>OZ024910.1:13495105-13836360 GCA_964017125.1 Flabesymbios commensalis
TAATTATATAAATACATGAAGCAAAATTTATAAATGACATATAATTATGCCAATAACATATTTCCTTCTTTAGAAATATTTATAGGTGTAATCAACCATAGCATCGGCCCAATATTGGTGGTAATATTTTGCATCTCATAGGCATTGATGCAATCAATATTTGATAATTTGCTATTTTTCAGTATAAAATCTCTATATTTTTGTATTATATTTAGGTATCATGCATGCAATTAAACTGCACGTGTTTTCACAGAGCTTACGGTCGATCAATGGTCAGCGGCCACACTTAAAATGTGAAGCCAGCAGAGCTAACATAACTGCCTGATTAAACCAAAGAGCTTACATATGTATTGATTAACCCTTAGGGCGCTGGAATACTTTCGTATAAACCATGGAGACAATTTGTTTTTAATTTGAATTTTTTTTTAATGTCTTAGTTAGCTTTCCCTGTTTCATTTGAATACATATGTTAAAGGTCTATGGTCATTATAAATATGTTTTACTCTTACAGTGTGGGGATCGACTTTAGACGTCAGAATCTGACGTATACAGACGTCAGATTCTGACTAAAGTCAATCCCCGCACTGTAAGGGTTTTTAGACGCCAGATTTCGACGTCTAAAGTCGATCCCAGCACTGTGAGGTTTGAATGCAAAATATCAAATGTTTTACAGCGTTTTAGTAATTGCTTAAAAATTAATTGAAATCATAAAAAATGAGATCGAGTATAAGTCGCTATTGAATGATAAACTGGAGGCTAAGCGTGTTTAAATTTAGCTGATTGTTGGTTCATTCCACAGAGAAAAGTTACTTACTCTGATACCTAGAACTTATAAGCTTGGGTGTATGCAGTTCATACATGTCATACACATATCATCAACCCATGCAGTCGAACCAAAAAGTTGTGAACTAACACAATATTCATGCATATTAACAATATTGCAATATATGTCTTGTACATTTTCGTACTATCAGAGTTACACATATTCTCTCTTATGTGTTTCTGTACTGTACGCGTGCGTTAAAATTGAGGACCTTTAATTTTATTAATTTGTAATCTCAATGTCATTACAAACCAACTAATTTAAAAGTATAGTGTTTGTAAAATTGCAATAGAATTGATTGAGAATTAACTGAGAAATCAACAAAAAACATTTGACACGATTTATGTGAGTTCTACTATAGTCGTGATTGGCGCTCAAAGGGTTAATGTTTAGGGGCGGATCCAGGAAAGGAAGGTTTAATGTGGGGAATTGTTTTGAAATTCTGATGGTTTTTATTGCAATCTGGTATGTATTTTACTGTGGAAAGTTTTGGCACCTTTTTAATCATGTAAAAATACATTTTTTCTAAATTCTGCTGAGAAAAGGTGCGGAGACGAGGGCTGGTCCTCCCCCCCCCCCCCTGAACCCGCCACTAATGTCATGCTAAACTTTGTATACTGTGTTAACCCTTGTGTTGCTGGAATCTTATATAAACTTCTTCAAGCATGTTTTAGATCAACAGAATGACTAAATGCTATGAAATAATTTTTGGTAGATGTTTAGTTAATCCAATAGTTAAATATTAATTAATTAGTAATGATGTCTATTTTTCATAAATATATTTATTTTTCGTCATTTGAAGCTGGAAATTGCGTTAGCAATTCCAGCTTTAAATGACGAAAAATAGAAACAATAGTTTATTGTAGATGCTTAGTTAGTTAATTCAATAATTCAGTATTGGAGATGTCTATTATGCATAAATATAAATATTTCTCGTCACCTGAACCTGGAACTTGCGTTATCAATTCCAGATTCAAACGACGAAAACTAGAAACAATAGTTTATGGTAGATATTGGAGATGTCAATTATTCATAAATATTTCTCGTCATTTGAAGCTGGAAATTGTGTTAGCGATTCCAGCTTTAAATGAATGAAAAATAAGAACAAACAATTCAACATGACCCGGATTACGACCCGCGCCTTTCGGTGTCACACATGAAATGCTGTCCGTCGTGAAGAAGGACGTCTCTGGCATCGGGTATGCTTCACTCGATGGCTCTGCGACGGGAAAATTCTCCCCCTGAACACCTGTGCCCGCCATACCCGATGGCGTGACATCGATTAGCGCACCCACCGTCTCCACAGTCTGCTGTCGTGCTGGGATTAACATGTTAGGAGCTACAGGAACATTCATACACACACTTCTTGATTTTTAAAGTTATCATAAGCCTAGAAGTAAACACTAGTTGCTCAACCCTATCTCACATACGCATATTTTCTTTTGGCAATTAGGCCTAGTTTCTATATGGCTAATTTTCGTTTTCAAATCAAATCCTGTTTACCATTTTTGATTATGAGATAAAGCAGGTTTTTGGTTCGACATAATACGTACAGTGTATTATTTGCTGGAGAATACATCGAAATCGCCATTTAGGCCTATTGAGATTTCGTGATACAGATAGATTAAATCTAAAAGATATATAACATATGTACCGGTATATAATTAACATGATTAGAGACGCTGATTGGACAACTTTTATTTTCTGCATACATTTAAGCATGTAATTAAATTTCAGCAAAAAACACCACTCCAAAATCAATCAATCAATCAATCAATCAATCAATCAATCAATCAATCAATCAATCAATCAATCAATCAATCAATCAATCAATCAATCAATCAATCAATCAATCAATCAATCAATCAATCAATCAATCAATCAATCAATCAATCAATCAATCAATCAATCAATCAATCAATCAATCAATCAATCAATCAATCAATCAATCAATCAATCAATCAATCAATCAATCAATCAATCAATCAATCAATCAATCAATCAATCAATCAATCAATCAATCAATCAATCAATCAATCAATCAATCAATCAATCAATCAATCAATCAATCAATCAATCAATCAATCAATCAATCAATCAATCAATCAATCAATCAATCAATCAATCAATCAATCAATCAATCAATCAATCAATCAATCAATCAATCAATCAATCAATCAATCAATCAATCAATCAATCAATCAATCAATCAATCAATCAATCAATCAATCAATCAATCAATCAATCAATCAATCAATCAATCAATCAATCAATCAATCAATCAATCAATCAATCAATCAATCAATCAATCAATCAATCAATCAGACCACAAACGAACGAGCGAAATTGAATAAATGAATGAATAAATGAAAGAGTTAATGAATAAACGAATGAATACATTGAAATGTACTCTATAAACTGAAAGTTAACAACGTCCTTATATTAATGAATTCTGCCATGTTCTGTTCGATTATTTTTCTTTAAATTGGGACATTTAAATTTATGATGGAAATTTTAGGCTTCAAATAAAACTAGGTACTATCGTAAAAGCTACAGGCTTATAGGTTTAAAAAACGGTTATTATAATAAGAATCTTGAAGAAGAAGGCTAAAATATATAGATATACACGCCTCCACATTAAGCAAGCATTAGACGAACGGCCCAAGAATAAACCAACATTGGTTCAACGTCTCTTGAGAAGTAGTGAAAATGATAAACCATTGTTTTGATAAGACTACAGACGAATCAACAAATACTTCGCATACAATTAGTCAAATATGGAACATAGATGATAATAAATTGATGACTTATCATTATCTGAAATAGATTCTCTAACAATTCTAACTTCAGGTGATGGAAAACAATTGAGGAACCCACAGAGCTAAAGGATTTACCCTTAAATCGCTAAATTAATTAATTCAAATTTTCAACCACTTCACCAAGTTCAAGTGGATGGACATTACTCATATTTGTTTAATTTGAGACCAAACATTTGCAAATCTTGATGTTTAAACAGTCATTTGGTTCCCAATAACAGTCATTTGATCAGCTAATAAAACGGATTAAAAACGACTACAGTCGTAATTTGTGGTTTGAGGAATAATGTTAACGAAGCCTCTAGTCCATAAAGATCTTGAGAGATAAGAGGCTGGAATCGCAGATCAATATCCGAGAAAATAGTGCGGTGACGACTCCCAAGTCCGGGCGGATTACATCGAGGCGGACATTTCCTGTTTGTATTATGCACCGCCTCTGGCCGGGAATTCACTGACGACATTATAATGCTCGTGGAGAGGGAAATAAAAATAAAATCCGACAGGCGTTTTTGTTGTACAGGCTAGAACCTATTTATCACCAAGTAATTATTTCTATATGATTTGCGTATAGATTAACTATTTAATTATTCTCCAGGATTTATTTTCCATCATTTAACCCTTTAGGCCCTCACGATGCTTTAAAGCATCATTTTACATTCCTGAAAAAAGACTTACTTTACATACAACAAAGGGTTTCAGAACGAAAATTTCCGCTAAACTGGTTACCGATACATGGCAATTTTATTTAATTTTTAAACCACATCAAGTCATCTTCATCCACTACAAGTCGAGAATTGCGACAGCAATTCGCGGCTTGTAGTGGATGAAGATGAAAATGGTAAATTCAGGCCTGAAAGGGTTAAAGCTTTAAATGTACCCCTGATGGAATAGTACGACTACGAAGGATTATTAATCATTAAACAGCTAAGCTAAATAATTTTAATTTCTCCTCTTGAAGTTGTGTCTCTCTACCACAGCCCACAACTTCAAGTGGGTGAAAATTATCCATATTTGTTTAATTTGAGACCAAACATTTGCAAATAATCTTGATATTAAAATATTAATTTCGTTCCCAATAACTGCGATTTAAACGACTAATAAAATAGATTACAACTACTATATAGTTGTGCTGAGCTGTGTAAAGATTAGGAGTGAGATTTGTTCACATATCACTGAAATATCGGCATCAATCCAAACCGCTCCAAAACAAATCCCACCGTCCACCATTCTATACTTCTTGGTGGTTTGAGGCTTCAGAGCGGTGCACCAGTTACCAAATCATATATGTTGGCGCCGCATACCGATTGATGTCTAAGCAGGGAAAACTTTTGCTCCCCTAGCAGTATAATCTTTAATATAAATTATATTTTTCTATGGAATTATTTTTGTACTGTGTGTGTGGTATATTGTTTGAGCGCAGATGGTTCCGCACAAACATTTGCGTATTGATTGATACATGCCGATTCCTGTACGTAACCATCTAAACGTGTGTGCATGTTTACCTTACTCAATGCCTTAGAAACATTCTGACTGTCAGAAACGAATCAATTAGATTAAACCGCTGCTATAATAACTAAAACTGCATACATTATGATTTTACCGTAAGTTTTAAACACATTTTTATTTTACAGATCGTCCATGCTCACCACTTTGTGTCACAAACTGACACATGTCTCGCAAATTGTTATTTCCTGTAATTTGTAAGGTATTGTTTTCCACATGTTGAGACCTGCCTATCGCGTCGACAGGGGGTGTCGAGCCAACGCTGGCTCAATGTTGGCACAGCACTGGGGATGATGGTCCAACATTGACACAGCGTTGTATAGCATAACGTGCTTTCTGAATAGTGACACTGACAGTTACAGAAAGATTAGTTTCTGAGATCCCCCATTCCAGCAAGACATCACAAATAAGTCGACACAGAACGTCCGCTGAATGCTGGGCCAATGTCGGCAGACATTGGCACAGCATTAAGCTGACGTTTTGTGTCAGTTGAGAAGCATGTGTCACCACTCGCATCAATATGCTATGGATTTCCTTTGCACTCCCTCTCACAGAGGGGAAGAAAGGCCTGGGTGTTTTGTGGGGGATATCCCCCACCCCCACCCCGGTAGAGTGGATATCCCTTTGCCCTGTGGCGTTCTTCAACCTCTAATTAGCGTCAAATGCCGCTTTTGTCTGGCCACCGTCAGCACCCTACGGCTCCAGTTACAGCGGCATTTAAGTAACTTGAGCAATCGCAAACGAAACAATCCCAATTTCTAAAATAAAAAAAATCAAGTTTTATGAAAAATCTTCAATAATATAAAATAAATGCTTTGAAAATATGCATGACACGAACAGATGTAATTTAGATAAATTTGTTATCCACCACCCCTCTCGATTGTTGTCATATGATACCAAGCACTCGTAACTCCCGTGTTTGTTGTCCCTTATTTTTGTTGATCCAACAAATTAAGTTGAACATTATCCGATATTTACCTGAGTATTTATTGTTTTATTTTAATACAAATACGATATGTACATCAAGATACAGCAGAAGCATTATAGAGTAGAAACGTTGCTGTACATATATTGACAATAATTTTCGTCACATTTGGTTTGACTTGAGCTATATGTCTACTTAAACTCCTTGGCTCAGTAGAATGATATGATATATTTTTCACGACAATATTGATATACTTCACTAAACATATATCATTGATCCTATGGTTTCGACACAACTCTGGTTTTCACACTACTTTATAGAAAAACATTTTTATTGTATCATCTGGCATATCCTCAACATGGATCTTTATTTTCCATGCAGCATTGTTTCAAGACAGACTTGTGTATTGTCTGGTCTTTGCTGGAAAACTGAGATATCGGGACATATCCTATTATTTTTTGCAATTTTTGACGAGATTAGTTTTGCCACTTTAGCTGGACAAAATCATTTTCCAAACCTACATTTTAGAAGATGCCGTTTTTTGTGATTGTGTTATACAAAATTGTAACATATTTTGTTCAAATAGTGTTGTGTTGGAAAATATTTGACAGAATACAGTTGGTTATGGAAATCTCACTTTTATATATGTATTTCTATTTCTAATCAGAGGTAAATAAAATCCGATTATAAGACTAAAAATCGTGTACAGGGGATAATGTTGACAAATATATTTAATTGTGTGGCACTATATTTATCTTGCTTCATAACCATGATAAAGACTAGTTCAAATACAAATAAAAAAGTAGACCCCCCCCCCCCCTACAGCTTATTAAAAATACTCGTTTAGTTGTATGAATAAATATACAATTTATGATTACATTATAAATAAATCAAGTCTAGAGAACAATAAAGTATAGAAGATACGACCCATGTACGACGTGGTGCCGTCAGAATGATTGGCACTAATTGGCTCATTGCGTCATGTGATAACCTGTGTCATTTTATTTCACTATCTCTATTTTAATTTGTTATGTATCCTTTCTCACTCTAGTCATTGTTAGGATGTACTGTGTTGTACCTTTCTTTAATGTTAACACTAAAGACAACGCTGTGGATTTGAATCATATACTTTATTTATTTCCCATGGAAGCCTGACGACTGAACAATATATGAATGATAAATCGCGACCTTCGCGCGTAAAGGGTGTATCGTCCACTATGCAAAGTGGGGGTTACACCCTTACAACTTCAAAGGCATCTATATACAAGATGAGATTATGTACAGATTATATATATAATAAATAACAGATATAACGTAATAACGTGAGCATAACATAACAATTCATGAATATTTATACTGCCATCCAAAGCAAGAAGGTAGTATACACTTATTTAGAAGTAAGGATATACTTCCTTTTGACTCTTAACAGCAGTCTAACTAATAAAATCATTGGTATAACAGTTACTGCTTTCAACTGTGTGTATAAGTTCACTTTTGCAATTCTTATTATATTTCCATACAATATATGGAGGAATGTTATGTAGTGTGATTAGTCTTGTTGACAATAATCACAATATCCAGCCCATCGTAGTTAAAAAGGTTTATATGCTTACTTTGAACTCTATATGAGAATAAGATTACAACCATGAAAAAAGACGTATATTGATATTTAAAATAATACATACAGCCTTAATCATGTTAATGCATAGAAGAAGAATTATAATTAAACCAGATATTGTCTGTGCTCAGAATGACCTTCATATATTTAGTCGTCAGATGTAAAAACAAAATTCCTTTAACCTTGTTGGAATGAATGAAACATACTTATGATATAATACATTATCTTTAACTGACATCATTTTTCATTAAAGGGCCATGCCCGGGTCTAAAATCATAAAAAAATCGGTGATTTTATTTTAGCTTCTTAATATGACCATATGATGTAGACATGTCCATAGACTAGAACTGCAAAAGTTGTTAAATGTTTGTGCTGCGCACTTACCAGTTCTTATATTTCTTATTTTTGACATGGGTGTCAATAAAAAGAAATCAGGAACTTCGTCAATATATCTAGCCTAACTGGTAAGTGCGCAGCACAAAAATTGAAAAAAACTTTTGCAGTTCTAGTCTATGGACACAGTTTACATCATATGGTCACATTTAGAAGCCAAAATAAAATCACCGATTTTTTTATGATTTTAGACCTGGACATGGCCCTTTAATTTGTTTAGATTTAAAGCTGGATTTGCTGGCACAATTTTCAAATTCAAAGGGATGCAAAATAGTTAATCTGAAGTCTGAACAGATCTCAACAACTTTGGCATTTGTAGTGTATATTGTTTAAGCCGACATGTGATGGATATACTAATAACTATCTCAGTATAATAAATTATGCAATAAAAGTACACAAAATAATAAGCTGACAATAAAGCGTGTTAACAACCTTTGGGGAATGTATTCATTGACTGTATACAAGGTGTTCATTGTATTTATACATTAGCATGGAAAATATACAGTACAATATACAGTACCTGAGATTTCACCTCTGACTAGACTCACTCGTATATGACTAGAATGATACATTCTTCTGTTAGAGCTGTATATATTTGGCTTTACATACAAGTGTCAATCCACAGAAAAGTCGTAAAATAATTTGTGGCGATGTACAGTTCAGCAATTAATTGATTCAATGTCACCTTTTCGTCATTTTAATGAGATTAATTACTGAAAATAATACAGTATTGTTTAAAAGAATAAGACGGCATAAATGTCCCTTGAGCACGTATACTATCGGTTATATTTTCACAAATGCACCCCATCTCTAGTTTGTAATGTCGTAGACATTACTCAGCGATCTGTATCCAACCATTCACTTTCAATTCAATTTGTGATATCACAAATTCTATGTTTCCAATTTTGAGGGAGTGCCGGTGCTGATATTATTTTCGGCAAGTGTTTCAGGTAACGAGCCAAGTCCAGAGGATTCTGGCTCGCCAGCTACCGCTACGATTAAAATACTAACAGCACCGATACGAGTAGACTGATCTTTATAAACGACACAATAATTATCATAAGCACATGAAGCAGCAGTCTGAAGCCACATGGATCGAAGCAAGTCTACCATGACCTTGAAGTGGGAGTGGGACTATATCCATACAAAGCAATTTTTCCCAATCACCAGGGGGTTAGATAGATCTATTGGTATACCAGCCATAACAAAGAGAGTTCTATAATACTTCTTGGACGTAAGACCTTTGTCACAGTATACACTGTTTGGATGCTTTCTCTTCGTATATGATATCCCTATATCATATAAAGATGTCCTTATTTTATTTTGCGCTTATACCATCATGCACTCAGCATTTCAAACAGTGCGGAAATGGACATCACCAGTTTATGATACAAATCCACCATCGCATAAAATCAACAGTTTATTTGGCTTCACCAAAGACAATAGCTGGTTGTGTTGTCCTTTGTTTCTCCTTCGCATGATTATTATACAATATGAAGTAAAACCTGTCGTACAAAGACAAACAACAATACCTGCTCAAGTTTAAAGTGCGTTTAAGCACCAAAATTTGCATGCATTTGGTCTCATATTCAACAAATATTTGTAATTTTTATCCCCTTGAAGTTTTGGGTCGCGTTAGCGAGACACAACTTCAAGTGGGTGAAAATTTAAATTATTTAATTTAGCGGTTTCAGGGATAAATTACCTGCTTACTTTCACAGTAAGCCGTTACTGCCGTTTGCCTTTGCATTTCAGAACTGTTGGTGTTGCTACATATCCACAACAGTTTCCATAGCACACTCTGACGTCATCAGTTTCTGTTGTCTGGGATCCTCGGGTGTCCATATTTTAGCGGTCAGTGTGTTGTTCGGTCCCATTGGCGGTCTCTTCTCGTCCGTCCAGGAGAGGGAGTGACCGGCCAAGGGAGGTAAACCATAAGGCTCCACGTCGTCAGCCAGACCTGTGTACACAACAAACACAACATCCATCTTTAATGAGACTGATAACACAGTGTGTGGAAAAGGATAACAAATCAAACAACAGTTAGGCCAAGCAAATTATCAACAATTTCAATCAACTTATGGACCAGTTGTGGACAAACATAGACTTCTACCCCCGAATAAAAAGTGTATGGTACAGCCTTTCACATAACGAAATCAGTTAAGCTTAGTTATCATTCATTCATCATGTTTATTATTTGATTCAAGCTATGGAATACCATGCACCATACACTATGCTATCCATCTTCAAGATAACGAGCAATTGGTGTTGCTCAATTTTAGGGTACGAACCAATTCCGAGCTAGGTCGATTGGCTACTAGACGTTATTTAAAGTGATAATAACACAAAATAAAAGTAATTGAATGGTTAAGTCAAAGAAGTCGATACGAGAACCCAAGTATTTCCGTAGGCCTATACCACGCCGGTCCGCCTGTATGATTACCTTACTGTTGCGAGTATATACCATGCCATAATCATTAGCAGTTAAAACTGATTGTTCATGTTTTGGCAAATATTTACCTGCCGTTTCGCAACGTCTACTATTTTAATTGTTTGTTTTGCGAAGCTGCAATAACACGGTCAATAATATGTTCCATGTAAAATAGTGTTGCTTAGGCCTATATCTTGACATAAATCCATAGTAGGCCTAACCTGTGAAGTATGTTATTATCGCACAAATCATGCGGTTCACCACTCTCTTTAACGAATGAAACGTTACTTTCTACAGTTATAATTTGCAATCACTTGGTAAGAATGTCCTAAATATTTAAAAAAAACACACACCCTAATCAGTCGTTATTAGGCCTACAAATATAATTCAGTGTGATTATAAGAAAAAAATGAAAACGGATTGCTGGATTATTCAGATTAAGTTGTGTCACGTTTTGTTCAGTTTATATTGTAGAACAACAAATAAAAATATGGATTATTACAAAGTGCTAATTGATTACAGATACTTCTCAATGTTGCTCCTGCTCACGTGGTTCCTACAATTTTAGCACATTTGGTCTATGTATTATATTAAAAAAAACATTACTTTTAATAAATAGACCCCTATGTTGTTTGGCAAATACCTTTTCATTTTCTTTTAAGTAGTAATTTGTTATTTGTATTATCGAAATATCCAGTGTTTGTTATGGCAATGCCACTTAACATGATTTTAGTTATGTATGTCATACCATGTATATTGTCACATTATTTTTTAACAAGTTAACAATCTTGTATATACATGTACATATATCACTCTCATTTCTATGACAAATAAGTCTGTTATGACTTATTTTCTGTCAATACAATATTTGTCTGTCTGTCTGTCTGTCTGTCTGTCTGCCTGTCTGTCTGTATGATCAGACCTAGGCCTAGCCTGTAGAAAATCTGAACTGTCACGAATTATGTGATGAAGTGAAATTATTCTTCCGTAATTGTATTCTGTAATTTGTGGTATCATCACGTGACAGAGGATTTCCGGTTCTTGGTGTCTCACTCCGGACACACGTCACGGTGAGAATTACCGGCTGTGAGGAGAGTGCCGAGGTGAGCGATAACACGTGCTGTTTGCTGTTGATGACAGAGCGGTGCTGCCACGTCACGGAAACACGCACGCCGCCTAGTGAGTCTCTGATTTAGTGGGCGATAATTAAGGAGGTTACGATGGATTATGATAAAAAAGAAAGTGATATGATGGAGTCATGTGACGCCGCCCCACTCCCCGACCCCCCTCTAACAATTACATGAGTCAATTGAAAATAAGAATCACATAATGACAGATGATGAACATATGATTTAGGCATAGGGCGGCCTATATAGGCCCTAGACTTTACAACTTACAACTTTCACGTAGGCCTATATTTATTTAAAGCTGCAATATAGGGGCCTATGCCTATGCAGCTGGGGCTCGTTTCACTAAGAAAATCTTATCTTAACTTCCAGTCATTTGCCATTAAAAAGTTAGGATGATCTTAAGATGATCTTAACTTTTTATTGATAAATGACCTAAACTAGGTCAAAGTTAAGAAAAAAAATTCTTAGTGAAACGAGCCCTCCCACAAAGAGTCTTAAAATTAAGATCATCTTAACTTTCTCTTATTTGCATTAGAAAAGTTAAGATGATCTTAACTTGTCTAATGCAAATAGGAGAAAGTTAAGATGATCTTAATTTTAAGATTCTTTATGGGATGGGCCCAATCTCAGTCCCTATTCAAAGTTATTCACCCTATAGCGCCTATCACTCTTCCTAACTTTAGAAGAGAATGGAAAATAGACGTAATTTATCTACGTTCTCTCGTGTTAGACTTCTATATCCGATCTAATTGGGTTGGGCATACCACCCCCCCCCCCCCCGTCTGGCTATCAGCTGAATTTGCCAAATACGATCCCTCGGTTCGATCACGCATACTTCCCAGCAGACGCAAGACGTTGAATAAATGTTTGCTTAACGTTGGCCCACCGTCTAAGACGGTAGACTTACGTTAAAACAGCATTAATTCAACGTATTTTGTCTGCTGGGATGGGCTGTGTGGTTAATAGGCCTATATCGATAGACCTCCGTTGTAAACTCTATCCTTAATTGGGCCGTTTTGTAAATAAATAAAGGACAATAGGTAAAATAAACTCTTATGGCTAGGGCCTAACACTCCTAATAAATAGGCCATATGGCAATAAAGTCTTAATTAACACCTAAAACAAGCTCCTTCTTTCCAAACCACTGTAACATTAGACCACGTGAACAAGCGTACATAGCCCTACATAATGATTATATTTATAGACCTTATATAATATATATATAGTATAGTTGCGTAGCCAAAGTGTTGGCCCTAATACCTTGTATTTTCTGGGTTTATTTTTTTTTAATTTGATAAATATTAATTAGGCCTACATGGTTGAGTAGCTACCAAATTACTGTAGGCGTAGCACAACAGAAGCCATTACCACATAAGTAACGTTACGCCTGAGCGCGACAGGAACACACCGTGAACTAAAAGTGAGCAGTCTCATTATTTCAAAATAACACGCCACATTTTAGTCAATAGACAAATGTCCAATGAAAAAAACTTAGGTTCTACCGAGACTCGAACTCGGATCGCAGGATTCAGAGTCCTGAGTGCTAACCATTACACCATAGAACCACCTGAAGGTCATTGCAGTGCTAGTGTTTTAGCGTCTCTTTCCACTGAAAATGTCTTGCACATTGAGCGCCCAATGCAATTGCACGGACATACTATTATAAGTCTATTATCCCTAGCAACAGCAGCTAAACATTGGATCCACACATACAATAGCACGAGGTAAACAAACTAGTCTGCTCTTTAATTGCCTCAATTACAAGCTCTAGGGGTAGTTTTATTCACGCCTTTATTTATTCCCGTCCTGTGTCGCCACCTCAAACGTTTGCATAAAATTTATACAAAGTTGGCCCAACGTCGAAGACGCTGGGCCGTCTTTGTATAAATGTTATACATTTAGGTAGGCCCTACGTGTAGGCCCTATACCAGTAGGCCCTACGTGTAGGTTTTACCTTACGATGCATAGTAATCACAAAACAGTTGTATAGCCTAATATTGTAGGCATACAATGTAGGACCATGTCGACAGACGTTGAGCCGGCGTTGTATAAATGCCATACAATGTTATACCGGTACAATGTTATACAATATTACACAATGTTATACAATGTTATACAATGTTATACAATGTTATACAATGTTGTGCAATGCTTTACAAATGTTTTAGTGTTTGTTGGGTGAACGTAGAATAATTGGATATGTCATTCACTATCACTGGCCCCCTCTCTATTTTTTAACATCACACTACAAGAGTAGTGTCCTATAGCAGTTTTATAGAAATATTTTCAAACAGAAACTGGGAAAAATAAAATAAAGAAATTAGCTTCATTTGTAGCCTATATCATGCAGAGAAAACCAGAAGAAATAACTTAGCCTAACTAACATGTATTGATAGGTCCTATACATTAATGTGGATTATATTTATTTAAATCTCTTATGCATTTATGTATCTATGTAACATGTTAGATTAGTTTGTACTATGGGCCCCAGGCTTTGAAAAAAATACTACTATTACTTGTTATTTATTATCACAGTGGTAGGTCAGCAAAGTTGATATTCCAAATAGGCACAGGCCTCATAGTTGCTATGAAAGCAAAACAAAGTACAGTAATTGTTTTAAATGCGAGCTAAACATGAGGTTGATTTAATATAGACCAGCTCTGACCCTTTTGTACTTTTAATAGTGATTGAATATATTTGTCATAATATCAACCCCCCCCCCCCCCCCCTCACTGATTTAGTACGGTCAGAGCTATTTAGGTTATCATGTCGCGCAGCGATATGTAGACCTTACTGTTTATTTGTTATTAATATATCCGGAAAATTTTAAATTTTGATAAATTATTTATTGATCAAAATACGACAGGAGCCTATTTATAAAGAAATAGGTTAATGATATTATGTTACAGTTTTTGAATTAAAGTATAATTATGCCTAATAGCAGAAATGCATAATATTTATTTCTGCTAATAGGCATATTTATGTCTAACCTGTAAACGTTAGAGGTAGGCTATAGTACTAGTAGGCCTATAAATAAGGAAAGTGTACATTTGACATCATGCTGTATTACCAAAGTGTTTTTTTGCCAACACTGATGTAAGGTTGACCAACCATGACCTTACGATGGTTTAATGTTGGGCCAGCGTCTCGGACGGTGGCCCAACATTAAACAAGCATGACGTTTTCTGGAACGGACCAAGTATCCCGCCAAGGGGTCTTGTGAAGTTGACAAAAAATCCAAAAACTCGAGAAAAACTCGAAAGTGGGTGGGTGGGTCAAGCCCCAACTCGGATTTTCTTTGTGTTTTTTGTTTGTTTCTTGTGTTTACATGTACATGTTTCGAAAAAAAAAAGATTGGGGGATGTGTGGGGTGAGTTTTTTTCTCGGATTTTCAAATTTATTTTAACTTGACAAGAACCTCAAGTATAGGGGGACATATTCTACCCTCCTCAACCCCCCCCCCCCCCCGACAAATTAAAGAGTTGCTCAGCCTGTCAGTCACATATGGCAAGATCTGGTAATCACTGCCGTCATTCAGTTGTTATTTAATTATAGGGTATAGACTACAACACTTGGGCCGCTGAAAACAAGTCAAACTCTTTATAATGTTGTAGGCGGGGCGTCGCGTGACGTCACCCGAGGGCATGCCCCCTACGGATTTAATAACAGGTTCAACCAGGTCGCTTACAGCACAGACAAACGTCGACTATGGAACACGGCACGCGCCGAGCCCTGGAAATACGAGACATTCAGCCAATGTTGGTTTAAGGTTGGGCCAGCGTCGCAGACGGTGGCCCAACATTAAACCAACATTGGATCAATATGTCATGTTTGCAAGGAAGGTGACAGCTAAATGACAAATTGTACACATTCTGTATGTATGAGTAAAGAGACAAGTGTGTGTTATTCGCTAGAGGTCGTCCGGTAATCAGAGGGTGCGCCCAGTCAAGCGTGGCCGCTCTACTGTGACTCGTATTATGGGAGTTAGGCTATATAATAACAAGGAATCTCAATTGAGATTCCTTGATAATAGTCAAAAGACATATTGGCCCAACATGCCGCGTGCTGGGCGGAAGGGAACACAAAACGGACATGTGAGGTATAGGCCTATTTATCAGTGTTTATAGGGGGCCTACTGAGCTGCGTTATAGACCTACACTCGGTGTGCTATTTTTTCTGAAATATATTGAGTTAAAGGAGTAGGTCTAGTAAACTGTCTAGCCTACAAACAGCGGGGCAAATATGTACCCAGAAAGCACCACGCATATTACAGATTGTCCGCGTGTTTCCGTGGAAGACATGCATGAAACTAAACATTTTCTCCTGGTTTTAGTCAAATTTGCTACGTATACGGTCGCTTAAAAATATCAATGAAATTTAAATTCGTAATATCAGTGAATCAAAAAATCATCAACATTGTGAATTCTCGAATGAAATAAACACCGAGAATTATTTACTTTCTTACTACATATCTGTCGCCAAGCCAGGTTTATTAAATGTTTACAAGCCCAGTGTCATTTATCTGCATGTATAATATGGAAACGCTATTCTGTCAAACGGATTTAAAATAGCTAAATAAATTAAATCGCACAGTGATTCAAAATAAATAAGGATTATTTAGAAAGTAGTAAACACTATCGAGTTGTACATACTTTACTTTACTTTTTATTAAAATATTATTACCATTATTTATAATAAACATGTTTTCCCCCGACCAGTGTGATCATTAGTTGCAATTTTATTTGGGACGTTAATTATTTAATTGGAATTTTTACCCATGCACTTGAAGTTGTGTCTCGCTGGCGCGATCCACAACCTGAGGTGAGTGAAAATTATTCAGACTATACAAAAAAGGAGGTCAATGATTTTTAAATCTTGTTGATAGATGTCACGTTTCATCATTCATATGTTCAAAAGCTTGTATTTAGGGGCATAATATGCTAGTAAAATGAAAAAAATATATATACTCGTATAATCGGGACCAGCGGTTAAAGGGTGAATCTCACTGGATTGTAAAAATCAACACATTTTAACCTTTGACCTGCTTGGCCCATGTGTATACGTTTTTAAGGATGTGTCAAGCTAAATAAAATGACACTAATAGTGATGAAATATCTTGTCCTAAATGCTCGTTAATAAAGTAGATTTATAACTTTCATAAATATACATCTTCGATGCATTTGAAGCTGGCATTGCTAGCGCAATGTCCAGCTTCAAATACATCGAAGATGAATGATAGATAAGTTAAAATACAGTAGGATAAGGGTTATATTAGACCAAACAGTCAAATATAATTTTAACAGTTTGTTTCTATTTTTTGCTGTTACCTGTGTGGTAGTTGATGATGATTTTAGTTGGTAGTTCACCACATTGAGCGCTGACTGTGTCCTTGTCTTGTAGATCAGTCTCCACCAGCTCTGTTAGGAAGCTTATGTAACCTATAGCCAACCGTAACGTGTCAACCTGTAATGATATAAAATATAGAATATCATATATCCCTGATATAGAAGCTTAATAACCTAGCCAGCGTAACTTGGCAATCTGTAATGACATAAAATATAGAATATAGTATATCCCTGATATAGAAGCTTATGTAACCAATAGCGAGCCGTAACGTGTCAACCTGTAATCAGATAAAATATAGAATACCATATATCCCTGATATAGAAGCTTATGTAACCAATAGCGAGCCGTAACGTGTCAACCTGTAATCAGATAAAATATAGAATACCATATATCCCTGATATAGAAGGTTATGTAACCTATATTACGGCTATAGCCAGCCGTAATGTATCACCCTGTAATAACATATAACATAGAATAGCATATATCCCTGATATAGAAGTAACCTATAGCCAGTCGTAATATGTCAACCTATAATAACATAGAATATCATACACTTATGTCTCCACCAACTCTGTCAGGAAGTTTAAATATAACCCATAACTAGCCGTAATTTATCAAACTGTAATCAAATGAAATATACCGTAATGATATTATACAGCCCTGATGTAGTGGTTAACGCTACCGCCTGTAACGCCGAGGATCGGGAGTTCAGGTTTATGCAATCTTTCCTACCCGCTTATAAATATTTTCATTACCCCGCGTTACGCATTATTAATATCGCCCTAAAGATTCTTCGTAAATATTTTCGGAAGTGGGTAGGTGAGTAGAGGATCCACTGGGTTTGAGAAATTGGAACGAAAAACCTCGCTCCCGCTAAACCCTTTTTTCGCAGGTGGCGTCGCCAAACAAATGATCAAGGAATAATACATTTCTTATTGCATAGTAATATGATATTACTGTAAAAATATTCAGTGGTAATAGAGGGTAATCATCTGGCTTCATGTACCGTTTCATCATAATATTATGTTTTACTATGGGTAAGTAATGTATAAAACCGTGCTAATCAAACAATATTCCGCAAACAACGTATAGTATGTGTCACTGTTTAGAGTGACATTATGCAAATCTGTGACTGCTAGGGGGGATGATATATTTGGAAGATGATTTTTGGGAGTTATGATTTGCCGGCGTTGATATGCATGTAGGCTACTTATTGGGGATTGATGTTAGTGGTAGCTCGCAGTGTAATTATATCGTTAAGGTAATTCGATTTAATTTATCATAAGGTCCCACACACACAGAACTTCAAATAATATATATGCTTCTAATAAAATATGCTGCAGATTTTTAAACAAATAATATACTGCTAATTTATAACAAATCTTCGTAGCGGTTAAGATACATCGAGCTATATAAGTACATATCATAAGAAATACATATCAAGACATGGTTTATAATTTACATTCATCTGTGAATAGTTTCTATAATTCGATCAATAAAATATTGAAACATTATATATTAACATGATATATTGTTTACAGTTTTTTCACAAGTGTGCAGCTGCATGTATAGTACTTGGAAAGATGTAAGTTCTCTCACAGGAGTTAGGGCTTTGAAGTAACAAACAAATAAATATAAATATAGTAATTTTTCAGAAATGTTTTTAAAAGTAGGTGGGAGGCTAAAAAATGCCAACGAAAAACTATGTTCTGAATTCGGATTTAAAATAAAATTTATTGAGCTATGAAAATACATGCAACTATAGATTTTTGTTAAAATGTATTACAAAACAATTTTTTTATGTCAATTATTGAAAATGTGGATATCGAAATTGACATAAAATAAAAATCAGTTATTTTGATTACGATAATGCATGGAGAAATTAGAAATCGCAAAATCTAATGCTAAACAGCTCACATTAAGATGGTTAAAACTGACTAGATCTTTAACTGGAGGACTATACCAGCTATACGCCATGGTATACTCTGTTTTCGTGGAAGAAAGAGGGTTGCATGGACTTAATACCTTCCCAGCAAACACAAAACATTTGTACAACATGTGCACAACGTCGGCCCAACGTCTTCGACGCTGGTCCAACATTGCACAAATATTAAATAAATGTTTTGTGTTTACTGGGTTTATTATGATATACTTTATTGCATAAGGTCATGTGCATTTACCTTGTGAAGAACATATGAAGAATTACCTTTGAGCTACGAGAGTTAAGAGCGCTATAAGTTTCAACTGCACTCTTAGAAAAAAAGAAGTTTTCGCTTGAAAGTTTTTAATGAAGCACCTTTAAAAACCTTCTTAGCTAAGAATGCAGCCTCTAGGTTAGAATATCCCAAGATATACTTAGCATACGTCTGTGTCTATGGACTTACCTTAGACAGCCTCTTCTCGTAAGGCAGTGTAGGAATGTGTGATCTTAATCCCTCAAACGCGTCATTGATGGACTGCATACGTTTTCTCTCCCTCAGATTAGCCGCCTGTCTCTGATGGACCTGTTGCTGAGCACAGCGTCTCTTTCTCCTCCGTGGAGATTTGCCAGCTGCCGAATCTTGTCCCTGATGTGATGGAGATGCTTGTGAGCCGTCATGGTCAGACTCTGTGCTGTGTCCACTACCATATAAACCAGGACTGGACGGGGGTAGACTGCCACTGTAACTACTGTCTAAGTCTGAGAAGCCACCCAGTGTGGATTGTAGGGGTGAGGGCTGTAGCATGGGATGGGGGTGATTCACCAGGGGGTGTGGGGGCATCTCACCCCCTGACACCTGGTAGTCCTGCTGCTGATGCTGGTGTAGATGAGGATGAGGGAGATGTGATGAGTACTGCCTGCCTACAGCCTCTAGTCCTGAGAGTAGATCCATCATGGCTGGGATAGTGCCACCTGTCACCCCTACTACCGGGTCCCCTGTCCCTACCCTCTACCCTGGACCTGGTAACGGCTCAATACTCAGCCAGATACAGCTGTGTCTATCTGTAAGATTCTCCAGGAATCCTCACAGGTGTGATTGATCCAGGAAATACAAGGAATTACAGGTCCTAAGATCCACCTCCAACAGGACCTTCTGAGTTAACACACTAAGGTAGTCAGGACTTCACTAATAGAGTCTGATATCATTATCTACAGATAATAGCTCTATTATCACTAAACTGGCGAGACTTGGTCAAATCAATCTGTTGGTTCACTGACAAGACTGGGGAAGGAAGTGACGGATGTCTTTAGAGTGCGATATGTCCGGTGGGAACTCCCCAGTTGGTGGAGGAGGGAGAGAGGGGGGTAGTGGGATCGAGTCCGTCTGTGTAACCACAGCAGTCATCTCAGCATCATGTCACCGTCACTATGACTACACCTGATGATGATGCTGCTGCCACACCTCTTACGTCCAGTGATGCTGTTGTTGGCATATATTGGTTTTGCTGCAGAGCACACAATTGGTCCAGGACGAGTTTATGGATTATGATGTCTCCAGAAATAAATTTGGTGCCATGTTTACCCCCCATCAGCTCTGTGTTGATCGGCAGTGCTCGGCTGTTATATCGCCACTTCGGTGGCACTCGGCACGCGCCCCTGCCACCTGCCAGCCAATCACAGGCCGGCATTACTGGGCTGGCACGTGCCCTCTTGCCCCACCCCCTCCCCTCCATTCACATCCCAGCAACAAGCATCAACCATTGGTTCCAGCCTCTTGACGCTTTAGGCTCAAGATCTCCGATCACTTGACATTTTAAGCTTCGTATACCTTACAATCAATTTGTTATCAACTTACTACATCTTTAAAATTATAGTTCCAACAAACACAGATATGCCTAGATCTTACCATAAAAAATATGTTTGTTTAAATCAAAACTGAAACTGAAGTGTTTATCGATGACATATTGTATTTTGTTAATGTGAAAATGAATGAATTATCATAACTATTTCGTTTGCATTGAATAATCAGAACCTAATTACAACACATATATCTGGAATAAAGATATGTATTCATTTATATTGTAACATTAATCCTTTTAACGAGGGGACCGATTTTAGACGTCAGAAACTGACGTCCAAAGTTGCCCCCTGCACTGAAAGAGTAAAATATTTCTAATGGTCGTAGACCGATAACATGGTATTAAAATGAAGCGGAAAGACATAATTATATAATGTTTTCAAATTATAAAAAATCCTATAGTCTCTTGGTTAATATATAATATAATAAATATATTTTAGCGTTTTAAGGTTTTATCCTGGTCGTGCCGCAATATAGAATATTTGCCCTTCATTCTCAGCTGAAATCAGCGCTCTCAGCCATCAGAGTTTGGCGCCGAATTTCCAGGTAGGCGGATCTATTGCTCAGTGTGCTAAGCGGCCACTTCAGTCCTAATTTATGATGACAGGAGGGGCGGAGAGTGAGCCACGCCCGCCAGAGGGCGCTGGTGACCTTAGCGGCCCTGGAGACACATGCGCCATCCTGCAACCATATTATCCGTATCCTGTCAACTCCTCATCGTTTAGAAAAAGCGTGCGTTTTACACACATATAGGCCTACATTGATTCATCTTGCAATCCTGTCAGATATTACACTAATTCGTCAGTTTCTTATTACGTTACAAAAGAGCCAGATTACCGTTCAAATTGTGACTATGTTCGTCCTAATAAGGACGTTACACATTATTCTGACTATAGTGGACAGAGCGTTGATAGACTGGGCGGGCAGACGGATTTCATCATCACCGTTTATGCCTCAACAAAACCCACAGACACAGAGAACACTGTGACCGGACACAGACAATCTGGCATATCTTGTGTTTACCACCAGTAGCAGCAACCAGCGAAATATTAGCGATTGTTGATTTGCTCATATTTTTTTAATTAAAAATGCCCTGTAGTTTTAAAACTAATAGAGTATGGAAGGAAATAATAGGATTAATGATTCAGGTTCAGCTGAATTTGTCTTATGAAAGGGTGTATCTGCCACTTTGCAAAGTGGCAGATACACCCTTTCATATCCAAAGGAACCAATTGGCCGGGCTAATTTGCATTATTTTCAAGCCCGAATCACTATATATGCAATTTTCAGCTTAAAATGACATCTTCCAAATTGATTTATTTATGTAACAGAGTTAAAATTTCCACCCACTTGAAGTTGTGTCTCGCTAGTAGTCAAGATATATTGATATAATTCAACTACCCTCCAGTGTAGATTGGAATATAATTCCAAGACTACGAGCTGCTTTTTCAATTTCAATGGCTTTAAAAATCACAATATATGCAGGCCTTGTAGGACAAGGACTAACGTTAGCCTGAGCCTGTCCTTGAAGGCTGTCTGGTGTGTCCCTCAAGCTATATTTACCCCTCATCTACATATCTGTTCTAGTTAGCCCATTTCCCGCTAAGTTATCCTAAATAAATTTTCACCCACTTGAAGTTATATCTCGCTACCGCGACCCACAAGTTCATGTTTACTCATATTATTTTGTTTAATTTGGTACCAAACAGTTGCAAATCTTGATGTTTAAACACTCATTTTGTTTCCAATAATAGTGATTTTTGATCGGCCAATAAAACGAATAAGCGACGACTATAGTCGTGCTTAACAGTGAAAGGGTTAACCCTTACAGTGCGGGGATCGCCTTTAGTCGTCAGAATTTGACGTCTGCAGACGTCAGATTCTGACGACTAAAGTCGATCCTCGCACTGTAAGAGTACAAATATTTCTATTGGCCGTAGACCCATAACATTTAGGTATTCAAATGAATCGGAAAGAGCTAACTAAGACATTTATGATGATTTCAAACTGAAAGAAACCCTTTGGTTGCGAGTTTTTTTACAAATTAATTCAGCGCTTTAAGGGTTAATGTTTTCATTTTTAAGTGTTAATGATGCGAATGTTCACATTCAACCGTTGAATGATGATAAATTTGATCAACTCAAGAGATTATTATTCATTGTAACATAAAAATTATACCAGACACACTCCCCGTTTCTCGTCAGGATAGTATGCCTATAAATATTTAGACATGCATGTTCCAATTCCAATGTGACCGATATTAATTCAGTGCACATATAATACACATAATATACTCATCTGTATTATAAGCTAAATTAACTGTAATAACATAATAACTGTCAATGCATGAAATAATAGACATCATTAATTATTATATCAAATTAAATCAATTTGATAACTAGATAAAACTAGTGACTAATACCCTATCGTTAAAAAATAATAAATCATGTGTAACAATAGATAATAAAAAATAGTATGCCTATATTCAGATAATATATGTATATTTTTATAACAGAGTATGCAACTTAGTTCAAATTATACGTGATACCATTGCGTACTTTTCGTGTGACATTTGTAATATCATAAAATGATTTTAAAAACATACTATTGATCTGCTAAGGGCTACATTACGTCTTGCATGCATTGTCGTGTCATTTATAGCTAACATTAATTGCTAAATTGGTTATTATTATAATTATCATTCATCCGTTTAAACCTGGAATTGCTGACATAATCTCCAGCTCCAAATGGCGAGAAATATTTAAAAAAAATTAGAAAATGCATGCACACCCCCAAATTGGATTATTTCTCGACCAACTGAGCATATCACAAACGATCTATTTTATTGATTGTTGTGACAATCACTGTTATTTAACCTGCTAATGCAACAGTATTAAAACGACTATAGTCACGCTTAGCGCTTTAAGTGTTAATATAATAGTACATTAGAAGATAATGAAATAGGACTTTAATGAAAGGTGCTGTGCCGAAATAATAACGACATTAAATAGGTTTCCAAACTCAATCGTCGATTGAGTTTGGAAACCCATTTAATGTCGTTACTATTTCGGCACAGCCTTTATCAAAACATCAATTTTAAGTGCGCTTCGCGGCAAAATTGATCTATTATGTATATAATGTATATACATGTACCCATAAGCTTGTGTTTACTATTACGTATATGATATAAAACTAGACAGTCAGTCAGAGACTGCAAACCTTCGCCGAAATAAATGGATTGTCCTTGGTTCCGAGATACACCTCAGATGAAAGTTTCATACAAATCCGTGGGATCCGGATCGTAATTCGGATCCTGGATCTGGATCATTCCCAAAATTTAATCGATTGTTCCGTGGCCCGAGACACACCTCTCGTAAAAGTGTCATGCAAATTCGCTCTTTACTTTTTAAGTAATCCGACGGACATACAACCCAAACATAACCTTCCTGGGACATTCCACCTTGAAATAGATGACAACTGCAGAAGAATCATTAGGCATGCTTAAGAAAAATATTTCGTCATAGATGGAGTACATACATGTAGGCCTATGTAGGAAAATCGTGAGCCGCTTCTCCTATTAGTTTTTGTGGGTGATAGTCTATTGTATATGCTGGCATCTTCACTGGCTCGTTTTACAATGTGTTGGTGTAAAGTGTCATATCATTCTACATCTTGTCCTTCAAAGCTTGTCGTTTACAGATTGAATATCATCTCACATTGTGTTGGCTACAAAAGGTCTCCGCTACATCCTACAACTAACAGTGATACCATTGTTTACCTGTCTTAATTATATGAGGAGGTTTCTTTTTGGTGACATTTTTGGCATAAATATTGCAATCAATTTAAAACATGATCAGATAAAGAAGCCAACATATTGTATTAAAGTGCTATGATATAAACTATAAGCCTTTAAATAATTTTTTTTTAACAATACAGCTTTTAATAAAAAATATAATTTTTGTGCTATTATAAATTAATTTTGGTAATAGTGAACTGTTCACAGGCAGGTAATATATTTTAATTGTTCATTCAGTATACTACACAGTACTCGTCTTCGTGGTGGCTCCAATTTCCATGCCTTCTCTAAATAAATGTCTCGAGCATCTGTGCATATAGATAGAGTGACAGTTCTAATCCACCCTATATCCTATCCTAGCTTATCTTAGAGTGCTACGCTAAACATTGTTATAAGAGTGGCCATGTTTCCATATCTAATTTCCCTCGTGTACTGTAAATTAAAAGGACTGGCCCACGTTAAAATCATCAAAAAATCACTGATTTTATTTTGGCTTCTTAATATGACCATATGATGTAAACATGTCCATAGACTGGAACTGCAAAAGTTGTTTTAATTTTTGTGCTGCGCATTCACCAGTTAGGCTAGATATAGAGACGAAATTTCTGATTTCTAATTATTGACAACCATGTCAAAAATTAGAAATACGGGAATTTCGTCTCTATATCTAGTCTAACTGGTGAATGCGCAGCACAAAAATTAGAAAACTTTTGCAGTTCCAGTCTATGGACATGTTTACATCATATGGTCATATTAAGAAGCCAAAATAAAATCACCGATCTTTTTTATGATTTTAGCGTGGACCAGTCCCTTTAAAGAACAAAATTTACCTTTCATTATTTCATTATGGTTCTTTTATGAAAATGCATCACAATAAAAAGCATAAATGTTTCCTTAAAAGGGAAATTAAATTAAGAAATCATCGAGGTGAGTGAAAATTATTGAGATTTGACAAAATAGAGGTCAACCATTTTTATATCTTGTTAATTGAAGGGACTGGCCCAGGCTAAAATCATCAAAAAATCGAAGATTTTATTTTGGCTTCTTAATATGACCATAAATTATGATGTAAACATGTCCATAGACTAGAACTGCAAAAGTTTATTTTAATTCTTCTGCTGCGCATTCACCAGTTAGACTAGATATAGAGACAAAATTCCCGTAATTTCTATTTTTTGACATGGTTGTCAATTATTAGAAATCAAGAATTTTGTCTCTATATCTAGCCTAACTGGTGAATGCGCAGCACAAAAATTAAAAAACTTTTGCAGTTCTAGTCTATGTTGGGTCGTGTATAATGGGATTGTGTATGGTAGCTATATTTTAGAACGTAATCATGATTACCATTTTATTACCTGTTAGAGAGACTTACTTGCAAGGATATTTAATTCGGCATTTTGAACAAGACCGTTTCAGTGCGGGCATGATTACAAGAGCTTTTTGCACAACAAATGTACAGTTTTATTGACATGTTGGCTATCAAATAAACTATACATTTTCAAATATATTTTCTTGTCCTTGTCTCTATTTTTGCCGCTAAGCATGTCAACTCTGTGCACACATATAAGCGGATTGAGACAGCACAACAAGCACAATGCGAAATAGGTTCAATGTTGGCCCACCGTCTACGCCGCTGGGCCAACATTGAACCTACTTTGGTTGATCGTCTTTTTGTTTGCTATGAGTACGGTAAGTAAGTGGACTCCATGACAACATCTAATCCATCTATAGTCCACCCGACCTAACTGATCTCATTTTACAACAAGGCTCACTTAAGAAATACCTTCTTTTAGAGAAGGTGTGACTGAGGTCAGCGGGTCATGACCTTTGTGACACGCGTCATGACCTTTGTGGCACGCGTCTTGTGTACATGGTACGCGGGTGCGGCGTGTGGCATGATGGGAGAATCCACCCAAGGGGTATGGTACGAGGGTCAGATTCTGACGGGTCAAAAGCCAGACTTTTAGCTTACCGTTGACATTATTTGAGGAGTGTTTTACACAGGAATTTGGTCTTATCCCTATATACTTCACTCTCTGTCTCCCACCCTCTACACTAGTAGGTATTGTCCTGACATGATATATGTACAATGCCATTTGCAGATTTATGTTAAACCGGAGTGATAAGAACCGTGCGACCAAAAACTACGCTAATATAATTATCATTAACCCTGAAATATTTTTGTATAAATCATGGGAACCAAAGGGCTTTTTTAATTTGAAATTATCATAAAAGTCTTAGTTAGTTCTTTCCGATTTATTTGAATAACTATGTTATGGGTCTACGGCCATTATAAATATGTTTACTCTTACAGCGTGGGTATCGACTTTATACGTCAGAATCTGACGTCTGGAGACGTCAGATTCTGACGTATAAAGTCGATACCCACGCTGTAAGAGTTAATTCATTCATCTATCAAAAGAAAAAAATATATAAAAAGCTACGATGTATACTGTGCTTTATAAAGAAGTTTGGGAGCCATCAGAACTTTGGAAAATGAAATGAATCGGGCTTTAGGCCACCTTTGTGCACATATAGGCTAAACTGGGCCAGGAGAACCTCCTGAGGATGGTGAGATGATTAAGATGACACTGTCCTTTGGGATCGTTCTGATTGCGAGTTTACTATAGTATCGTGATGGGCTTATTGCATTTCCTACAATTTCTCTGTCGTTAATTAGAATACTTTTGAACAATATCACTTTCTGATCTTCACCAATATTTATGCCAAGATTTGATCATTTGTGTCGACCATTTTTTTTATCTCTATTTAATTCAGGTTATCCTCCGTTTATCCCATGCATGATCAGTAAACACGACACATTCACTCAATATTGATTTATTGTCGGTCCACCGTTTACGAAGCTGGTCCAACATTAAACCAACAATAGGGTGAGGTGGAATATTAGCTGGGGTAACCTACTGTTTGTCAAATCTCCCTCAAGGTGCTGAACCAATTTTGTTTTCGATTCCAATGTGGCAGATGTTTCTAATCGCTTTTGAAACATTTTACACAAAACAAATTGAATTAAATTTATTGAAAAATTAGCTGCGGCTCTCAAACGAACCGTCAAAAGTCAAAAAAATGTAATGAAAGGAATAATTTGTGAACTCAGTGATATAGGCCTAGTTTTATTCATTTGAAGCTGGTGACTGTGGAGTAGTTATCAAAAGCATGCAGCTCTAAAAGAGGTTAACCCTTTAACCGCCAAATTATTTAATCTGAATTTTCACCCACTTGAAATTGTGTCTCGCTGACGCGATCCACATCTTCAAGTGAGTGAAAATTATTCAGATTTGACAAAATGGAAGTCAACTGTTTTCAAATATTGCTGATAGATGTCATATTTTATCTTTAACATGTTTAAAAGGTGGTAGAACATAAAAACCCGAATATATGCGGCACCGGCGGTTAAAGGGTTAAGGTTGGGCAAGTACTGCAGTGTAGAAGGAGGACCAATATTTAACCCTTTCAGCGCTGATCTATGGACGTCAAATTCTGACGTCTAAAGACGATCCGCGCACTGAAAGAATTTAAACAAAATATAATGGCTGTATACCCATAAAATAAGTATTCAAATGAAGCGGAAAGAGCTAACTAAGAAATTTATGATGACTTCAAATTAACAAAAACCCTTTGGTCTTTATATAAAAATATTTCAGCGTTGTAAGGGTTAAAAAAATAGATTATAAAAAATGTATTGTGTCGGTCAGCCATGGGATTGCATATTGTTTCACAGTTTGACTTATTAACCCTTTGATCGCCAGTCACGACTATACTGCAATCGATTTTCAACATTTTTATTCGCAATTTAACCTTTACCTGCTAGTGGGGCGTATATCATCATAAAAAATCGAACAGTTCTGATTTCACGTCATATTTAATCTGTCACGAAAAAAAATCCAACGAATACAGAGTGATGTATGTCATCAAATCAATAGCTCTTAAGATATCTGCCAAGCTATGCCATGAAACAAAGGCGGTTTACCCAATGCTGGTTTAATGCTGACCCAGCATTAAGCCAGCATTGAGTCAACGTAACATGTTTGTTGAGACGGCTATGCTGAGCTGAGCAGACGCTAATTGTGCGATATCAACCTTGTGGTGCTGCTAATTACGAAAACAATCGCTGTTAACCTGTTTTATCAGCCGATTAAAGCACTGTTGTTGGTAATAAAATGACTGTTTAAACATCAACAATTGTAAATATTTGATCTCAAATTAAACAAATATGAGTAATTTTCAACCACTTGAGGTTGTGGATCGCGGTAGCGAGACGCAACCTCAAGTGGTTGAAATCTAAATAAATTAACTTAGCAGGAGAAGGGTTAAGCACAAATTAAATCGGCTGATTGCCGAAAACAGGATGTGTTCAGACCAGGCAGAGTGTATCGACGATCACTGCAGATATTACATGTATCAGTAATAAATTGTTTTTGCCCCATTTTTACAAATCTGAATGTGAGACACACAGCTTCAAGTGAGTGAAAATTCGAATGAAATAAAATTTGCATTTATCAGCTAGAGCAACTTTGCAAGGGGTGGTGTTACAATTGCCATTTAATTGTAGGTTATGACGTAGTTGAGTTTTCTGCTAACAATTTCAATCTCTTCATTTTATTACGTTTTTCTAACATGTTTAATCAATGAAAGTTAGAACAGCCATATACATCATTTGGACAGTAGGGGCCTAATCAGTGATGTTCTTTTTTAACATTAGTTGGATAGTTAGTTGTGATTCTACAGAAATGACCATAATGACAGGTAGTAATCATTCTCAACGGGTCTGTTGTGTAGAATATTTTATCCGCTGCAGGGGCGGATCCATGATCTGAACAAAGTAGGCGTCAAGGGTTTCGGGGCTTGCCCCAATAATTTTTTTTCTATATTTAGGCCAATTTAGAGGACTTTTAAAAGTATTTGGCAAATATAAGGGGGGGGGGGCCTTGCGCCACCCCCCTGGATCCTCTACTGCGCTGATCCCTTGATTCTATAGCCCCATATTGGCCTATTATAATTTCAGGTCTGTATAAATTAGGATTGTGTTACAAACATGACATGAATCGGCATGGCACGTAGATAGAAAATCTGTACATATAATATTTTACAACATTAAAAAAAATATTTAATAGATAATCTGTATATGCCCACATGTGTATAACATAAGTATAAGAACAGCTGGATCAATCTACTTCAATGCCTGTAGGCCTACCGTAGGCTACATTATGACTCCTGTAATGAATTTTGTTTTTCCGGAAATTGGTTATGGAACCATGTACATTTTTCTACTCATACTTCTATGAAATTATGACTACTAATGGTCACTTAGGCCTACCAATAATCAAACGCTGGTGTACAGGTAAGGCCTATCATTTATATATTTTTTTATATTTGTTATAATGTTGATATCCAGTTTCACAACCCATGATGCATGGCATCACCAATGATATTAATTCATGTACAGTATCCGATCTTTTAGAACAATATATTTTAATACAAATAAAATATACCTCCGGGGTGTGCAGAATTAAACTGATTGTAGCATTTTTTCCAACCTTTGTAGCACTGCATGGTGTAGGCCTATGCTTGTAACGAATGTATCCCGAGCGAAGCGAGGGACACTTACGGGGGGTCAGGGGGTCCTGCCCCTGGAAATTTCTGATGTACTCTGTGAGCTAATCTAGCATTTTTAAAATAAAAATAGAACAACAAGCAGGCCTACATCTAAATTTGTACTTCATGGTGAAATTTTACATGGTAAGCAGTCAACACGATATTTTTTTAGCACTTTGTTATTTTTGTTAAGGTAGATCATTAGCCGAGGCATAATTGCTAAATTTCTGATTTCATATTTAAGAAAATATGATGATAACGGTAGGCGATCACATTTGGTCTAAAAATCTTTACCTGGATTATTTAACGTAAATCAGCCCTAATTTTCTTATATCTATTATATTATACAAAATGGCCTAGGCCCAACTCTCATTATTTCTATGCAATTTGTTTCACATTTGTTTACAACTTGAATTCATTTTTACAAACACACGGCTAGGCGTCCATATGGTGCTCAGAGTTTTGAAATATTTCTTATCAGGCCTAATTCTTTGCAAATGTAACGTTTATAGAATGTAGGGGAATTAGACTAGGGATAGTATCTGAGAAACTTCATCACCATCTTGGAAATATAAATCAATAAATAAGCACTTGGTATAGTCGGATTCAAATTAACTGTGGGGAATGATTTTCGCCAATTTCTCAGTTCATTCTCAAGCACTATTTTTCATTCACTATTCTGAAAATCCTACAAAAATATTGTATGCCTTAAAAGTTAGGCTATTTAACATGCAGTAAAAAAGTAAGAATGCCGCCCTATATAATAATGGAAATTAGTGTGTGTAAATTTTCATTTAAATTGGTTGAGAATTGACTGAGGAATCTGAGAAATTCATTCACCCTGGATCATGGTTGATGAATTTAATGTGAATCTGACAATACTACAATGTACTAGGCTCAGTTAGGAATGATTCTAATTCTGTCGAATTAGGCCTAGGGCCTACATCTATCTATAGATTTTATTTGTTATATTAGAAGTTTGAAACTAAATTAAAATTCGCACCAAGAAACTAAATTTGCACAAGTAGATAAATTTACCACCTTTGTTGGCGCACATTTCAGTGACAAACTCGCACCCAAGTGCGAATGTGCGACAAATCAACAGCCCTGTTACCTATAATTTGGTCGCCCTGAGAAAATCATGACATTTTATTGAATATTTCACCATTTGGCATGTAATACCATTTCGTGTATAACACTGAATGACAATGATGATAATTGATCATATCTATAATAATAGTTGCCTACTGACGCTGATCAGTTGTAGATAGGACTTTAAATTTCAATGAGTATTTCAAAAGTTAGACCATTTTATTGAATAAATATTTTTTTATTGACATTCGTCAGATAAAATTTATTGACATTCGTAAAATAAAATTGCTATATATTGCCAATTCAAGATTTAAAGATAATGTTTAATTTTCTTACATGGGAATTTAAACTTGTACCTGGTAACATTTAAACCCCTGTGGAGCCCATGCTATCAGCATTGTGCACATTTCAGTCACAGGTGGCGCTTCTTATCGCCTGTGTAGCGTTTTGTTATCAGAGCCGCCCGGATAGCTCAGTCGGTAGAGCATCAGACTTTTAATCTGAGGGTCCAGGGTTCGAGTCCCTGTTCGGGCGCTTAACATTTTCCACTTTTAAAAATGTATTATTCAGTAGAACCATCAACTGTAAATCCCGGGGTGCAAATTTTATATAATTTTTTTTATATTATTAAAAAACAATTATTATTTATAGACCTATACCCGCCGTCAGATTAACTTGTATCGCATGTTTTTCGCCGATTTCTCAGTCAATTCTCAACCAATTTTCATGAAATTTTGTATGGACTATTTGCGAGTCACTCGGCGACTACCGTGAAATTTTCATCGGAAAATAATGTTTAGACAAAAAGTTAGACCATCTTGCATGTAATGCAATTCAGGGCTTAAATTAGTTAAAACTAATTTTAATTTAACCAGTTTAATGGGTTTATAGAGGGACGTCGTAATTTCAAATTTACTACATGTCAAATGGTCTAACTTTTGAACTACAAAATATTTTTCTATGAAAATTTCACGGTAGTCGCCGCGTGACTCGAAAATAGTCCTTGCAAAATTTCATCAAAATCGGTTGAGAATTGACTGAGAAATCGGCGAAAAACATGCGATACAAGTTAATCTGACGGCGGGTTTTTTTTTATAGGTCTAAATGTCCAGTGGTGGATCTACGAGGGGGGTTTTGTTTTAACATTTTCCTCTGTTAAAAACATATTATTCAGTAGAACCAACCATCAACTGTAAATCCCGGGATGCAAATTTTATATTATTTTTTTTATATTATTAAAAAAGAATTATTATTTATAGACCTCAATGTCCAGTGGCAGTGCCAGTGGTGGATCTACGAGGGGGGTTGTTTGCAACCCTCCCTCCCTCTTCTGTAAAAAGGGCCAGCAGAGACGCCAAAATGCGCCTGTGAGCATCTACAAATTCATTTTTTATTTGGGGGGGGGGAGGGGCCCCAGCCCCGCCACCCCCCTCCTTCAAACCTGGACCCGGATCCGCGCCCTGGCCTGGGCCTGGGATCCCCACCCTGATTACAAGCTGATGTCATGACATAGGCCTACAAGCCCGGTAGGCACGTAGGGTTAGTTAGCAACTATAACTTGCCGTCAAATTAACCAGGATCGCATGATTTTTGCAAAGGCCATTTTCTATTCAAATCCTAACAGCGGTAAAAATTTCTCAAAATTATATTTATTATTTCAAAAGTTAGACCATTTGACATGTAATAAAATTCTAGAATTAGTTTAATGGGTTTATAGAGGGACGTCGTAATTTCAATTTAATACATGTCAAATGGTCTAACTTTTGAAATACGATATATAATTTTACAAAATTTCATGAAAATCGGTTGACAATTGACCGAGAAATCAGCGAAAAACATGCGATCCTGGTTGATCACTTTTAATGTGACTTTTAATCCCTGCCACCTTGCCGTATCAGGTCTGACCGTCAGACTACCCCACTGGATAGATGAAGATGAATCCCTGCAGGCGTGAGGAGCCTCTGCACGTCCACTTCACCGCCACTTCACTACCAATGCCAAAGGCTTAGGCTGTAAAATAGCAGTAAAATAGCATACAAAAGCAATTCAAACAGCCATTGATCGCATGTGGTGGAATGCTCTCAACAGCATTTTTGGCGCCATGTCGCAGTACTTGCTACAGCTTGCAGTGTCAGCTTCTTACTTTTACCATCTGCAGTCAGAGCCGCCCGGATAGCTCAGTCGGTAGAGCATCAGACTTTTAATCTGAGGGTCCAGGGTTCGAGTCCCTGTTCGGGCGCTAAACATTTTCCACTTTTGTTGCCTAATTTTGTTTACCAGTCTGCAACTAATTTTAGAGTATGTCAAATACCATTTCCCACTTTTGTTGTCTAATTTTGTTTACCAGTCTGGTTATTATCAACTAATATTAGAGTATGTCAAATAACATGTAAACTATGATAAAATGATCAAAATGACAGGTGACGTTTCACATCGATGACCATGTGAAGCAAAAATTATACGCTACAATTGCTAAAATGGTCTAATTTCTGATATAGCCTACACAACAACATTTTTTCATGTGTGTTGAGGCAGTCGAAAAAAATCACGCATTTTTTAAATAACTACAGAGAAAGTTGGAAAAAAACATAGTAAGGGAGAATCTATGGAAAAAGCTAATTCTATTCTTAAAAAATGTTTTCCCATCAACAGACCACAGTCGCACAGCCGCTATAGTTGTGAATTGGGTAGGCCTAGGCTATGTTATAAACAGGTTTGGTTGACCTTTTTTGAGGGCCCGGTAGCCTACTGCTAGTGAGCCCCCACCAGATAGGTTACAAGTGACGGGAGTAACAAATATATAGGGCCTATAGCTTACGGACCTGGACCAATATCTAAATAAAAGTCCAGTAGATCTAACAGGATGTTGCTATTGTCAGATTGTTGACCCATGCATATAATATGGCATATTTTATTAACTTGGGCCTAACGCTGACCAGTCCACCGTCTGCCACGCTGTCCCAACATCAAACCAACAATGGCCTATAGGATCGAAACTTCGTGTTTTCAGGCATACCAGCCAACACAATATAGATCTATTGTCGTTGAACCAATGCTGGTTCAATGTTGGCGGATCAAACCAAAAATGGCCATGATCGACACCTCGCGTTTTCTAGGATACCAGCAAGCACAATATAGTGTCATTGAACCAATGCTGATTCAATGTTGGCCCACCGTCTGCGACGCTGGACCAACATCAATCCAACCATTGGCTCAACGTATTGTGTTTGCTGGGCTATTTACCCCCCCCCCCCTCTCTCCCCGCGGCGTGCCCAGCCTTCATTGCCGTGTTGTTCACATCACGTTTTTTGGTTCACTTCCTCTTTTGTCAGGTAACTGGCTTTGTTGTCATCGTTGCCTACAGATCGTTGTTATTGTGCAGGCAGGTACCTGTTCCGGTTTCACCGTTTGCCACTTGTTTTATTGAATGTGACACCAATTGTCCACGCTGTCCAATTGACCAATGACAATTTACACTCCAAGGGGTAGACATTTACACTTACACAGCGTGAAGCCTATTGATATAGGCTTAATAAAATAATAATATATCCCTCTTGCGCTATACTACACAGGCCTACCTCTATCACCATTTCCAATGATTTGTAACACCATGAATATAGGCATGTAGGCATGTATTTATTAGGCTATTATATCTGCATAATTGTTTTCTGTAAGGCTTCGAATGACCAGGTTCAGTTATGTCAGATTATTTTCAGTCAGTGGTGACACAAAATCAATAGCAAATACATCAGAAATGGCGTAGTCGAATTAGCCGTGGTGTGATCAGGCTGGAGGCCATGCTATTAGTAAAACAACTAGGCCTCCATTTTACAATTTTTGTATTTTGTAATTTTGCAACTTTTTACAATAAGGCTCAAATGTATCAGATCCACCCAGTTGAACATAAATAAATGATCGTAATTAGTATTTAAGACGCATTTCTGGGTATACTGATGTGTGAAAGCATTGTGACTGAAACAATTGTGTCCGAATTTTCATATTTATTGAGGTACACTGGCATAGGCTTATACATACACATGAATAGCTTAATAATAAGCCATGGGCCTAAGACTACACGTTATAATTATGTGCTATAATCAGAAATCATATTCATTATGGATGATTTCCACTATAATAATATGCATATACCAAGTTTATTATATTATGTAATATATGCCAATACTGTAATAAAGTAGACCCAATAGTCACATACTATTTTATTCGTGTTTTAAGTGTGTCAATTGCTCTATTATTCCTTACTACTTTTCATTAGCTTGAAGTGAATGCATGGAAAAATGCCCATATAATTAATTTAAATTGACTTATTCCGCTAAACATTCTTTGAAGGACCTTTTCTATTATTCCCAGCCAGGTGGCACTGAAAATAACGCTGTACCCCGGGTTACTCATTAAGGTACCACTGCGTACTGCGTGTTGCATCATTTAGGACTATGCTTTACTCTAATTTTATAGATGTTGTAAAAATCACGTTTTAAGATGGTGCAGATTGTCGTATCAATGTTTGTGTTTTAAATATACCGTAATTAAGCCGTCGTTGTTATTCATAGAAACACATTTTTTCTAAGGTTGTAAAACATTTTTTTTTTAAATTTTGAGAACGGGTGGAACAAATCTAGCAAAAAGCGTAAGGGGAAATATTGATTACGCTTTTGAGAGTGTCCTTTTCGCTACTTTTTATAATAACATGTAGATTTTTTTTATTGGTGGTTTTGGCGCGGGAAACATGTATTTTGTATAATATGTATATAAAAATTAAATCTTACACTTAAACTTGTTCAAGTGTATATACAATTTTATCGTGGATGTCAAACGTAGTAAGGGTGCTGGGGACCTGTATTTGACATCGTGATCTACACAATTTTATTTAAAATTAGATATTTGTATATTATCACATTATAATATATTTGTGTAGGCCTATATGAAGCTTAATAAAAAAAATTGAATAATATTATATTTAAAAAATTTATAAATCTATAGCCCATGCACCTTTAACATTGCATTTAAACGTATGTCATCCCGTGTGGTCTTCATTATTGATCGCTAGGCGGCGTCCTTACTTAGAGCAGCTGCTATCAGTCAATACATGCTAAACTCCTCCATCAAAAACAAACACATGGTTTGTTTGAAAGATAAACATAAGACATATGTCATCAAGTACTGCCACGTCACGAGCAGAACAAACCTGACAGCTGACACCTGTAGAGCTTCAGCCCTTTAAACGCTGAATTATTCTGTATAAACCATGGAGACCAACTTTTTTTTTAATTTGAAATCTTCACAAATGTCTTGGTTAAATTTTTCTGATTCATTTGAATACATATGTTATGGGTCTACGACGATTAGAAATATTTTTGTTCTTCCAGACTGCAGTCTTTATACGTTATAAACTGACGTCTACAGACGTCAGATTCTGACGTAGAAAGACGATCCCCGCGCTGAAAGGGTTAATGATCATTATTATTGGGTAATTTTATTCCCTACAGTGCTTATTGAGTCTATAGCAACTTTCAACTTGTTTTTGTCCTTCAAGAAGGAGTACCGATATTAAAACGAGAAAGTTGCATACTAAAATAGTATTAACTTCCTGGTCATAGTTGAGGCTGCAGTACCGATTTCTTATTTCGGACATGCATGTCCAAAATAAGAAATACGCGAATTTCGTCTTTATATCTCTCTTAACTGATAATTGCGCAACACAAAAATTAAAAAACTTGCAGTTCTAGTCTATGGATATGTTTACATAATATGGTTATAATTATTAAGAAGCCAAAATAATATTACGGATTTTTTGATGATTTTTGCCTGATTGAGTGGCTTTAAACTGTGTATGTTACATCAACATAACCTTAGGCTTTATTTTAGCCTTTATTAGCCATTTACCTGTTTGTGATGCATGCGTTATCTAACACAGTTTGGAAAGAAATAATTAAATAGCAAATATCACTACATTATATAAATCAAAACACTTAAACTTAAAGAAGAAATAGCCTACACTAAAATATTCATTTGTATAAATGTACTTAGACGTGTGAATATCTGTTATATTTGCATAGGCAATATATTATTATCTAGTCCACACTTTTTACGTATTTTTTTTATAGTTTACCGAGAAACATATATAAGGAAGTTTAAACCTCTTTGTGCATCATAACCGATGCCAGTCAGTAGCAAAGCTATTCCAACTTCTTTGTTCAGCAATGTAGTAAATTTGCAAAAATGGGCGGGGGCCCTAGGGTAGTGGTTAGCACCGCTGCCTTTCACGCCAGAGTCCGGGGTTCGGTTCCCGGTCTCGGCGGTTTGAAAGAAACAATTGTTTCTTCCCCATCCACGTGTGAAAGTTAGTATTGTGGGGAGCCTCCGTGACCGAGAGGTAGCGTGCTCGGCCTCAGACCGCCAGGGCTCGAATTTCGAATCCTGTGTCTGGAGGACAGTATCATCTCACCAGTTTAGCCTATATGTGCACAAAGGTGGCCTAAAGCCCGATTCATTTCATTTGCAAACGCTGCTATATATATATATCATATATATAGGGGCTATATCATATTAAAAAGGTGTAGGCTCAAAACCAAAATATTGAATGTCATGTAGTCTAGGCCCCTATTGTCAAAAATAAAATAAATAATAGATGTAAGCTCTTGCTGCTTTTAATTTAGCCGATGGCTTAAAAATAACATAATAAAAAATATTAATTATGATAAATAATATGTTCGCAATCGTTGAATAATTTTCAATTTGCATCAAAAAGAATTTTTCAGCGGCGCTTAAAAATACACGGGAAGCGGTATCAGTCAGTCAGGATGGCCGAGCGGTCTAAGGCGCCAGACTCAAGTGATTACTTGGTTGGCAATGAACAGCCAGCTGTGAGTGTTCTGGTCCACGTATGTGGGCGTGGGTTCGAATCCCACTTCTGACAAACTTTTTTGGATCAGGTATATGCAAAAAAATGACCGTGTGTAGCATAAAAGTAAGTATTTTTTAATCGAATAACTGTAGGCTACAATGTGACAACAGTAACATTACTATAAATATATAGTTATATATAGTTTTGAATGAGGATAGGAACAGTGTATTATCACTGGTTTCATCAAAGCTATACATAGTCTATTCGGATTTTTTTTTAATAATTGCCTAAACATCTGATAAAACATAAAAAAAACATAGCAGAAATTGATGTTGTCTCCATGTATAAATACGTAGTAGTGATTTTCACTCGAAAGTTAAACTGGTCAGTGGCCAAAACAATGTTAGCTTCCCAAGCAAATAAAGCGCTTGGACTATTGCATGTATAACAAACAATGTGGAGGGTTGCCTAAATATATAAATTATGCACTATTTGATAAAATTGTATCACCCATATTACTCTTTGTAACAGATATCTGTGAGTATGAATATTGTGAGAGTATTGAGACTGTTCAAATCAATTTTTATAGGTGTATTTTAGGTGTGGGCTCATGCACACCTAAGTAAGCCATAATGGGGGAAATAGGAGTATACCCTGCAGCATTTTATTATTAACTTCCTCGTTGCATTAAACATTATATGTATGGCTGATGACAAATATCCTAAGGTATTTTATTCAATGTAGAAAGTTCTGGATGAGAGGGGTAGAATAACTTGGGCTTCTCACATCTGTTGGAAAGATATGGTTTTAGTTTTGTGTGGGTTAGTCAAGTTGTTGGTAACGTATATAAGTTTATGGAAATTTTTATAACAGAGCTACAGGAATATTTTAAGTACGCATGGTTTTACTGACATTTGAAATACAAGTAAGCAATACAAGCACTTTATTCAACAATTAAAAGAGAATTTGAACCAGAAAGATATTTGAAATTTTTAAATGATTTATTAACATAGACATGCATTATCCAGGTTTGGAATTTCCAGTCATATGTTACAAATTGAAGGAGGACGACATAAAACTTGCTATTGACAGATAGCTTGTTCGTTTTCTGTAAATAAATGAATATTATTGTTTTAGAAGATTAATATCATTTCCTAACGAAATTAGCTTCATTTGTATATCATGCAGAGAATATTGGAAAAAACCCTTAATTAATAGGCCATCATGTATTAATATGCCCTACACAAATGTGTTTGTATTTATTTGACTTGATGCATTTATGTATGTCTATAACATGTGAGATGTGTTCGTACTATGGGCACAAGGCCTTGGAAAACAAAATAAAACACTACTACTACAGTAGCAAGGCTCATCTCACATCAGCTAGATGCAGCTGTTTTGTTTGTTTGCTTGCCAGGTGTCATGTTTTAAGCTGAACAAGGAAGGGTGGAGTATGACCTTACTAAGGGCAAAAATAAAATAAAACATGCAGTTTCGCACCCCTTTTTTAAATTGATAGTGAACAGACTCAGAATACATGTAAGTCTATTGGACTGGTAGGCCTAGTATGACTTGTGTGATGAGACGCTAATGTTAAAGCTAAATATGTATTCGGTGGTACCACCTAGCGAGTAATATGAACGCTAATACAGCTGCTAAGGTCTCAACCCACTAGTAATAAATATAGACCTATCGGCCTTTTTCTTTCGGTGGCAGGATTCGACGTTCCCGCAGCACCCCTGGTACATTACATAAACCACACCAACCAATAAAACCTACCTCATCAACAAGTCTTAAAGTTTGAATGAAATGTTTTTATTTTTTCATGCAATGGCAAGTTATTAGATATTTTTATCAGCCTGCTGTAGATATGTTTTGTACATAATTAGATATGGCATACATTATACCCCTGCACATCAGGAAGACTTATGTTTATTATGATAAAAATAGATCACAACAAACAATATAATTTGCATGAAATACTAACAATCACCTTCATCAATAATATATAGAATAGTAGCGAGAGTACAATGCCTTTTTGAGCATTAGATCCCTATACTCTAAAATAGTGGATGAAGAAATAATATTAATAGGTCTACATAAATTTCAAAATAATAGGCCTATCAATGACAAAACATGAATTAGCAGGGTAAAAATTGGTCTTACTTACGTGGCTTGTACACATTTATCTGCTCGAGTCAGGGGCAGATACACATTTTACCACAGTTTATAATACGTGAAGTGTATACATTTATCTGAAATCAGTGGCAGATACACATTCTATCACAGTTTATTATAATACGTGACTTGTACACATTTAATCAGGGACAGATACACATTCCACCACAGCTTGTAATACATGACTTGTACACATTTATCAGAAATGAGGGGAAGATACACATTCTACCACAGCTTACAATACACAAAATCCTTGTTGACAATCACAACCATTAGGCCACTATATTTAATTTCTAGGTTTTAGATCTGAAAAATCCAAAATCTATTGAGAGAAGGCGGTAAAAAAAAAACATTTAAGAAAAATAAACCTTGAACATATTTTTGGAAAAGTTAGTGAGGGCGACGAAATGAAAAAAAACATTGGACAAATTTTGCCAGAAAAGTAAATGAGGGCGATGAAATAAAAAACCTTTTGATCTACTAGAAAAAAAGGTAATGAGGGCGACAAAAAAAAACAAGCAAAAAAACATAGCTGGAAAACTGTTTTTTTTATCTCCTGAAAGAAACTTTTTTTTGGGAAATCGGCAACAATCCAATCCGCGCGCTGATCAGAAAAAAACACACAATTTTTTGGTAATGCGCTGCCTAAATCTAATACGCGCGCTCATCTAAAACAGAGAAAAAATTATAGTGGCCTTATATTCACAGCTAACACTGAACCAATATCGAACCAATGTTTGCCTAACTCGGATCATTTTCGCCTGTGGTGGACCAACAATTAAACCAGCATTGATTTAACCCTTTCAGCATGGGGATCGATTTCAGACGTCAGGTTCTGACATCTAAAGTCGATCCCGGCACTGAAAGAGTAAAGAGTATTGGACGTACCCATAACATAGATCTGTATTTAACTTAAGCAGAAAGAACTAACTAAGCCATTTATGATAATTTTAAATGGAAAAAAAGATTTTCCCTCTATGGTTTGTATAAAAATATTTGGCGCTTTAAGGGTCAATAGTGTTTGCTGAGTTGTGACTGATTGAGGTTGTGCAATGACCCTTTTCACGCTCATATTAACATTTTAATCGCTAAATATACTCTACGTCTTTTCAATATTTTTTAATCATATACCAAATAGGCCTGCCGGTTTTATGAAATAAATTAATGCACAATCACAGTAAAATGTTTCGTCTCAAATTAACAAAATGAGCAATTTTCACCCACTTAAAGTTGTGGATCGCGGTAGCGAAGCACAACTTCAAGTGGGTGAGCGTTTACAAGAGATACGACCCTAGGCTGTCTGTAGGATGTTTTGTAACGATGTTCTCCAACATATCTTTATTTATTCACTGCCATAACACCGCACCTGTAAAGTAGCTTATTGAGTGAACTTAGAAGTGAAAACAACATTTTATTATTTATTTACTCGCCATACAGAGTAGGCTACACGTGAATACATTAAGTTAAATAAAAAAACAGTACAATACGGCAAGTTAACTGAGAACAGACAATATGCCTATTCTAGAACAGAAACCATAACCATAAACAAATTTAACTTCCACGAAAACTTCGTTGCACTTCGTTGCACTTGAATTCAGTTACTTGAATTATTTACCTTTTGTTGACATTTATCATAATTATAATTAATTCACTCAACAGCCGTTATTGAGGTCTCCATTACAAACATTTATTAATTGACCTCACGTGTGATTTTATGGTTGTTGAGCATAATCATGTTAAGGCATAATCTTCAACCCCCCCCCTCCCCCCCCACACCCTGCGATGAGCTCCTGAACAGCTAACCGTGAACAGAGTGAAGTTATTAACACTGTCACCTAGATGGGGTGAACATATTACAACGATAGCTCAGTGTGATAAATATGTTCACACTTAATGTCTGTCAACAAGGTGTGAACATATCTCAGGTGATTCCACGAGACGAGCTCCCGTCCTCAGAGCACCATGTGTGCTCACAAAGCTATTACAATGATCACTAACGTCAGAAGTGTGAAAGCTAGCCTGAGTACAAGGTGTGAATATACCACTTACGTATGAGTAGAGATAGAATGACTCCATACCAGCGTACAGACAGATTGGAATATCAGAAGAAATGTTCAGTTCATTCCTCAGTTCACTTGTCGAATAAGCCCACAGCACAGTTTCTCAATCATCAAATCATACCAGATACAAATATTTTACTTTGTATTATTTCTACATTATCAAACAGTAGTTAACGATGGATACCAGTGTTATATACATGAACCAGCTTCCAGTCAGTGAGAGGCGTGGTGAGCCTTGTGGAACAAGTCTACACGGATCAACTGTAGGTTATAAGCCTGATCCCTGTGGCTCTGTTAGTCTGGGACTTTGTTCAGCAAACCTTGGAATGTACTTTACAATGGATACAACAGAAGTCAACGAGTCATTTGTAACTCCCAAGAGACAATCAAACAGTCAATTTCGACAAATGATCAGCCAACAAGTTGGACAGTTATTGTTTAATTCTCCACTTTCCGTATGTTGTGGTCAAATACAGAATGATACCATCGTAGAAGAAAACAAAGAACATGACATCCCAAAACGTGTCAACAGAAAACACAGACGTCATCATTCTATGCGTGAAAACAAGAGAAAACACTGCAGAGCTTCTCATTCCCCAAGTGAACATGTTACAGGGACATGTCAACCAGGAACAACAAAGACCGTTTACAGTAAAGATCATACAAATGAAGAGATACATAATAAAGACACAGTTTGCTCGGATGACAACAGTTTATCTAGAGTACATCCACATAATAATGATACGATCTGTAAGAATCTGGGAGAACGCACTCCATGTGATGGACAAGAAAGCTCTCCTGTTCAACAGAGAAGACAAAGAACAAGCAGTGTACAGTCAAGGTGTACAGTTCCTAAAGTGAACAGATCCATGTCAATGAAAGAAGGACGAAGGACGACAAACCAAAAACAGATATATCTAGAAAGTGGTGTCACTGTACCTGGTGATAAAAATGTCGTCATACAAGGTCAACGTCCTATGGTTGAAGGTCAAAGGTCAAGTTCAACCAGAAAAATGCTGCAAAAGAGATTGAAGAATTTCAGCAAGAAATTAACAAGATTCAGCTCCATCAAGACACTGGCTTTTCTATGACACACACTTCTACTCAGGCTCCACTGAAATAATGATTAGTTTAGAACTCTTATTTACATTTCTATTTTTGTTTATTGTTGATAATAAATGTAATGAATTCTAAAGATGGTATTATTTTGTTTGTCAGTGAAAAAAGATTATTTATGAAATATGAAAAAGGGCATACAACACCCTCTGTAGACTTGTCATGCAGATACTCTTTCTAACATGGTGTCCTTCGTGATACTTTTTCTAACATGGTGTCCTGTTTTTTAACGAGCCGTCAACAAGCGCATTATGACGACTAGTAATTCACAGTTATCGCATTATTTAACTAAGCTAAAAGTGTTCTATTGTTTGCTTGGATATACTATAAATAGCTGTTGTACCACTTTGAAAACACATGTAGGAATTGAAATGGATCTGTTGTGTTCCCAAAGTAAAATAATTGGTTGCTCACGAAATATCGAATGAAAATGGACAATTTTGCTGAATTTATTTCAACATCAATAAACCTACAACGTCAATTTTTCTTTCTAAAAATACAGCATTATCCAATACATGAAATAGTCATTTCAGCAGATCAAATAGTATTCCCAAAATATGCGACATCCAACAAAGTATCGGGCTATTGGGAAAGTGTCCTGCTTTCTAACTTGCCCTTATTTTTCGTAGAAAGCAGGACATCCCTTAATTGTTGAAATTGTTAGAAAGCAAGTCGCTTTTTCAAAATACTTTGTTGAATATCGTATATTTGAAATGTTGAATATTTGATTTAATTAATTGGATAATAATGTATTTTCAGATTTTTTAACGCGGTAGGGTAATCCACGTTGAAAGAAAGTGAACAAAAGTGTTAATTTTCATGCCGTTTATTGTGAGCAGACATCTATTTTACTTTAGACATACCATAAACTGGGGTGACTTTAGCCCTGTGGGGTGACTTTGCCCCCCAAAAAAAGAGATATTTTATAAGGTCACATTATAAATATTATAATACTTATATGCACCATGTCCTTTTCTTTCTGATCAATTGTATTGTACAGAGGTAGGCACCTCCAAGAAGGTCACCAAGTTGAAAAACGTGTTTTCTAGACCTGCAAAAATTACACTGGTACAGGTTATTCTGTGGACACAATGATCTACGTATTATTCTATAATGAAAACTCATGTCCTGAGCAGGCATGCTCACAATTATTCTAAATCTACAACTATTTCAGTAAATTTTCTGAACACAAAATAATGAAAAAATATGTTTAAGCGTAGTTTTGCGGTGACTTTGGCTCAATATTTAAAAAAAAAAATAGGGTAGATTTGGCTTGAAATGCTTAAAAACATTTAAATTTCACAAGATTATTTAAATTTCAAAACCCTTACGTCAGATGGTCAAGTTCTTTTTTTAGCATTAATTTTTATCTCTGCCTAAAATCACCGTTTAATATTTTGGGCCAAACTCACCCCAAGTTAATTATTTTTTTTGGTCAAAGTCACACCAGTTTGGCATCACAAAGTCCCCAGATTTTCAATTTCATTACTTCAGTTGGTTCAGAACATATACATTTCCCGAGATTACCTTATTTAAAATTTCAAAGAAATTACGTCAGAATGTCAAGTGCTTTTTTAGAATTATATCAATGTCTAAATTCACTGTTTAAAATTACTGAGGTTGTAGCTTTTTTCTTGGGACCGCAAGTGGGTGTGACTTTGGCTCAGCCCGAAAAATTAAAAAATAAGTGTGAACGAATCGTCATCTCAAATTATTATTTATTTTTTATAAGTAGTGTCAAAAAATAAAATTTCACGCTTCGTTGTAGGCCTACACACTCGAGCTGTATGAATAGGCCTACTTTTTTCCTAGGCATTTAGAGGAGATCTCAAACCGGAGCACTGTGATCAACTATGTTTCCTGTGAATGATTCAAATGAGCCATTATTGACAGATGGTAACAAATTCTCGGCGTCTTTGTCGTTTTCTTTCTATTAGCCACTAAAACCTTTTTTATTTTTATTTGAAACACTAAAAGGCAATTACCATTCCTATCTCGCTGACTTACTCTAGCGGCCGAAATGTCTAAAACTTCTACTCTCTACAAAATTCAATCATATTTTGTGTTCAACGTCGGCCCACAGAAACTTAAAATGGGTCGAGAGCTTTTTATACAGTGTGCCCTACGAAATGCCCAAACAAAAAAATATTTTAACATTCTGTAAATTACTTAAATGTCCTCTGATGACTTGAGCACTGTATAAATCTTATTGATTAATTAATTGATCGGTTGATTTGCTCGTTCATTGCTTGCTTTGTGGTTTGTGGTGTGGTCTGTTACTGCCCTTATGAAAAAAGTATTTGAAGTTTGGTTTATGTGTGTGGTTCTATGGTGTAATGGTTAGCACTCAGGACTTTGAATCCTGCGATCCGAGTTCAAATCTCGGTAGAACCTGTCATTTTCTTGACATTTATGTAATCCTAAAAATGCACTTCAACTTTATTTGGTAAATACAATATTTAATATTTAAGCGAAAAGTAATAAAATATAATAGAAACGTAATATATTCATGTTTACCTGCCATAAATATATATCTATACTCGATCCAAAATATAGCCTCCAGTGAGGTTTGAACTCACGACCCCTGCTTTACGAGAGCAGTGCTCTACCACTGAGCTATAGAGGCACGCGATTATCGAATACGCTATACAGACATGCGACTAGCGAACACGCTGTGTACTGTATTTCTTAATCACATTCTGTTGACACAAAAAAGTCATCACAAATTTATTTGTCATAAAAATGATAGCATATATATGTAGGCTTATATGATTGTATTAACAAGTTATAAGGGTTTATCATTGTGTTTTCCGCATCAAAACCAGAGAAAAAATAGCTACTATGTAGGCCTATGATCATTAGGCCTATATGGCAGCAAAAAAGACTCAGGAAAGCGTATAGAAACCTATAGATATGCAAATGCACAATTATATTACTAGAGTATGTACAGTGACGTAGTAGAACAATGTTAAGAATGATATAGTAGGCCTATTTTAAAATTCAAACATAATCTCAGGTAAATACAATAAATGTGGAAATCCGAGAAACAGGTATATGTAATTCCGAGCCATGTGACAATGATGCAAGCACAGTCGCTATGTGTCCGTAGATTCCTTGATAAAACTGTTGCAGACTAATAAAATAGTGACGTAGGCTAATAACAATAAAAATACGGATACATATTATGTGTGCCATTCACGCAGGACATGACACTCACACAATAACATTACATTACATTTATTTTAATTAACTGGTGATTTATTCATACCATTTCAATCTCGACATAGAGCTCGTACCACTCACCGGGGGTACACAGTTTTCACAGACAAACCAGGGGCGGATCCAGAATTAAAGAAAAGAGGGGGTCTGGGGGGTTCAGGGGCTCGTCCCAAGATTTATTTTGCATAATTAGGCAAATTTAGGGGACTTTTTAAAGAATTTGACGCAAAAAGGGGTGTGCAAGCGCCCACCTACGCCCCCTCCGGCTTTGCGCCTGATAGTAGCTTTATTATAACGGTAATGTTTTCAGGAATGGGAACTTTTCAATATATCCATGTATTATTATTACTTCACATTCTTATATAGCGCAAAATACAAAATTGTTTCTATTCGCTTGTAGGGCCGATACATCCATTTTGCAAAGTGTTAACAAATTAAATGTTTCAAATATATTTTAGATATATTACTAAATCTTCTAGACATGGAATGACTTCGTCAAACGTGCATTTACATATATATGTGTATCCTCCTTATAACCGCATTTATCCCCTCGAGATGTAATAGTCAAATTTACCCTAAACTTACTTTAACCTTTACGAGGAAACCGTATTTCCGAAATTTATATAAATGGTATCTAAATATCGTTTTAAAACACGTTCAAAATAATAATAATAATGAATAGATAACAAAATGCGTGTTAAACCAAACAGAAACACATTTGTTTTAGTTTTTATGAAATTTATTACGAACAGTAACAAAAACAATAACCTCAAAACAGAACTATTTGCATAAATTAAATATTCTAAATCAACGAAACCAATGGTGTATATTATATAAATGAAAGTGTCTTGATGGAGCTGATTTTTTTTAGTTTTTGCTGAAATTCTTAAATCTCTTTTGCAGCATTTTTCTGGTAGAGTTTGACGTTTGACCTTCACCTACAGGACGCTGGCCTTGTATGACGTCATTCTCATCATCAAGCACAGTGACATCACTTTCTAAATATAGCTGTTTTTGTCTTCGTGTTCGTCCTTCTTTCACTGACAAGGATCTGTTCACTTTACGGACTGTACACCTTGACTGTACACTGCGTGTTCTTTGTTTTCTCTGTTGAACAGGAGAGCTTTCTTGTCCATCACATGGAGTGCGTTCTCCTAGATTCTTACAGATGTTCTCATTATGTGGATGTTCTGTAGATAAAGTACTATCATTCAGAAACCCTTCATCAAGTCTGCTCTGTTCATCTGTGATATCTGGTATCTCTTCATAAATATGTTCCTGACTTAAGGCAGAACAATATTCTCTGTAATAAGTCTCTTGTGTTTCTGGTTGACATGTCCCTGTAACATGTTCACTTGGGGAATAAGAAGCTCTGCTATGTTTTCTCTTGTTTTCACGCATAGAATGATGACGTCTGTGTTTTCTGTTGACACTTTTTATGACGTCATGATCTTTGTTTTCCTTCTACGCTGGTATTATTCTGTATTTGACAACAGCATACAGAAAATGGTGAATTAAACAATAACTGTCCAACTTGTTCACTGATCATTTGACGAAATTGGCTGTTTGATTGTCTCTTTGGTGTTACAAAGGTGTCTTCCATTGCATCCATTGTCGAGTACATCCCTAGGTTTGATGAACAAAGTCCCAGACTAACAGAGCCACAGGGATCAGGCTTATAACCTACAGCTGATCCGTGTAAACTGGTTCCACAAGGATCACCACGCCTCTCACTGACTGGCAGCTGATTCATGTATATAACACTGGTATCCATCAATAATTACTGATTGGTAATGTATAATATATAATACTATAAGGATAAGTGATATTGATAAACTGTGCTGTAAGATTATTCGACAAGTGAACTGATGAATGAACTTAGCATTTCTCCTAATATCCCAATCTGTCTGTATGCTGTATGGAGTCATTCAATCTCTACTCATACGTGAGTGGTATATTCACACCTTGTCCTCAGACTAGTTTTCACACTTCTAACGTTAGTGATCATTGTAATAGCTTTGTGAGCACACATGATGCTCTGAGGACGGGAGCTCGTCTCGATGAATCACCTGAGATATGTTCACACCTTGTTGACAGACATCAGGTGTGAATATATTTATCACACTAAGTTATAGTTGTAATATCTTCACCCCGTCTAGATGCCATTTTCAATAACTTCACTCTGTTCATTGTTAACTGCTCAGGAGGTCATCGTTGAGGTAATCATCTTCGTTACTTCTACTCATCATATATATCTGTTGAAAACCTGGAACATGATCCCAGCAAACACGAGATATTGAGCCTGTTTTGCTTTGATGTTGGGCCATCGGATTCGTAGAAGACAGTGGACCAATATTAAATCAGTATTGGTTCAACATTTTATGTTTATTGGGCTGTGGTTTGCATGTCTACAAAGCTTTGTGATACACATGACAAACCTCAACAACTTGGTCAGAATTATTTTATTTTATTACTTAGTTTTTCTCGTCCTAATATTTAAGTAGGGCCTATATGAATTTGAACCAAGCTACAAGTGAGTAACTGAAAATAAATTAGTAGTATTGTGTATCAGACTTATGTGTATACACACTTTCGCATTTTCTGGTAAGCGTCACTTGTGATATTTTCACACCTTGTCGACAGAGTACGTGTGTTAATGAGTCTTGTGTATATTCCACCTGCAAACTCGCCGTACGCTAGAATAGCTATTTTTGACGAGATAGAAGATACAATTATTGACTTTCGGGCAAGATATGTTAATGCAGATTTTTGTATCATGGGCGATCTGAACGCAAGAACTGGTATTGCAGATGATTTTTTAGTGAATAGCAAGTATGATACCTGCCAACCTGACGACGAGCTTGAAATGTTAACGTTAAGTAGTTTAAATATACAAGGGAAAAGAGTGAGTGTAGACAAAGTTGTCGATACCTATGGCAATAGGTTATTAGAGTTGTGCAAGTCGGCTAATATGTACATAGTAAATGGTCGATTTGATAAAGATGCTCTGCAGGGAAAAGCGACTTGCGATAATGTCAGTGTAGTTGACTATTGATTTGTTCTCCGTCTATATTTTCTTACATAGATAGTTTTATTGTACAATATTACAACCCAATGTTGTCCCCAGATTTTTAATTTCATTTACTTCAGTTGGTTCAGAACATATACATTTCCCGAGATTACCTTATTTAACATTTCAAAGCAATTACGTCAGAATGTCAAGTGCTTCTTTTACCATTATATCAATGTCTAAAATTACTGTTTAAAGTTACCGAGTTTGTAACTTTTCTTCTTGAGACCCTAGGTGGGTGTGACTTTGGCCCAGCCCTAAAAATTAAAAAAAAAAGTGTGAACGAATCGTCATCTCAAATTTTAATTTATTTTTTATAATTAGTGTCAAAAATAAAAATGTCACGCCTCGTTGTAGGCTAGAACTACACACCCGATCTGTATTCATAGGCCTATTTTTTCATTGGCATTTAGAGGAGACCTTAAACCGGAGCACTGTGATCAATTATGTTTATTGTCAATGATTCAAATGAGCCATTATTGATAGATGGTAACCAATTCTCTTTTGTCGCTTTCCTTCTATACTAAACCACTAAAACCTCTTTTACTTTTATTTAAAACACCAAAAGACAATTATTATTCCTATCTCGCTGACTCACTCTTACGGCCGAAATGTCTAAAACTTCTGCGCTCCTCAAAATTCAATCATATTTTGTGTTTTATGTCGGCCCACAGGAACTAAAAATGGGTCGAAAGCTTTTTATACAGTGTGCCCTGCGAAATGCCCAAACAGAAAATATTTTAACATTCTGTAATTTACTTAAATGTCCTCTGATGACTTGAGGACTATATACATCTTCTCGATTAATTAATTGATTGATTGATATGTTTGTTCATTGCTTGCTTTGTGGTGTGGTTTGTTACATTCTCACACTCTGTGCAGTCCACTATGAGACGTAGGCCTATATTGTTATCAGCCCATATCGCACTCTATCTGTAGCTTGAACTGCAATCTATGGTAGTTGTGTATGTATGTATGGTATCGTTTATTTGACTGACATGTACATTAATCACACATGACATATTTAATCAAGAAAATACAAAAGTACCCAGCCTTCTGGCTTAAAAGTCAGTTTAAATTATCATTAAAAAAAAAAATTATGTATACTGTTATGAGTGATATGAGCGATTACTCTCCAAATGAAAATTCTTGACGTGTCTTCCATTCCTTTTCTAAATAAGTAGCAATAAATTTAATTTGTGTGCTCATAATATTTAAAAATTTAATTTGTACATCAAGATCGGGGTGAAGTTATGTTGGGAGTATAAAACAGTTCTTAAATCAGCATATCTGACACATTCACATACAAAATGAAATTCATTTTCTACAACATTATTATCGCAACATTTACACAGTCTATTTTCAACGGGTATATTTCTAAATCTTCCTACTTCAATCTCAAGTGGGAGTATACCTAATCGTAATTGAGCTAATAGTGATCGTTTATGTCTCGAAATATTATTTCTCAGGTATTCTTCTGTCTGTAAAACACTTTTAAATGTTACATATGTTCTCAATTTTGGTTTGGATAATATATCGGTTTTCCATTTCTCATTCATTTTCTGGGTCAAAAGGTTGCGTGCTCCATTGATATTTAATGCTTCAAGAGTTTCGAATTCATTTAATTTATTTATAGACAGAAGAATACTTTTCATGTCAGAAGACCAATTTTTTTACACATATTTATTTGTCCCACAGTGCAATTTTCTTTGTTAACCTTGTGTGATCCATTCGAGTCAACCTGTTCCAAAATCTAATTTTACATAAATGTCGTCTATACCTTGGTGTTATCCAATTCACTTCTCCTTGAAGACCTGCTAATGGAGCTTTGCTGTGCACGCCTAAAAAATAGCAAATTGCTCTATTCTGAATACTAGCTGCTTTGGTGAAAATCCCATAACCCCAGACGCTGGAACAGTAATCAGTAATCGGGACTACCATAGAATGATAAAGTTTATTAAAAGTGTCAAAACCTACGTCTTTAAATGTTTTAAATTTTGCTATGACTGACCCGAGAGCTCTACTAGCTGAGCTCGTTAAAATGTCTACACATGCATTATAGTCTATATGTTCGTGGAAAACCATTCCTAAATACTTATAAGAAGAGACGACTTTAAGTGTGACATCACGAGATATAAATATAAGATCAGTTCTAGGTGTTTTTTTTTTACGAAAATGAACAATTTGTGTCTTTTCAGATTTTATGCTTAATCTCCATTTATCACACCACAGCTTAACATGTTGAATAAGTTGTTGTAGCTTTTCAGGAGAATCTGCGATAAGGGCAATATCATCAGCGTACAGCAGAGCAAATATTTGAGACTCACCAATGTTTATCCCATTATTCAAACCTCTCAGGTCTTCAACAAGATCATATGTGACTTCATCGTGTTAAGAAAATACAAACGTTTTTTATTTGTCGTGCGATATAGAAAAATACAGCACATGCCTAAAGGCTCACACCTTATGCATTGGACGAGTGCTGTATTTTCCCATATCGCACTCAAATGAACACCGTTTGCATATCGTCATTAGTAAAAAAAGTATTTGAAGATAGAATTGTGTGTGTGGTTCTATGGTGTAATGATTAGCACTCAAATCTCAAATCAAGTCTTTTTCTTGACATTGATGTAATCCTAAAAGTGCACTTAAACTTTATCGACGCATGTTGTGTGGCAAATACAATATTTATTATGCAAGCGAAAAGTATTAAAATGTAATAGAAACGTTATATATTCATGTTTAAATATACCTGCCATAATAAATATATCCAAAAAATGACAACCTAATAGCCTCCAGTGAGGTCGAGGTTTGAACTCACGACGCCTGCTTTACGAGAGCAGTGCTCTACCACTGAGCTATAGAGGCACGTGATTATCGACATGCTGTGTACTATATTACTTAACCACATCCGATAGAACATTATGTTATTGCATGATTATTATTCCACACAAAGAAGAGGGGAATACATGTCATAATAATGGCAGGTACAGACAGATAGTGGCATAAAAAAGACAGATATTGGCATAAAAAAGTCATTACAGACTTAGACCTATTTGTCGTAAAAATGATAGAATATAATATTATATGAAGGCCTACATGATGGTATATATATAATAAATTGGTCTATTTGCTAAAATAAAACGACAAGTTGTATGGTAGGCCCTATCACATAAAGGACTAAAATCATTTTAAATGTTATTGCCATAATTATATTACTAACGTTAGAGTATGTACAGAGATGTAGTAAACCAATGTTAAGAATTATATAGTATTTTAAAATGCAAAAATAATCTCAGGTAAATACAATAAATGTGGAAATCCGAGAAACAGATAATTCCATGATGCAAGCACAGTCGCTATGTGTCAGGAGATTCCTTGGTAAGACTGTTGCAGACTAATAAAACAGTGACGTAGGCTAAGAACAATAAAAATACGGATAGTAATTATGTGTGCCATTCACGCAGGACATGGCACTAGCACAATAACATAAACTGTTTATATAAATTAACCGGTGATTTATTCATACCATTTCAATCTCGACATATAGCTAGTAGGCCTACCACATACCGGGGGTAGGCCTAGGCCTACACATCCATTTTACAGACAAACCTCCATAGTCAGGGGCGGATCAAGGATTTGAAAAAATAGGCCAATTTATGGGACTTTTTAAAGAATTGGACGCAAAAAGGGGTGGGTAAGCGCCCCTTACGCCCCCCTCTGGCTCCACGCCTGACAGTAGCTATAATCTAACGGCAATGTTTTCATGAATGGGCACTTTTCAATATATTCATGTAGGGCCTATACATCCATTTTGCAAAGAGTTGACAAATTAAATGTTTCAAATATATTTTAGATATATTACTAAACCACCATGTCCGACTTTTTCCAAAAACTCGACAGCGAGGTAGACGGATGGTTCTGATGCTAGCGTAGGTGTTGGCAGTTGACGAACCACCGTGTCCGACTTTTATTGGTATGTATATATTGTGTTTCGGTAGCGCCACGGCTTTACGAGCTGACGCCAGCCGATGTTTTTTAGACTATTCGTGATAATTTTATATAGGGATGTATATGTTAAAAGCATGACAATTATTATAGCTTACATATTTTTTATTATAAAAGTATTCTACTTGTATTTATTTCATAGGTTTCTACGCTTTCCAGAGTGTGTTTTTTGCTACTACTTATAATAATATGTAGTTATTTTATCTCTGGTTTTGGCGCGGGAAACTCCTATTATTATACTTTTATACTTTTATACTTATTTATACTTTTATGCTTATACTTTTTGTACATAGATGAATATAAATGCAGTTGCTGCCTAGGTTGCAGAGGCTTCTATAAGCCTGTTCTAGCACAGCACGAGCAATGCTATATATAATATTTTAATGATATAATGTGTATATTTTTTGTATCTGTTTTTAAATATATGTATTGGTCAAAAGCTAAATAAAATAAAATAAATAAAATTAAATTAAATCTTCCAGACATGGCATGACTTCGTCAAGCGTGCATTTACATACGTGTATCATCTTTATAACTACATTTATCCCCTCCGGATGTAATAGTCAAATTTACCTTAAACTTATATTAATCTTTACAAGGAAATCGTATTTCCGAAAATAATATAAATGTTATATATCGTTTTGTTATTAAAACAAGTTCAAAATAATAATAATATTGAATAGACAACAATATGTGTGTTAAACCAAACAAAAACACACTTGTTTTAGTTTTTATGGGATTTATTATAAACAGATACAATAACAATAACCTCAAAACAAAACTATTTGCATAAATTAAACATGCTAAATCAACGAAAACAATGGTGTATATTATAAAAATGAAAGTGTCTTGATCGAGCTGATTTTTTCAGTCTCTTGCTGAAATTCTTTAATCTCTTTTGCAGCATTTTTCTGGTAGAGATCGGCTTTTGACCTTCAGCTACATGACGCTGACCTTGTATGACGTCATTCTTATCATCAGGCACAGTGACATCACTTTCTAAATATAGCTGCTTTTGTCTTCGTGTTTGTCCTTCCTTCACTGAAAAGGATCTGTTCACTTTACGGACTGTACACCTTGACTGTACACTGCTTGTTATTTGTTTTCTCTGTTGAACAGGAGAGCTTTCTTGTCCATCACATGGAGTGCGTTCTCCTACATTCTTACAGATGTTCTCATTATGTTGATGTACTGTAGATAAACTGCTATCATTCAGGAACCCTTCATCAAGTCTGCTCTGTTCATCTGAGGTATCTGGTATCTCTTCATAAATATGCTCCTGACTTAAGGCAGACAAATATTCTCTGGAATAAGTCTCATGTGTTTCTGGTTGACATTTTCCTGTAACTGGTTCATGTGGAGAATAAGGGGTTCTGCTGTGTTTTCTCTTGTTTTCACGCATAGAATGATGACGTCTATGTTTTCTGTTGATACTTTTTATGACGTCATGATCTTTGTTTTCTTCTACGCTGGTATTATTCTGTATTTGACAACAGCATACAGAAAATGGAGAATTAAACAATAACTGTCCAACTTGTTCACTGATCATTTGACGAAGTTGGTTGTTTGATTGTCGCTTTGGTGTTACAAAGGTGTCTTCCATTGTATCCATTGTCGAGTACATCCCTGGGTTGGATGAACAAAGTCCCAGACTAACAGAGCCACAGGGATCAGGCATATAACCTACAGTTGATCCATGTAGACTTGTTCCACAAGGCTCACCACGCCTCTCACTGACTGGCACCTGGTTTATGTATATAACACTGGTATCCATCTTTAACCACTGCTCGATAATGTATAACATATAATAGTATAAGGATAAGTGATATTGATAAATTGTGCTGTGAGATTATTCGACAAGTGAACTGATGAATGAACTTAGCATTTCTCCTTATATCCCAATCTGTCTGTACGCTGGTATGGAGTCATTCAATCTCTACTCGTACGTGAGTGGTATATTCACACCTTGTCCTGAGACTAGCTTTCACACTTCTAACGTTAGTGATCATTGTAATAGCTTTGTGAGCACACATGATGCTCAGAACACGGGAGCTCGTCTCTAGGAATCACCTGTTCACATCTTGTTGACAGACATTGGGTGTGAACATATTTATGACACCCAAAAATTATATTTTACTGATTCGCTTAAGTCTTAAGCAAAACAAAGAGTTAACTCGGCTTACTCGTTATTAAGATAGCAAGATCCAGGTTGCAGCTCGTTTTTTTCTGCTTCCATTTAATTATACTATATAACTTTACAAAATTAAAGCAGCACAACTACAACAACAAAAGCAATCAGCACAACTAGTGATGATAAAAGGTCATTTATTAAAAACATGTAAAGATAGCGCCGCCACAGGCGGACATTTGGTAGTCTTCATACACATCATAAACAAATGTGAACCATAATTTACTACAATACCTTTACATGTAGGTTTCATAATAGTTAAATAAACAATAACTCCTTTCACATGAGTTGTACTATAATACATAAAATTATTCAAGTCACAATAAATACTTTCACATTAAAAGTATTTTAAAACATATAAAATAAAGCAGCAAAAAAGGAGGGAAAGGGAACAATCGCCACGTAGCCTAATTTTAGGCTACCCCCCCCCCCCGAACATATTTATCACACTAAGTTATAGCTGTAATAATAACAAACTTTATTTATAGAGGGTAGACCATTTAGTACATCGTACTAATTTGCAATGCGCCCTCTTTCTACACATACAATAGTACAATGATTTAAATATGTACAAAATTATTAGTAAAATATAATACATAAATTTATACTGCAAAAACATCATGGCTATTTAAGAATATGTGGGTGAAGTGGGTGATAATTAAATTATAGACCGTTTTGCACCAGATACCACCTTAAGCTGCCTGTACGATGTTTTGTAACGGCGTTCTCCAATATGTCTTTATTTGTTGACAGTGCCATAACACCGTAGCTGTAAAGTAGCTTATTGAGTGAGCTTAGAACATTTTATTATTTATTTACTCGCCATACGAAGTACATGTGATTGACTTTAGTCTCTAGAGACGTCAGATTCTGACGTCTAAAGTCGATCCCAGCACTGCAAGAGTAAATACACTTATAATGGCCGTAGACCATGCATAACAAAGGTATTCAAATGAATCAGAAAGAGCTGACTAAGACATTTATAATGTTTTCAAATTGAAAAAAACCCTTTGGTCTCCATGGTTTATACGAGAGTATTTCAGCGCTGTAATGGTGGGGTTAAATAAGCAACAGTACAATACGGTAACTAAACTGAGAACAGGCAATATGTCTATTCTAGAACAGAAACCATAACTATAAATAAATTTAACTTCCACGAAAACTCAATATTTTAAAAGTCAGTTGCACTTGAATTATTTACCTTTTGTTGACATTTATCATATAATTAATTCACCCAACTTTCGTTATTGAGGTCTCCATCACAAACATATATATTATATCGACCTCACGTGGGATTTTATGGTTGTTGAGATTAGTTTATCAGTTAAGGCATAATCTTGTTTGAGACCAAATTTTTAGGTTTGTCATGTGTGTCACAACGCCTTGTAGACATGCTTAACATATCACGTTCCAGGTTTTCGACACTTTTATAACGACGTAACGAAGATGATTCCCCCTTCGATGAGCTCCTACACAGCTAATGATAAACAGAGTGAAGTTAATAAACTGTCCCCTGGACGGTGTAAACATATTACAACGATAACTTAGTGTGATAAATATGTTCTCACCTAATTTCTGTCAACAAGGTGTGAACATATCTCGGGTGATTCCTCGAGACTAGCTCCCGTCCTCAGAGCACCACGTGTGTTCACAAAGCTAGTACAATGATCGCTAACGTTAGAAGTATAAAAGCTGGTCTGAGTACAAGGTGTGAATACCACTCACCACTCACGTATGAGTAGAGATTGAATGACTTCATACCCACGTACAGACAGATTGGAATATAAGAAGAAATGTTCAGTTTATTCCTCAGTTCACCTATCGAATAATCTCACAGCACACCTTCTCAATCATCAAATCATACCATATACAAATATTTGACTTTGTGTTATTTCTACATCATCAAACAGTATTTATTTTAACAATGGATACCAGTATTATATACATCAACCAGATGCCAATCAGTGAGAGGCGTGGTGAGCCTTGTGCAACCAGTTTACATGGATCAACTGTATATTATAAACCTCATCCGTGTGGTTCTGTTAGTCTGGGACTTTGCTCATCCAACCTGGGGATGTACTCTACAATGGACACAACAGAAGTCAACGAGTCATTTGTAACTCCCAAGAGACAACCAGAAAGTCAATTTCGTCAAATGATCAGTCAACAAGTTGGACAGTTATTGTTTAATTCTTCACTTTCCGTATGTTGTGGTCAAATACAGAATGATACCATCGTAGAAGAAAACAAAGAACATGACGTCAGAAAACGTGTCAACAGAAAACATAGACGTCATCATTCTATGCGTGAAAACAAGAGAAAACATTACAGAGCTTCTTATTCCCCAAGTGAGCATGTTACAGGCACATGTCAATCAGGAACAAGGAAGACATTTTACAGTAAAAGTACTAATGAAGAGATACATGATAAACACACAGTTTGTTTGGATGACAACAGTTTATCTAGAGTGCATCCACAAAATGAGACCATCTGTAAGAATCTAGGAGAACGCACTCCATGTGATGGACAAGAAAGCTCTCCTGTTCAACAGAGAAAACAAAGAACAAGCAGTGTACAGTCAAGGTGTACAGTACGTAAAGTGAACAGATCCATGTCAATGAAAGAAGGACGAAGGACAAACCAAAAACAGATATATCTAGAAAGGGATGTCACTGTACCTGGTGATAAGAATGGCGTCATACAAGGTCAGCGTCCTATGGTTGAAGGTCAAAGGTCAACTCCTACCAGAAAAATTCTGCAAAAGAGATTGAAGAATTTCAGCAAGAGATTAACAAGGTACAGCTCCATCAAGACACTGGCTTTTCTATGACACACACTTCTACTCAAGCTTCACTGAAATAATGTTTAGTTTAGAACTCTTATTTACATTTCTTTTTTTGTTTATTGTTGATAATAAATGTAATGCATTCTAAAAATATTATTATTTTGTTTGTCTGTAAAAAAAGATGATTGATGAAATATGAAAAAGTGCATACAACACCCTCTGTAGACTTGTCATGCAGATACTCTTTCTAACATGGTGTCATTCGTGATACTTTTTCTAACATGGTGTCCTGTTTTCAAACGAGCCGTCAACAAGCGCATTATAACGACTAGTGATTTACAGTCATCACATTATTTAAGCTAAAAGTGTTCTATTGTTTGCGTATATATTCTTAGATAGCTGTTGTACCACCGTGTAAGAAATAAAATCGATCTGTTGTTTTTCTAAAGTCAAATAGATGGCTGCTCACGAAATATCGAATGGACACTTTTGTTTATTTCAACATCGATAAACCTAATGCGTCAATTTTTGTTTCTAAAAATACATCATTATCCAATAAATAAAATAGTTATTTCACCAGCTTAAATAGTATCCCCGAAATCTTCGACATCCATTATTCTATAATGAAAACTCATGTCCTGAGCAGTCATGCTCACAATTTTTCTAAATCAACAACTATTTCAGAAATTTTCTGAACACAAAATAATAAAAAAATATGTTCAGGCGTTGTTTTGGGATGACTTTGGCCCATTATTAAAAAATGGATAGCTTTGGCTTGAAATGCTAGATAACATTTATATTTCCTAAAATTAAGGTATTTAAATTCAAAACCTTTACGTCAGATGGTCAAGTTCTTTTTTAGCATTATATCTCTGCTTAAAATCACTGTTTAATATTTTGGGCAAAAGTCACCCCGAGCTACTTTTTCTTTTTTAGCATTATATCTCTGCTTAAAATCACTGTTTAATATTTTGGGCCAAAGTCACCCCGAGCTACTTATTTTTTTGGGCCAAAGTCACATCAGCTTGGGATCACAAACTCCCCAGATTTTCAATTTCATTACTTCAGCTGGTTCAGAACATTTACATTTCCCGAGATTACCTTATTTAACATTTCAAAGCAATTACGTCAGAATGTCAAGTGTTTTTTTTTAGCATTATAGCAATGTTTAAAATCATTGTTTAAAGTTACCGAGGTTGTAACTTTTTTCTTGTAACCCCAAGCCCTTTGACTTTGGCCCAGCCCTGAAAATTAAAAAAAGTGTGAGCAAATCGTCATATCAAATTATAATTTTTTATATAATTAGTGTTCTTTATCTACTATGGCTATATTCACTAGAAACGTAAATTAATATAATTAAAAGTCTCTAGATTTAAAACAATAAAAAGTCGGCCAAAGTCCTGCACACAAAATGGATCTCAATTCCTACATATGTGTTTGCAATGTGGTACAGAATATATAGGCCTATCCAGAGCTTGAGGCCTAACTGTCTACCATATCTTCGAGATCAATTTACGTCGATTTCAATGTAATTTTCCTTGTGTATTTGAAGTTTAATAATTACATTAATAGACAATATTATTAGGTTTGAAATGTGAGCTCTAAAACACAGCAGTAACCAATTTAGGTCAAAAAATAAAATGACACCTCGTTGTAGGCTGTATGAATAGGCCTACTTTTTTCATTGGCATTTAGAGGAGACCTTAAACCGGAGCACTGTGATCAATTATGTTTCTTGTCAATGATTCAAATGAGCCATTATTGATAGATGGTAACCAATTCCCTGCGTTTTTGTCGCTTTTTTTTTATTAGTCACTAAAACCTCTTTTATGTTCATTTAAAACACTAAAAGGCAATCACCATTCCTATCTCGCTGACTTACTCTTGCGGCCGAAATGTCCAAAACTTCTACGCTCCACAAAATTCAATATTTTTTTGTGTTCCACGTAGGCCTACGAAAACTATACAGTGTGTTCTACGAAATACCGGAACAAAAAAATATTTTAATATTCTGTAAATTACATAAATGTCCTCTCATGACTTGAGTACTGTATAAATCTGATTGAATAATTAATTAATTGATTGATTTGTTCATTCATTGCTTGCTTTGTGGTGTGGTTTGTTACTGTCCTTAGAAAAAAAGTATTTGAAGATAGATTTTTATGTCTTTCCATGCGTCATGCGTGGTTCTATGGTGTAATGGTTAACACTCAGCACTTTGAATCCTGTGATCCGAGTTCAAATCTCGGTAGAACCTGTTATTTTCTCGACATTTATGTAATCCTAAAAAATGCACTTCAACTTTATCGACGCATGTTGTGTGGTAGATACAATACTTAATATTTAAGCGAACCGTGATATAATAAAATAGAAACGTAATATAATCATGTTTACCTGCCATAATAAATATATATCTATACTCGATCCAAAAAAAACAGCCTCCAGTGAGGTTTGAACTCACGACCCCTGCTTTACGAGAGCAGTGCTCTACCACTGAGCTATAGAGGCACGCGATCATCGATCACGTTGTATACTGTATTTCTTAATCACATCCGATTGAACATTATGTTAGTGGATGATTATTATTCCACAAAAAAGAAGAGGGGCATAGTCTACATGTCATAATAAAGGCAGGTACATTCAGACAGACAAACAGACAGATATTCCATTGACATGAAAATAGTCATTACAGACTTATTTGTCATAAAAATCATAAATGCTATAATATAATATCATATGGAGGCCTACATGATGGGATATAACAAGTTGGTTTATTTGCTAAAATCACACGACAAGTTCTCGGTAGAACCTACCATTTTCTTGACATTGATATAATCCTAAAAAATGCACTTCAACTTTATCGCTTCATGTTGTGTGGTAAATACGATATTTAATATTTACGCGAAACGTAATAACATATAAATATATTAATGTTTACCTGCCATAATAAATATATCTATACTCGAACCAAAAAGTAGCCTCCAGTGAGGTTTGAACTCACGACCCCTGCTTTACGAGAGCAGTGCTCTACCACTGAGCTATAGAGGCGCGCGATTACCGCAAAAGCTGTGTACTGTATTACTTATAATCACATCCGCTTCAATATTATGTTATTGCATGATTATTATTCCACACAAAGAACAGGGGGGCATAGTCTACATGTCATAATAATGGCAGGTACAGACAGACAGACAAACATACATATATTTTAAAGACACAAAAAAAGTCATTACAGATTTATTTGCCATAAAAATGATATAATATATTATTATATGTAGGCCTACATGATGGTACATATAATAACAAGCTGGTTTATTTGCTAAAATCACAAGACAAGTTTATATGGTATCACATAGGCCCTACAGGATTAAAATCATGTTAAATGGCATTGCCATAAAAAAAAAACAGGATGTTGCGATAAAATAACAGCTAAATTATAACTACTTGAACAAATTAGAAGGCAACGGCAATATGTGAACATAAGGGTTTTCAATTTTAAGTTATAAAAAGGATACCACACCGGGTAAAATATTACACAAGAAAAGTTATGATAAAATGGACACAGGAGCTTTTCTGAACGAACTTATGCTATCTCAATTATACAATATTGTTAGTCTGTCTGATAATGTACCAGATGCGTGGGTAAAATGGTCTGATCAATTTAATTCTATTGTGAATAGACATGTGAGTACCAATCAAATTAGAGTAAAAAACAGACCGAATCCCTGGCTAACACCAAAAATACTTGAATTAATATATAAACGTGATTATACCCACCGCAAAGCAATCAAACTGAAAAACTCAGACATGATGGCTGAGTATAAGCATCTACGCAATGAGGTTGTCTCTATTATACGAAAATTTCAGCAAGATTATTACAAAAAGAAAATAAGTCCAGATAATAAACCTCAAAATATATGGAAAGCTGTGAATGAGTCTCTTGGAAAAGACAAAAAATCTAAACTACCGAATGACATATCACCCGATGACTGGAATAATCACTTTACTTCTGTTGGTCCTAAATTAGCTAAAAAATTTACAGGTAGCCAGTATCCAACTTTGAAAAATAACACCAGTATCTACCAGTTCAAATTTAACTCAATAATGGGTGAAGACACTTTAAAAATGCTACAAAATTTGCCTTCTAGCAATAACATTGATGTATTAGGATTTGATTCACTTCTTTCAAATCTTTCAAGTGATGTTATTTGCAGTAGTCTAACAGTTTTATTCAATATGTCACTTAACACAGGGCAGATACCAGATGACTGGAAAAAAGCACGAGTTACCCCTATCTTTATAAACAAGGGCTCGAATACCGACCCAAATAATTATCGCCCCATCTCAGTCATCGAACATATCCCTAAATGTTTTGAAAAAATGGTTGATGTGCAGTTTCGGGAATATTTGCTAGCCCATGCGTTTATTACACAAAGTCAATCGGCATTTATGAAGCATCATTCCACCCAAACATCACTGCATCATGTTATAGACTCATTTTTAGATAATATTAACCACGGTGAACTCACTGGTGTTTGTCTCTTTGACCTGGCAAAATGTTTTGATATAATAGATCATGAATTGCTGCTATATAAACTCGGTAAATATGGATTGACTGAAGCAGAATAACAATTGTTTTCTAATTACCTTTCTGACAGATCACAAATAGTAAACATAAATGGTCAATTATCATCCCCTAAGCTCATAAAAACTGGAGTACCACAAGGATCTGTCCTCGGACCTTTATTATTTCTATTATTTATTAATGACTTTCCTTCATGTCTCTCAAATGCAACATGTAATATATTTGCTGATGATAATATGGTGCATGTAAATGGCACGTCCATTGTCGAAGTTGAGACATTATTACAAAAAAGTGTTGATGAATCTGTGAAATGGTTTAAAATGAACAAACTTTCAGTTAATATTGATAAGTGTCATGTAATGTTAATATCTGGAAGAAACACTTCTCGGTACTCAGTAAATATTGTAGTGCAAAATATCTCGGAGTTGTAATTGATAGTGAATTGAAATGGACCGACCATATCAATGAGCTATCCAGCCGATTATCGTCGAGGCTGTATATATTACGAAAACTCAGGAAAATTTTACCCTACAACAATTTCAACTGTATTTACTATGCTATATTCCATTCTTGTATAGATTATTGTCTTAGTATCTGGGGATCGACTTCTGAAAAACATTTGAACCATTTACAAAAGCTGCAAAAACGAGCTGCCCGCATTGTCACCCAAAACTTTAACTGGGATGAATCGAGTATAAATATTATCAGGAACCTGGGATGGCAAACAATTAGAGAAAGATATGAATTCTTAACTTGTTGTATCACATATAAAGGATGGAACAACTTGGCATCAAATTATATTTCTGATCTTTTTTCCTCCGTTGCGGAACATCATAATGTATTAACTAGAGGCTCAACAAATAACAATCTTTATCTACCGAAACCCAATTTAACAATATGCAAATCATCGCTCAGTTATTCCGGAGCGAATCTCTGGAATTCGTTGCCTATGCACATCAGAGATTCGCCAACATACAATACATTTAAATCTCGGCTGAAGAAATTACAAAAATCAAAACCACCAGTTTAAAATATGTGGAACAGTTCAAACTAAGGGTGTTAATTGTTTTATAGCGATGTATGTAAAACAATGTATGTATATTTAAAAAAAGCTAACAAGTACGTTATGTTATGTATATGTATGTGTGTATGTATGTAAATATATATTTATATTTTACTTGTTCTCATAGTAAACACATTCTTTAAAGGAAAAAAATCATGTTTTAAAAAGTAATTTTGTACGTTGCTACGCTTTCCAGAGTGTATTTTACCTACTATTCATAGTCATATTTTATATATAATATATATGTAGTTTTTTTATCTCTGGTTTTGGCGCGAGAAACATTTCTATACTATGTGTTTTAACCTTGGGGCGTTTTTATCTGTATTATAAAGCTCACTTGTATTATATATTATATAATTGAATGTTTGTTTTTTATATAACAACATCTCTACAGGGCACATATGAAAAATAGCCTGACTGCTAATAATGTCCACCCTGTATAAATATGTCTCAATAAATAAATAAATAAATCATAATCATAATTATATTACTAGAGTATGAACAGTGATGTAGTAAAACAATGTTAAGAATCATATAGTATTTTAAAATTCAAACATAATCTCAGGTAAATACAATAAACGTGGAAATCCGCGAAACAGATAATTCTGAGCCATGTGACCATGATGCAAGCACAGTCGCTATGTGCCCGGATGCAAGCACAGTCGCTATGCGCCACGCCGCGCCGCGCGTTGAAAAACGCGGCGCCGTGAAAGATAAACTTTCCCCAGTTGTCATACCATTTCAAGCACGACATATGGCTAGTACCACACATACCGGGGGTACACTTCCATTTCACAGACCAACCTATATAGTCAGGGGCAAATCCATGATTTGAAAAAAAGAGGGGGCCTGTGGCTCATCCCAATATTTTTTAGGAATAATTAGGCCAATTAAGGGGACTATTTTAAGATTTTAACGCAAAAAGGGGTGGGCAAGTGCCCCCTTACGCCCCCCTCTGGCTTCGCGCATGACAGCAGCTTTAATCTAACGGTGATGTTTTTATAAATGGACACTTTTCAATATATTCATGTAGGGCTTATACATCCATTTTGCAAAGAGTGGACAAATTAAATGTTTCAAATATATTTTAGATATATTAATAAACCTTATTGTATTGTTTGTTTATTTAACTTTACCCTGAAGTTGAATTTGTTTATGGTTGTGGTTTCTGTTCTAGCATAGGCATGTTGCCTGTTCTCAGTTAAGTTACCGTGTTGTATTGTTTGTTTATTTAACTTAACCCTGAAAGCGCTGAAATACATTCGCATAAGCCATGGAGACCAAAGGGGTTTTTTCAATTTGAAATCAGCATAAATGTCTTTGTCAGCCCTTTCTGACATATTGGAGGAGCACTGTGATCAATTATGTTTCTTGTCAATGAATCAAATGAGCCATTATTGATAGATCGTAACCAATTCTCTGCGTCTTTGTCGCTTTCTTTTTATTAGTCACTAAAACCTCTTTTTTGTTCATTTAAAACACTATAAGGCAATCACCATTCCTATCTCGCTGACTTACTCTTGCGGCCGAAATGTCCAAAACTTCTACGCTCCACAAAATTCAACATTTTTTTGTGTTCTACGTAGGCCTACAGAAACTATACAGTGTGCCCTACGAAATGCCGAAACAAAAATTTTTTTTAACATTCTGTAAATTACATAAATGTCCTCTGATGACTTGAGCACTGTATAAATCTGATTGATTAATTAATTAATTGATTGATTGATTTGTTCGTTCATTGCTTGCTTTGTGGTGTGGTTTGTGACTGTCCTTAGCAAAAAAGTAGATGAAGATAGATTTATATACCTCCGCATGCGTGGTTCTATGGTGTAATGGTTAGCACTCAGGACTTTGGATCTTGCGATCCGAGTTCAAATCTCGGTAGAACCTGTCATTTTTTCGACATTTATGTAATCCTAAAAAATGCACTTCAACTTTATCGACGCATGTTGTGTGGTAAATGCAATATTTAATATTAAAGCGAAACGTGATATAATATAATAGAAACGTAATGTATTCATGTTACCTGCCATAATAAATATATATCAATACTCGATCCAAAAAGTAGCCCCCAGTGAGGTTTGAACTCACGACCCCTGCTTTACGAGAGCAGTGCTCTACCACTGAGCTATAGAGACGCGCGATTACCGCACAAGCTGTGTACTGTATTACTTATAATCACATCCGCTTCAACATTATGTTATTGCATGATTATTATTCCACACAAAGAAGAGGGGCATTGTCTACATGTCATAATAATGGCAGGTACAGACAGACAGACAGACAGATATTTCAATGACATAAAAAAGTCATTACCGATTTATTTGTCATAAAAATGATGTAATATAATATTATATATAGGCCTACATGATGGTATATATTAGGTCTATATGGCAGCAAAAAAGACACACTGGAAAGCGTATAGAAACCTAGAGATATATATACAAATGCATAATTATATTACTAGAGTATGTACAGTGATGTAGTAAAACAATGCTAAGAATTATATAGTATTTTAAAATTCAAACATAATCTCAGGTAAATACAATAAATGTGGAAATCCGCGAAACAGATATTTCCGAGCCATGTGACCATGATGCAAGCACAGTCGCTATGTGCCCGGAGATTACTTGATAAGACTGTTGCAGACTAATGAAATAGTGATGTAGGCTAATAACAAAATAAAAAATACGGATAATAATTATGTGTGCCATTCACACAGGACATGGCACTCAAACAATAGCATCAAGGTGTGGCCCCACCGATCGCCACGCCGCGCCGCGCGTTAAAAAACGCGGCGCCGTGAAATATAAACTTTCCTCAGCTTTCATTTCGCGGCGCGGCGCAGCGCGACGCAGCGCGGCGTTTGGTGGGGCCGTAGCTTTTAAAGGCCCACAGTTTAATTTAATTAACTGGTGATTTATTCATACCATTTCAAGCACGACATATGGCTAGTACCACACATACCGGGGGTACACATTCATTTCACAGACAAACCTATTTAGTCAGGGGCAAATCCATGATTTGAAAAAAGAGGGGGCCTGGAGGGGGGGGGGGGGTTCAGGGGCTCATTCCAAGATTTTTTTTGGCATAATTAGGCCAATTTAGACTATTTAAAGATTTTGACGCAAAAAAAGGGTGGGTAAGCGCCCACTACGCCCCCCTCTGGCTTCGCGCCTGACAGTAGCTTTAATCTAACGGTAATGTTTTCATAAATGGGCAATTTTCAATATATTTATGTAGGGCTTATACATCCATTATGCAAAGAGTTGACAAATTAAATGTTTCAAACAAATTTTAGATATATTAATACAACTTCTTGACATGGCATGACTTCGTCAAACGTGCATTTACATATGTGTATCCATTTTATAACTGCATTTATCCCCTCGGGATGTAATAGGCTAATTTACCTTAAACGTATATTAACCTTCACAAGGAAATCGTATTTCCGAAATTAATGTAAATATTATATATCGTTTTGCTATTAAAACAAGTTCAAAATAATAATAATAATAATGAATAGTTAACACTATGCGTGTTAAACCAAACAGAAACACACTTGTTTTATTTTTTAGGGGATTTATTATCAACAAATACAATAACAATAACCTCAAAACAAAACTATTTGCATAAACTAAACATGATAAATCAACGAAAACAATGGTGTATATTATATAGATGAAAGTGTCTTGATGGAGCTGATTTTTTTCAGTTTCTTGCTGAAATTTTTCAATCTCTTTTGCAGCATTTTTCTGGTAGAGTTTGACCTTTGACCTTCACCTACAGGACGCTGATCTTGTATGACGTCATTCTCATCATCAGGCACAGTGACATCACTTTCTAAATATAGCTGTTTTTGTCGTCGTGTTCGTCCTTCTTTCACTGACAAGGATCTGTTCACTTTACGGACTGTACACCTTGACTGTACACTGCTTGTTCTTTGTTTTCTCTGTTGAACAGGAGAGCTTTCTTGTCCATCACATGGAGTGCGTTCTCCTAGATTCTTACAGATGTTCTCATTATGTGGATGTTCTGTAGATAAAGTACTATCATTCAAAAACCCTTCATCAAATCTGCACTGTTCATCTAAGATATCTGGTATCTCTTCATAAATATGTTCCTGACTTAAGGCAGACAAATATTCTCTGGAATAAGTCTCTTGTGTTACTGGTTGACATGTTCTTGTAACATGTTCATGTGGAGAATAAGAAGCTCTGCAATGTTTTTTCTTGTTTTCAAGCATAGAATGATGACGTCTGTGTTTTATTTTGCTACGTTTTATGACGTCATGATCTTTGTTTTCTTCTACGCTGGTATCATTCTGTATTTCACCACAGCATACAGAAAGTGGAGAATTAAACAATAACTGTCCAAATTGTTCACTGATCATTTGACGAAATTGGCTGTTTGATTGTCTCGTTGGTGTTGCAAAGGAGTCTTCCATTGTATCCAGTGTAGAGTACATCCCTAGGTTGGATGAGCAAAGTCCCAGACTAACAGAGCCACAGGGATCAGGCTTATAACCTACAGTTGATCCGTTTAGACTGGTTCCACAAGGCTCAGCATGCCTCTCACTAACTGGCAGCTGGTTCATGTATATAACACTGGTATTCATCATGAAATACTGATTTGTAATGTATAATATATAATAGTATTAGGATAAGTGATATTGATAAATTGTGCTGCGTAATTATTCGACAAGTGAACTAAAGAATGAACTGAGCATTTTCCCTTATATACCCATCTGTATGTACTCGGTTATGGAGTCATTCAATCTCTACTCATACGTGAGTGGTATATTCACACCTTGTACTCAGGCTAGCTTTCACACTCTAACGTTAGTGATCATTGTAATAGCTTTGTGAGTACACACTCTGCTCTGAGGACGGGAGCTCGTCTGGAGGAATGACCTGAGATATGTTCACACCTTGTTGACAGATATTATGTGTGACATATTTATCACACTGAGTTATCGTTGTACTATATTCACCCCGTCTAGGTGATAGTGTTAATAACTTCACTCTGTTCATTGTTAGCTGTTTAGAAGCTCATCGCGGAGGGAATTATCTTCGTTACTTCTACACATAATATATCTGTTGAAAACCTGGAACATGATCCCAGCAAACACGAGAAATTGAGCCTGTTTGCTTTGGTTTGATGTTGGGCCATCGTAGAAGACGGTTGGCCAATATTTGGCCAATATATGTTGTCCTGGTTTGGTAGTGATCACAACCCTGTATATGTCACAGCTAAAAAATCAAATGAAATAAGCCATTGTGAAGATAGGGCAACTAATCATAAAACTAATACTTATCGTAAATATAATGACCTGGATATACACTCCATGGGAATAAATATGATAAAAAAACTAAGCTACATTGCATCTAATAATAATTCGGATGTTGAACAAACAACTAATTCCTGGATATCAGAAATAGCGTCGATCCTTGACCGATACTGTCCAAAAATTAGAAAAAGAATTAATCGAGACTTTCAACCAGTATGGTTAAACACTGAAATTCGAAAACTTATGAAACAAAGGGATTTGTATAAGTCGAGAAAATTGTATGATGCTTACAAGAAATTGAGAAATGAATGTAAAAAGAAAATAAAAGAAGCAAAGACAAATTATTACATAAATTTAATAGAGACAAATAAGAATGACCCCAAAATCTTAACAAAAATATTTCAAGATCTAGGATCGAAAAATAATCGCCATCAATCTATACAAAAATTAAAAATTGATGAAAAAATAAATGAATGTAAAAAAAACATAAGCAATGTTTTTAATCAACATTTTACTTCATTTATAAATACACTTAATACTAATACTATTGCTCTTACAGACTGTGAAAAGTTATCAAATTTTGTGGACAAAAACAGCTCACCGGGGAATTTTTATAAAATTCCATATGTTTCTCATGGTTTTCTATACAAATACCTCTGCAAAATAAAACTTCTAAAGCTACTGGCTTTGATGAAATTAGTGCAAGATTTTTAAAGTTGTTTGCTCCGTATATTACCGACAGCATAGTTAAACTTTGTAATTTAAGTATAAGAGAAGATAGATTTCCTAATACTTGGAAAACAGCTAGAGTTATCCCTTTGCATAAAAAAAGGGTCTACTGACGACATAAATAACTATAGACCAATATCCATTTTGCCGGTTGTTTCAAAGATTCTAGAAAAACACGTCTCTTCTACATTTTATACATTTCTAAATGGAAACAATTTATTAAATCCCAAACAGTCAGGTTTTCGTACACAACACTGTTGCCAAACAGCACTAACGCTTATGACTGAAGAATGGCTTAATGCTATGCATAAAGGTGAACCAACAGGTGTTTTAATGATAGATTTATGCAAAGCTTTTGATTTAGTAGATCATTCCCTTTTGCTCCGCAAACTAAAAATTTATCGATGCAGCGAAAATGCTCTCACTTGGTTCACATCCTATTTATCTGAACGTACTCAAAGAGTTGACATAAATGGGCAAATATCAAATCCTTTAGAAAACAAATGCGGCGTTCCACAAGGTTCAATTCTTGGGCCATTATTTTTCATAGTTTTCATAAATGACATGTATTTGTACCCAGATTTGGAGGATATATCTCTTTTTGCTGATGATGCTACAGCACATCACAGTAGTAAATGTACTCAAATTATCACACAAAAACTTCAAAATGTAGCTACATCTGCAAACAAGTGGTGTGAAGATAATAAAATGCAATTGAGTATTATCAAAACCAAAGTAGCATTAGTTGGTTCAAAACAAAGAATAAATAGAATAACTGATTCTGATAAACAAATTAAAATAATTATTAATGATATCCCAATTGAACAAGTCTCTCATAGCAAATTACTTGGTATTCACATTGTTGAATCGTTGACATGGAATTTACAGGTAACAAAAGTAAAAAAGACAGTGGCTTATAAATTATTTCTTCTCAAACGTATACGACCCTTCTTGCCAACCCAAAGTAGAATTATTATGTTTTTTAACTACTATATAAAACCGTATTTGGAGTACTGTTGTAGTATATGGGGAAGCACATCCCAAGAAAACATAAATATAGTTGTAAAACTTCAAAAAAGAGCCGCTCGATTGATCCTCGATGCTGACTATTCAATTCGAAGTAAATTATTATTCAGTGAGCTAAAATGGGTTCCCATTCCAGAAATCGTCAAATTTCACCAGCATTGTCTAGTTTTTAAATGTATTAATACTATTGTTCCCACTTACTTACACAACATGTTTCGCCCCAAATCCAATGATCATACATATTTGTTGAGATCTTCTGCGACTCGCCAATTAGATGTACCAAGACAACACACCTGAAGTTTATCGCTTATGGGTCCTAAATTGTGGAACAATTTAAATAAAGAAATACGGAACTGTACCACCTTATCTAGTTTTCAATCTAAGCTTAAGCATTTTTTGTTATGTACTACTGGATGAACATTATGTTAACAGCTATAATATTTAGGTATGTCTCCTTCAATATGAATTGTCACATTTTCAACATGTTTATAACATTCTAGCTTTTAAGTTTAAATTGTCATTGTTCCGTAATTATGTTATGTTAATATTCATGTATGTATCCATTACTATGTCTACATTGTGTATATATGATTTTTTTCAGAGGGCCCCATGGCAGATGAGCGAAAGCTCAATGGGTTACCCTCTACAAATAAAGAATGTTATTATTATTATTATTATTAAACCAGTATTGGTTCAACACTTTATGTTTATTGGGCTGTGGTTAGCATGTTTACAAAGCTTTGCGATACATATGACAAACCTCAACAATTTGGTCCAAATAATTTTAGTATGGATATTTTATCCAAAGTGAGTTTTTTTACTGAACTTTTCTCGTCTTAATATTCAACTAGGGCCCATGTGAATTTGAACCAAGAAATAACTGAAAATAAATTAGTAGTATTGTGTATTAGACTAATATGTGTACTCATACTTTGCGCATTATCTGGTAAGCGTTGTATCAACTTCACACCTTTCGTTGTGAGCTGAGTACATGAGCTCATCATCGTCACGTGTGATATTTCAACACTTTCTCTACTGAGTACGTGTACTAATGAGTCATTGGTTATAGTTGGCATATAATCACTCTGTTCAATAGATATTCCACCAAATGTAAATATATTCCAAATTTTGTTACGTAGTGTAGATGAAAAAAAATCGGGAGTTTGTGTACATATATAAATCAGGCATTTAAACGCAGGGCACAATACTGTAATGTATAATTATCACTCTTACCATTGCACTTTTGAATGAATTGTATTTTGTATAGTTTCGTACGGGCCGATGGTCTATCACATAAACTTTTTGTATTCGTATTCGTACTTCTTTTCAATATTTTTTTTATCATATACCAAATAAGCCTACCGGTTTTATGAAATAAATTACTGCTCAATCACAGTAAAATGTTTGGTCTCAAATTAGACAAAAATGAGTAATTTTCACACACATGAAGTTGTGGATCGCGGTAGCGAAGCACAACTCGAAGTGGGTGAAAATTAAATTATAGACCGTTTTGCACCAGATACCACCTTAAGCTGCCTGTACGATGTTTTGTAACGGCGTTCTCCAATATGTCTTTATTTGTTGACAGTGCCATAACACCGTAGCTGTAAAGTAGCTTATTGAGTGAACTTAGAACATATTATTATTTATTCACTCGCCATACGAAGTACATGTGAATACATGTACTCTTACAGTAGTAGTAAGTATTTATTTAATATAGTGACATGCATATACAAACACAACATAAACATACATATCATGGTCATTAACAGTATAATATGCCGGGCCAATTTGGCCTACAATGTCACTTTATACACGAATATAGCAAAAGAAAAAGGTATACAGTGTGCCGAGGAGGCAAACATTACAGATATAAACAGGTCTTTCTCTTTGACCACGCCTTACACAAAAAATTCAGTGTTTCTCTCCAATATTTGGTGATCAAAAAAGTAAATTTTTGTTCTAAATTAAAATTAATGAAATCGGCGTTATTAGGCATAATATTGTTTATATAGTCAACTCTTATATCGGAAAAAACATCACATTTTACAGCGCGGGGATTGACTTTAGTCTCTAGAGACGTCAGATTCTGACGTCTAAAGTTGATCCCAACACTGCAAGAGTATAAACACTTATAATGGCCGTAGACCATGCATAACAAAGGTATTCAAATAAATCAGAAAGAGCTGACTAGGACATTTATGATGATTTCAAATTGAAAAAAACCCTTTGGTCTCCATGGTTTATACAAGAGTATTTCAGCGTTTTAATGGTGGGATTAAATAAGCAACAGTACAATACGGTAACTAAACTGAGAACAGGCAATATGTCTATTCTAGAACAGAAACCATAACTATAAATAAATTTAACTTCCACAAAAACTCAATATTTTAAAAGTCAGTTGCACTTGAATTATTTACCTTTTGTTGACATTTATCATAAAATTAATTCACTCAACTTTCGTTATTGAGGTCTCCATCACAAACATATATATTATATCGACCTCACGTGGGATTTTATGGTTGTTGAGATTAGTTTATCAGTTACGGCATAATCTTGTTTCCATAAGATACATGTCATAACAGATAAAATTGTCAAGTTTTTCAGTGTTACTACGTTTTTGTATAGAGTCCTATACTAATTATCAAGTGAGAATAATATTGGAATAGGAATTAGCTGTTCAATAATATATTTTATTATCAGTTTTTTCACTGATCTTCTTTATCTTGGTTCAATTTCGTCCACATTTACATAGGCCCTACTTGAATATTAAAAAGCGAAAAACTCAGTAAAGGGAACATTATTTAATGCGGTAGAGTTTTGATAAAATATCCCTGATGAAAAATTTGGGACCAAATTGTTGAGGTTTGTCATGTGTGTCACAACGCCTTGTAGACATGCTAAACACATGTTCCAGGTTTTCAAAACATTTATAAGATAACAGACGTAACGAAGATGATCCCCCCCCCCTTCGATGAGCTCCTACACAGCTAATGATAAACAGAGTAAAGTTATTGAACTGTCCCCTGGACGGTGTAAACATATTACAACGATAACTTAGTGTGATAAATATGTTCTCACCTAATTTCTGTCACCAAGGTGTGAACATTTCTCAGGTGATTCCTCGACACTAGCTCCCATCCTCAGAGCACCACGTGTGTTCACAAAGCTATTACAAGGATCACTTGGAGCTGGTCTGAGTACAAGGTGTGAATACCACTCACCACTCACGTATGAGTAGAGATTGAATGACTCCATACCCGAGTACAGACAGATTGGGATATAAGAAGAAATGTTCAGTTTATTCCTCAGTTCAATTATCGAATAATCTCACAGCACAGCTTCTCAATCATCAAATCATACCAGATACAAATATTTTACTTTGTGTTATTTCTACATCATCAAACAGTATTTATATTAACAATGGATACCAGTGTTATATACATCAACTAGCTGCCAATCAGTGAGAGGCGTGGTGAGCCTTGTGCAACCAGTTTACACGGATCAACTGTAGGTTATAAACCTGATCCCTGTGGCCCTGTTAGTCTGGGACTTTGCTCATCAAACCTAGGGATGTACTCTACAATGGATACAACAGAAGTCAACGAGTCATTTGTAACTCCCAAGAAACAACCAGGAAGTCAATTTCGACAAATGATCAGTCAACAAGTTGGACAGTTATTGTTTAATTCTCCACTTTCCGTATGCTGCGGTCAAATACAGAATGATACCATCGTAGAAGAAAACAAAGAACATAACGTCAAAATACGTGTCCACAGAAAACACAGACGTCATCATTCTATGCGTGAAAACAAGAGAAAACATTGCAGAGCTTCTTATTCCCCAAGTGAACATGTTACAGGGACATGTCAACCAGGAACAAGAAAGACAATTTACAGTAAAAATCATACTAATGAAGAGATACATGAAAAATACACAGTTTGCTCGGATGACAGCAGTTTATCTATCGTGCATCCACATAATGATACCATCTGTATGAATCTAGGAGAACGTACTCCATGTGATGGACCAGAAAGCTCTCCTGTTCAACAGAGAAGACAAAGAGCAAGCAGTGTACAGTCAAGATGTACAGTTCCTAAAGTGAACAGATCCATTTCAATGAAAGAAGGATGAAGAATGAAAAAACTAAAACAGCTATATCTAGAAAGTGATGTCACTGTATCTGATAAGGAGAATGTCGTCATACAAGGTCAGCGTCCCATGGTTGAAGGTCAAAGGTCAACTTCTACCAGAAAAATGCTGCAAAAGAGAAGAATTTAAGCAAGAAATTAACAAGGTTCAGCTCCATCAAGACACTGGCTTTTCTATGACACACACTTCAACTCAGGCACTTACTGAAATAATGTTTAGTTTAGAACTCTTATTTACATTTCTATTTTTGTTTATTGTTGATAATAAATGTAATGCATTCTAAAGATGTTATTATTTTGTTTGTCAGTAAAAAAGATTATTTATGAAATATGTAAAAGGGCATACACCACCCTCTGTAGACTTGTCATGCAGATACTCTTTCTAACATGGTGTCATTCGTGATACTTTTTCTAACATGGTGTCCTGTTTTCTAACTAGCCGTCAACAAGCGCATTATGACGACTTGTAATTCACAGTTATCGCATTATTTAACTAAGCTAAAAATGTTCTATTGTTTGCTTATATATTCTATGAATAGCTGTTGTACCACCTTGAAAGCACATGTAGGAATTGAAATCGATCTGTTGTGTTCCCAAAGTCAAATAGATGGCTGCTCATGAAAATGGACACTTGTTGAATTTATTTCAACCTCGATAAACCTACCGCGTCAATTTTTGTTTCTAACAATACATCATTATCCAATGCAAGAAATAGTTATTCACCAGCTCAAATAGTATTCCCAAAATCTCCAACATCCAACAAAGTATCGGCCTATTGGGAAAGTGTCCTGCCTTCTAACTTGCCTTGATTTTTCTTAGAAAGCGGGACATCCCTAAATTGAAATTGTTAGAAAGCAAGTCGCTTTTTCGAAATATTTTGTTAAATATCGTATATTTGAGATGTTAAATATTTGATTTGATTTATTGGATAATTATGTATTTTCAGATTTTTTTGACGCGGTAGGTTTAAATAACATCGACAAAAGTGTTAATTTTTATACCGTTTATCGTGAGCAGACATCTATTTCACTTTAGGCATACCGTAAACTGGGGTGACTTTGGCCCTAAGGGGTGACTTTGCCCCAGATGAAAAAAGAGACATTTTATAAGGTCACAATATAAATATCTATGATATTTATATGCACTATGTCCTTTTCATTCTGATCAATTGTATTGTACAGAGGTAGGCACCTCCAAGAATGTCACCAAGTTAAAACAAATGTTACACTGGTATAGATTATTATGTGGACACAATGATCTACGTATTATTCTATAATGAAAACTCATGTCCTGAGCAGCCATGCTCACCATTTTTCTAAATCAACAACTATTTCAGTAAATATTCTAAACACAAAATAATAATAAAATATGTTTAGGCGTAGTTTTGCGGTGACTTTGAACCAATATTAAAAAAATAAAATTGGATAGCTTTGGCTTGAAATGCTTCAGAACATTTACATTTTCTAAGATTAACGTATTTAAATTTCAAAACTCTCAGGTCAGATAGTCAAGTTCTTTTTTTAGAATTATAGCTTTGTTTAAAATCACCGTTTTATTTTGGGCCAAAGTCAGCCCAAGTTTATTATTTTTGGGGGCCAAAGTCACACCAGCTTGAAATCACAAAGTTCCCAGATTTTCAATTTCATATAGAGGCACGCGATTAGCGAACACGCTGTGTACTGTATTTCTTAATCACATCCTGTTGAACATAATGTTATTCCATGATTATTATTCCACACAAAGAAGAGGGGGATACATGTCATAATAATGGCAGGTACAGACAGAGAGACAAACAGACAGATATTTTATCGACACAAAAAAAGTCATTACAGACTTATTTGTCATAAAAATGATAGAATATATAAGTAGGCTTATATGATTGTATATAACAAGTTATAAGGGTTTATCATTTTGTTTTCCGCATCGAAACCAGAGATAAAATAGCTACTATGTAGGTCTATGATCTACAGATCATTAGGCCTATATGGCAGCAAAAACGACTGTATATATATAGAAACCTGAAGATATATATACAAATGCATAATTATATTACTAGAGTACGCATGTACAGTGATGCAGTAAACAATGTTAAGAATTATATAGTATTTTTAAATTCAATCATTATATCAGGTAAATACAATAAATGTGGAAATACGCGAAACAGATAATTCCGAGTCATGTGACCAGACTGTTGCAGACTAATAAATATAGTCGCGTAGGCTAATAACAATACAAAATACGGATAACGTTACTAATTATGTGTGCCATTCACGCAGGACATGGCACTCACACAATAACATTACAGTTTATTTTAATTAACTGGTGATTTATTCATACCATTTCAAGCACGACATACTATAGCTAGTACCACATACCAGGGGTACACATCTATTTCACAGACAAACATATACAATGTATAGTCAGGGGCGGATCCAGGATTTAAAAAAAAAATGAAAAAGAGTGTGCCTGGGGGGTTTGGGGGCTCGTCCCAATATTTTTTTGGCATAATTAGGCCAATTTAGTTTTTTTTTAAAGAATTTGAAGCAAAAAGGGGTGGGCAAGCGCCCCCCTCTGGCTCCGCACCTGACAGTAGCTTTAATCTCACGGTAATGTTTTCATGAATGGGCACTTTTCAATATAGGCCTATTCATGTAGGGCCTATACATCCATTTTGCAAAGAGTTGACAAATTAAATGTTTAAAATATATTTTAGATATATTACTAAATTTTCTAGACATGGCATGACTTCGTCAAAGGGTTGATTCCATGATTGACTTAGGAGTCACATTGACTACCAGTATGACTTCTAAAAATCTCATTTTAAAAATGGCCTCAAAGGCTCAATGTATGTCAGGTTTGGTCAAACGTAGGCCTACTACAGACAGACAGACAGATATTTTATTGACAGAAAGAAAGTCAATCCAGACTTATTTGTCATAGAACTAGAGATATGTACATGTATATACAACATTGTTAATTTGTTAAAATCATATGACAATATACATAGTATGACATACACAACTAAAATCATGTTAACTGGCATTGCCATAAGAAACACTGGGTATGTACTTTAAATAAGATTGAAAGGCATTGCCAGGGTAACATAAGGTCTATCATTTTGTTTCCCGCACCAAAACCAGAGATAAAATAGCTACTATGTATGACATGCTAATTATATATATAGTAGCAAAAAAGACACTCTGGAAAGCGTAGAAACCTAGAATATATACAAGTGCATAATTATGCTACAGTAATTTGAGAATGTATTAGGACAATGTTAAAAATTACACGATATTTTTAAAAATCAAATATTATATCATGCAAGTACAATCAATGTGACAATCTGCGACACAGGTAGCTCCGAGCCATGTGACCATGCAAGGACAGTCGCTATGAACTCGGCGATTCCCTGATATAGACTAGTGATGTAAATTTAACAACGTAATAACAGTAATACCACCGAAACACAATATATACATACTAATAAAAGTCGACTGCCAACAAAGTATAGCATCAGAACCATCCATATTATCGAGTGTTGGAGACTTAGTGATGTAATAAGAATAAAAATTACGGATAATAATTATGCGTGCCATTCACGCAGGACATGGCTTTAATGCCCCTGTGGCAAAACAATTGCACCTGTATCTTTCTCATGTTAGAAGCTTACTTGAATATTGTACACCTTTGTGGTCTCCGTACCAGGTAAATGAAATTATGCGCATTGAAAGAGTTCAACGTCATGTTACAAAATTTATTTTAAATGAATATTCATCTGATGTCTCATACAGAGATAGATGTCTAACTTTAGGTATACTGCCACTGTGTTACCGCAGATAAATTCTCGATCTGTGTTTCCTATTTAAATACCTACATGGTGAAATTGATATTAACATTAATACATACCTACAATTTGTACAATCAAATACCAACAGACGGTCTGCCAACAAAGGAACATTATTTTATTTAAACATGACAAAAACTGTACAAGTGCAATATATGAACTTTAACAGATTAGCTCGTCTATGGAACAAGCTTCCACAACATATTCGCATGTCAGATAGTTTAGGCTCATTTAAAAGACAGTTGGGTGTTTTGTATAAGTCACATTAAATTGATTTCGATATCAACAATCGTTGTACATGGGGTATTATCTGCTGCTGCTCTGGGTGTGATGTACGATAATACTTGGTCTGAGAATCATAAGCTCTACATTGATATCACCGCAACCTTTACTGTCTGAGTTGATGGGGGAAAGCGTTTCGCTACGCTTCCAAAAACTCGACAGCGAGGTTGGCGGATGGTTCTGATGTCCATACTTAGGTGTAGGCAGTCGACGAACCACCGTGTCCGACTTGTTCCAAAGACTTGACAGCGAGGTCGACGGATGTTTCTGATGCTAACGTAGGTGTTGACGAGCGAACACTGTGTCCGACTTTTATTGGCATGTATACATAGTGTTTCGGTAGCGCGACGGCTTTACGAGCTGACACCAGCCAATGGTTTTTAGACTAATCGTAACAATTTTATATAGGGATGTATATGTTAAAAGCATGACAATTATTATATTTTGCATATTTTGAATTTAAAAATATTCTACTTGTATTTATTTTATAGGTTTCTACGCTTTCCAGAGTGTGTTTTTTGCTACTATTTATAATAATATGTAGTTATTTTATCTCTGGTTTTGACGCGGGAAACTCATATTATTATGTATATTATTTTTATACTTTTATGCTTATACTTTTTGTACATAGATGAATATAAATATAGTTGCTGCCTAGCTTGCAGAGGCTTCTATAAGCCTGTTCTAGCGCAGCACGACCAATGTTGTATATACTATTTTAATGATATAATGTGAATATTTTTCTTTGTATCTGTTTTTAAATATATATATGTATTGGTCAAAAGCAAAATAAAATAAAATAAACGTGAATTAAATTTTATCCCCTCGGGATGTAATAGTCAAATTTACCTTAAACTTATTTTACCTTTACAAGGAAATGTTATTTCTGAAATTATTATAACTGTTATATATCGTTTTGTTATTAAAATAAGTTCAAAGTAATAATAATATTGGATGGATAACAATATGCGTGTTAAACTAAACAGAAACACATTTGTTTTAGTTTTTATGGATTTATTATGAACAGATACAATAACAATAACCTCAAAACAAAAATATTTGCATAAATTAAACATGCTAAATCAACGAAAACAATGGTGTATATTATATAAATGAAAGTGTCTTGATGGAGCTGATTTTTTTCAGTTTCTTGCTGAAATTCTTTAATCTCTTTTGCAGCATTTTTCTGGTAGTGTTTGACCTTTGACCTTCACCTACAGGACGCTGACCTTGTATGACGTCATTCTTATCACTAGGCACAGTGACATCACTTTCTAAATATAGCTGTTTTTGTCTTCGTGTTCGTCCTTCTTTCACTGACAAGGATCTGTTCACTTTACGGACTGTACACTTTGACTGTACACTGCTTGTTCTTTGTTTTCTCTGTTGAACAGGAGAGCTTTCTTGTCCATCACATGGCGTGCGTTCTCTAAGATTCTTAGAGATGTTCTCATTGTGTGGAGGTACTGTAGATATAGTACTATCATTCAGGAACCCTTCATCAAGTCTGGTCTGTTCATCTGATATATCTGGTATCTCTTCATAAATATGCTCCTGACTTAAGGCAGACAAATATTCACTGGAATAAGTCTCTTGTGTTTCTAGTTGACATTTCTCTGTAACATGTTCATGTGGAGAATAAGGGGTTCTGCAGTGTTTTCTCTTGTTTTCACGCATAGAATGATGACGTCTGTGTTTTCTGTTGACACGTTTTATGACGCCATGATCTTTGTTTTCTTCTACGCTGGTATTATTCTGTATTTCACCACAGCATACAGAAAGTGGAGAATTAAACAATAACTGTCCAACTTGTTCACTAATCATTTGACGAAATAGGCTGTTTGATTGTCTCTTTGGTGTTGCAAAGGAGTCTTCCATAGTATCCATTGTCGAGTACATCCCTAGGTTGGATGAACAAAGTCCCAGACTCACAGAGCCACAGGGATCAGGCTTATAACCTACAGTTGATCCGTGTAGACTGGTTCCACAAGGCCCACCACGCCTCTCACTGACTGGCAGCTGGTTCATGTATATAACACTGGTATTCATCATGAAATACTGGTTGGTAATGTATAATATATAATCGTATAAGGATAAGGGATATTGATAAATTGTGCTGCGTGATTATTCGACAAGTGAACTGATGAATGAACTCAGCATTTCTCCTTATATCCCAATCTGTCTGTACGTGGGTATGGAGTCATTCAATCACTACTCATAAGTGAGTGGTATATTCACACCTTGTACTCAGACTAGCTCTCACACTTCTACCGTAATTCATCATTGTAATAGCTTTGTGAGCACACATGGTGCTCTCAGGACGGAGCTCGTCTCGAGGAATCACCTGAGCTATGTTCCCACCTTGTTGACAGACATTAGGTGTGAGCATATTTATCTCACTAATAAGTAATATGTTCACCCTGTAGGCGATAGTGGTAATAATCTGTTCATTGTTAGCTTACCAGGAGCTCATCGTTGGGGAAAGAATCTTCGTCACTTATACTCATCCTATATATCTGTTGAGAATCTGGAACATGATCCCTGCAAACACGATATATTGAGCCTGTTTTGGTTTTATGTTGGGCCATCGTAGAAGACGGTGGGCCAATATTAAACCAGTATTGGTTTAACACTTTATGTTTATTGGGCTGTGGTTAGCATGACTACAAAGCTTTGTGATACACATGACAAACCTCAACAATTTGGTCCAAAAATTTTTATTAGAGATATTTCATCCAAAGTGAGATATTTACTGAGTTTTTCTCGTCTTAATCAAGTAGGGCCTGTATTCATTTGAACCAAGCCAAAAATGAAGTAACTGAAAATAAATTAGTAGTATTGTGTATTAGACTAATATTTGTACTCACACTGCGCATTATCTGGTAAACGTTGTATCAACTTCCCCCCCTCATTGTGAGCTTAGTACATGAGCTCATCATCGTAACGTGTGATATTTCCACACATTGTCGACTGAGTACGTGTGTTAATGAGTCATTGGTTATAGTTGGCATATATTCATTCTGTTCAAAGGATAGTCCACCAAATGTAAATACATTCCAATTGTGGCTACGTAGCGTAGATGAAAAATTAATCAAGAGTTTGTGTACATATTTAAATCAGGCACTTAAACGCAGGGAACAATACTGCAATCTTAACATTGTACTTTTGAATTAATTGTATTTTGTATAGTTTTGTACGGGCCGATGGTCTATCAAATAAACTTTTTGTATTCGTATTCGTACTTCTTTTCAATATTCTTTTATCATACACCAAATAAGCCTACCGGTTTTATGAAATAAATCACTGCTCAATCACAGTAAAATGTTTGGTCCCAGATTAGACAAAAATGAGTAATTTTCACCAGCATAAATTTGTGGATCGCGGTAGCGAAGCAAAACTTAAAGTGGGTGAAAATTAAATTATAGACCGTTTTGCACCAGATACCACCTTAAGCTGCCTGTACGATGTTTTTAACACCGTTTTTAACACCGTAGCTTTAAAGTAGCTTATTGAGGGAACTTAGAACATTTTATTATTTATTTACTCGCCATACAAAGTACATGTGAATACATGTACTCTTACAGCGCGGGGATTGACTTTAGTCTCTAGAGACGTCAGATTCTGACGTCTAAAGTCGATCCCAACACTGCAAGAGTATAAACACTTATAATGGCCGTAGACCATGCATAACAAAGGTATTCAAATGAATCAGAAAGAGCTGATTAAGACATTTATGATGATTTCAAATTGAAAAAAACCCTTTGGTGTCCATGGTTTATACGAGAGTATTTCAGCGCTTTAATGATGGGATTAAATAAGCAACAGTACAATACGGTAACTAAACTGAGAACAGGCAATATGTCTATTCTAGAACAGAAACCATAACTATAAATAAATTTAACTTCCACGAAAACTCACTATTTTAAAAGTCAGTTGCACTTGAACTATTTACCTTTTGTTGACATTTATCATATAATTAATTCACTCAACTTTCGTTATTGAGGTCTCCATCACAAACATATATATTATATCGACCTCACGTGGGATTTTATGGTTGTTGAGATTAGTTTATCAGTTACGGCATAATCTTGTTTGAGACCAAATTGTTGAGGTTTGTCATGTGTGTCACAACGCCTTGTAGACATGCTTAACATATCACGTTCCAGGTTTTCAACGTAACGAAGATGATTCCCCCTTCGATGAGCTCCTACACAGCTAATGATAAACAGAGTGAAGTTATTCAACTGTCCCCTGGACGGTGTAAACATATTGCAACGATAATTTAGTGTGATAAATATGTTCTCACCTAATTTCTGTCAACAAGGTGTGAACATATCTCAGGTGATTCCTCGAGACTAGCTCCCGTCCTCAGAGCACCACGTGTGTTCACAAAGCTATTACAATGATCACTAACGTTAGAAGTATGAAAGATGGTCTGAGTACAAGGTGTGAATACCACTCACCACTCACGTATGAGTAGAGATTGAATGACTCCATACTCACGTACAGACAGATTGGGATATAAGAAAAAATGTTCAGTTTATTCCTCAGTTCACCTATCGAATAATCTCACAGCACACCTTCTCAATCATCAAATCATACCATATACAAATATTTGACTTTGTGTTATTTCTACATCATCAAACAGTATTGATATTAACAATGGATACCAGTGTTATATACATCAACCAGCTGCCAATCAGTGAGAGGCGTGGTGAGCCTTGTGCAACCAGTTTACACGGATCAACTGTAGATTATAAACCTCATCCGTGTGGTTCTGGTTCAGAAAGTCAATTTCGACAAATGATCAGTCAACAAGTTGGACAGTTATTGTTTAATTCTCCACTTTCCGTATGTTGTGGTCAAATACAGAATGATACCATCGTAGAAGAAAACAAAGAACATGACGTCAGAAAACGTGTCCACAGGAAACACAGACGTCATCATTCTATGCGTGAAAACAAGAGAAAACATAACAGAGCTTCTTATTCCCCAAGTGAGCATGTTACAGGCACATGTCAATCAGGAACAAGGAAGACATTTTACAGTAAAAGTACTAATGAAGAGATACATGATAAACACACAGTTTGTTTGGATGACAACAGTTTATCTAGAGTGCATCCACAAAATGAGACCATCTGTAAGAATCTAGGAGAACGCACTCCATGTGATGGACAATAAAGCTCTCCTGTTCAACAGAGAAAACAAAGAACAAACAGTGTACAGTCAAGGTGTACAGTACGTAAAGTGAACAGATCCATGTCAATGAAAGAAGGACGAAGGACAAACCAAAAACAGATATATCTAGAAAGGGATGTCACTGTACCTGGTGATAAGAATGGCGTCATACAAGGTCAGCGTTCTATGGTTGAAGGTCAAAGGTCAACTACTACCAGAAAAATTCTGCAAAAGAGATTGAAGAATTTCAGCAAGAAATTAACAAGGTTCGGCTCCATCAAGACACTGGCTTTTCTATGACACACACTTCTACTCAGGCTTCGCTGAAATAATGTTTAGTTTAGAACTCTTATTTACATTTCTTTTTTGTTTATTGTTGATAATAAATGTAATGCATTCTAAAAATATTATTATTTTGTTTGTCTGTAAAAAAAGATGATTGATGAAATATGAAAAAGGGCATACAACACCCTCTGTAGACTTGTCATGCAGATACTCTTTCTAACATAGTGTCGTTCGTGATACTTTTTCTAACATGGTGTCCTGTTTTCAAACGAGCCGTCAACAAGCGCATTATAACGACTAGTGATTTACAGCCATCACATTATTTAACTAAGCTAAAAGTGTTCTATTGTTTGCTTATATATTCTTAGATAGCTGTTGTACCACCGCGTAAGAATTAAAATCGATCTGTTGTTTTCCTAAAGTCAAATAGATGGCTGCTCACGAAATATCGAAAAAAAGCTGTGTACTGTATTACTTATAATCACATCCGCTTCAATATTATGTATTGCATGATTATTATTCCACATAAAAAAAGAGGGGGATACATGTCATAATAATGGCAGGTACAGACAGAGAGACAAACAGACAGATATTTTATTGACACAAAAAAAGTCATTACAGACTTATTTGTCATAAAAATGATAGAATATATAAGTAGGCTTATATGATTGTATATAACAAGTTATAAGGGTTTATCATTTTGTTTTCCGCATCGAAACCAGAGATAAAATAGCTACTATGTAGGTCTATGATCTACAGATCATTAGGCCTATATGGCAGCAAAAACGACTGTATATATATAGAAACCTGAAGATATATATACAAATGCATAATTATATTACTAGAGTACGCATCATAATAATGGCAGGTACAGACAGACAGACAAACATACATATATTTTAATGACATAAAAAAAAGTCATTACAGACTTATTTGCCATAAAAATGATATAATATAATATTATATGTAGGCCTACATGATGGTACATATGATAACAAGCTGGTTTATTTGCTAAAATCACAAGACAAGGCCCTACATTAAAATCATGTTAAATGGCATTGCCTTAAAAAAAGCACAGGGTATTGCGATAAAATTCCAGCTAAATGATAACTACTTGAACAAATTAGAAGGCAATGGCAATATGTGAACATAAGGGTTTTCAATTTTAAGTTATAAAAAGGATACCACACCGGGTAAAATATTACACAAGAAAAGTTATGATAAAATGGACACAGGAGCTTTTCTGAACGAACTTATGCTATCTCAATTATACAATATTGTTAGTCTGTCTGATGATGTACAAGATGCGTGGGTAAAATGGTGTGATCAATTTAATTCTATTGTGAATAGACATGTGAGTACCAAGCAAATTAGAGTAAAAAACAGACCGAATCCCTGGTTAACACCAAAAATACTTGAATTAATATATAAACGTGATTATACCCACCGCAAAGCAATCAAACTGAAAAACTCAGACATGATGGCTGAATATAAGCATCTACGCAATGAGGTTGTCTCTAATATACGAAAATTTCAGCAAGATTATTACAAAAAACAAAATAAGTTCAGATAATAAACCTCAAAATATATGGAAAGCTGTGAATGAGTCTCTTGGAAAAGACAAAAAATCTAAACTACCGAATTTACAGGTAGCCAGAATCCAACTTGGAAAAATAACACCAGTATCTACCAGTTCAAATTTAACTCAATAATGGAGGAAGACACTTTAAAAATGTTACAAAATTTGCCTTCTAGCAATAACATTGATGTATGAAGATTTTATTCACTTAAATTCACCTAAATTTTTCAAGTGATGTTATTTGCAGTAGTCTAACAGTTTTATTCAATATGTCACTTAACACAGGGCAGATACCAGATGACTGGAAAAAAGCACGAGTTACCCCTATCTTTAAAAACAAGGGCTCGAATACCGACCCAAATAATTATCGCCCCATCTCAGTAATCGGACATATCCCTAAATGTTTTGAAAAAATGGTTGATGTGCAGTTTCGGGAATATTTACTAGCCCATGCGTTTATTACACAAAGTTAATCGGCATTTATGAAGCATCATTCCACCCAAACATCACTGCATCATGTTATAGACTCATTTTTAGATAATAATAACCACGGTGAACCCACTGGTGTTTGTCTCTTTGACCTAGCAAAATGTTTTGATACAATAGGTCATGAATTGCTGCTATATAAACTATGGATTGACTGAAACAGAATTACTATGGTTTTCTAATTACCTTTCTGAAAGATCACAAATAGTAAACATAAATGGTCAATTATCATCCCCTAAGCTAATAAAAACTGGGGTACCACAAGGATCTGTCCTCGGACCTTTATTATTTTTATTATTTATTAATGACTTTCCTTCATGTCTCTCAAATGCAACATGTAATATATTTGCTGATGATAATATGGTGCATGTAAATGGCACGTCCCTTGCCAAAGTTGAGACATTATTACAAAAAGTTTTGATGAATCTGTGAAATGGTTTAAAATGAACAAACTTTCAGTTAATATTGATAAGTGTCATGTAATGTTAATATCTGGAAGAAACACTTCTCGGTACTCAGTAAATATTGATATTGATGGTGTAAAAATTCCTCATGTACGTAGTGCAAAATATCTCGGAGTTGTAATTCATAGTGAATTGAAATGGACCGATCATATCAATGAGCTATCCAGCCGATTATCGTCGAGGCTGTATATATTACGAAAACTCAGGAAAATTTTACCCTACAACAATTTCAACTGTATTTACTATGCTATATTCCAATCTTGCATAGATTATTGTCTTAGGGTCTGGGGATCGACATCTGAAAAACATTTGAACCATCTACAAAAGCTGCAAAAACGAGCTGCCCGCATTGTAACCCAAAACTTTAACTGGGATGAATCGAGTATAAACATTATCAGGAACCTGGGATGGCAAACAATTAGAGAAATATATGAATTCTTAACTTGTTGTATCACATATAAAGGACGGAACAACTTTTCTCCTCCGTTGCGGAACATCATAATGTATTAACTAGAGGCTCAACAAATAACAATCTTTATCTACCGAAACCCAATTTAACAATATTCAAATCATCGCTCAGTTATTCCGGAGCGAATCTCTGGAATTTGTTGCCTATGCACATCAGAGATTCGCCAACATACAATACATTTAAATCTCGGCTGAAGAAATTACAAAAATCAAAACCACCAGTTTAAAATATGTGGAACAGTTTAAACCAAGGGTGTTAATTGTTTTATAGCGATGTATGTAAAACAATGTATGTATATTTAAAAAAAGCTAACAAGTACGTTATGTTATGTATATGTATGTGTGTATGTATGTAAATATATATTTATATTTTACTTGTTCTCATAGTAAACACATTCTTTAAAGGAAAAAAGTCATGTTTTAAAAAGTCATTTTGTACGTTGCTACGCTTTCCAGAGTGTATTTTACCTACTATTCATAGTCATATTTTATATATAATATATATGTAGTTTTTTTTATCTCTGGTTTTGGGGCGGGAAACATTTCTATATTATGTGTTTTAACCTTGGGGCGTTTTTATCTGTATTATAAAGCTCACTTGCATTATATATTATACAATTGAATGTTTGTTTTTCATATAATAATATCTCAACAGGGCACATATGAAAAATAGCCTGACTGCTAATGATCTCCACCCTGTATAAATATGTCTCAATAAATAAATAAATAGATCATAATCATAATTATATTACTATAGTATGAACAGTGATGTAGTAAAACAATGTTAAGAATCATATAGTATTTTAAAATTCAAACATAACCTCAGGTAAATACAATAAACGTGGAAATCCGCGAAACAGATAATTCCGAGCCATGTGACCATGATGCAAGCACAGTCGCTATGTGCCCGGATGCAAGCACGGTCGCTATGCGCCACGCCACGCCGCGCGTTGAAAAACGCGGCGCCGTGAAAGATAAACTTTCCACAATTGTCATACGATTTCAAGCACGACATATGGCTAGTACCACACATACCGGGGGTACACTTCCATTTCACAGACCAACCTATATAGTCAGGGGCAAATCCATGATGTGAAAAAAGAGGGGGCCTGTGGGGTTCGGTGGTTCATCCCAAGATTTTGTTGGCATTATTAGGTCAATTAGGGGACTATTTAAAGATTTTAACGCAAAAAGGGGTGGGCAAGTGCCCCCTTACACCCCCCTCTGGCTTCGCGCATGACAGCAGCTTTAATCTAACGCTAATGTTTTCATAAATGGACACTTTTCAATATATTCATGTAGGGCCTATACATTCATTTTGCAAAGAGTGGACAAATTAAATGTTTCAAATATATTTTAGATATATTAATAAAACTTCTTGACATGGCATGACTTCGTCAAATGTGCATTTACATAAGTGTATCCTCTTTATAAATGCATTTATCCCCTCGGGATGTAGTAGGCTAATTTACCTTAAACTTATAATAACTTTTACAAGGAAATCGTATTTCCGAAACTAATGTAAATGTTATGTATCGTTTTGTTATTAAAACAAGTTCAAAATAATAATAATAATAATGAATAGATAACAATATGCGTGTTAAACGAAACAGAAACACACTTGTTTTAGTATTTATGGGATTTATTATCAACAAATACAATAACAATAACCTCAAAACAAAATTATTTGCATAAATTAAACATGGTAAATCAACGAAAACAATGGTGTATATTATATAGATGAAAGTGTCTTGATGGAGCTAATTTTTTTCAGTTTCTTGCTGAAATTCTTTAATCTCTTTTGCAGCATTTTTCTGGTAGAAGTTGACCTTTGACTTCACCTACAGGACGCTGAATTTTTATTACATCATTCCTATCACCAGGCACAGTGACATCACTTTCTAAATATAGCTGTTTATTCCTTCGTGTTCGTCCTTCCTTCAATGACAAGTATCTGTTCACTTTGCGGACTGTACACCTTGACTGTACACTGCTTGTTCTTTGTCTCCTCTGTTGAACAGGTGAGCTTTCTTGTCCATCACATGGAGTGCGTTCTCCCGGATTCTTGAAGATGTTCTCATTTTGTGGATGTACTGTGGATAAACTGCTATCATTCAGGAACCCTTCATCAAGTCTGCTCTGTTCAGTTGAGATATCTGGTATCTCTTCATAAATATGATCTTGACTTGAGGCAGACAGATATTCACTGGAATAAATCTCTTGTGTTTCCGGTTGACATTTTCCTGTAACATGTTCATGTGGAGAATAAAGGGTTCTGCAGTGTTTTCTCTTGTTTTCACGCATAGAATGATGACGTCTGTGTTTTCTGTTGACACATTTTGTGAAGTCATGTTCTTTGTTTTCTTCTACGCTGGTATCATTCTGTATTTGACCACAGCATACAGAAAGTGGAGAATTAAACAATAACTGTCAAACTTGTTCACTGATCATTTGACGAAATTGGCTGTTTGATTGTCTATTTGGTGTTGCAAAGGAGTCTTCCATTGTATCCATTGTAGAGTTCATCCCTAGGTTGGATGAACAAAGTCCCAGACTAACAGAGCCACAGCGATCAGGCTTATAACCTACAGTTGATCTGTATAGACTGGTTTCACAAGGCTCACCACGCCTCTCACTGACTGGCAGCTGGTTCATGTATATAACACTGGTATCCATAATTAACTATTGAATGATAATGTTGAAATAATACAAAATCAAATAATTGTACCTGATATGATTTGATACTTGAGAAACTGCGCTGTGCATGGGATTATTCGGCAAGTGAAACTGGTGAATGAACTTAGCATTTCTCCTTATATACCCATCAGTTTGTACGCTGCTATGGAGTCATTCAATCAATATTCATACGTGAGTGGTATATACACACCTTGTACTCAGACTAGCTCTCACACTTCTAACGTTAGTGATCATTGTAAAAGCTTTGTGAGAACACGTGGTGCTCTGAGGACAGGAGCTCGTATCGAGGAATCCCCTGAGATATGTTCACACCTTGTTGACAGACATTAGGTGTGAACATATTTATCGCACTAAGTTATCGTTGTAATATGTTTACCCCGTCTAGGTGACAGTTCCAATAAATTCATTATGTTCATTGTTAGCTGATCAGGAGCTCATCGCAGGGGGATCAACTTCGTGATTTCTACTCATCTTACATATGTGTTGAAAATCTGGAACATGAGCGCAGCAAACACGAAATATTGAGTCTGTTTTGGTTTGATGTTGGACCATTTGATATTGGTTCAACACCTTTTCTATGACACACACTTCTACTCAGGCTTCACTGAAATAAGGTTCAGTTTAGAACTCTTATTTACATTTCTTTTTTGTTTATTGTTGATAATAAATGTAATGCATTCTAAAAATATTATTATTTTGTTTGTCTGTAAAAAAAGATGATTGATGAAATATGAAAAAGGGCATACAACACCCTCTGTAGACTTGTCATGCAGATACTCTTTCTAACATGGTGTCATTCGTGATACTTTTTCTAACATGGTGTCCTGTTTTCAAACGAGCCGTCAACAAGCGCATTATAACGACTAGTGATTTACAGTCATCACATTATTTAACTAAGCTAAAAGTGTTCTATTGTTTGCTTATATATTCTTAGATAGCTGTTGTACCACCGTGTAAGAATTAAAATCGATCTGTTGTTTTCCTAAAGTCAAATAGATGGCTGCTCACGAAATATCGAATGAACACTTTTGTTGAATTTATTTCAACATCGATAAACCTACTGCGTCAATTTTTGTTTCTAAAAATACATCATTATCCAATAAAAGAAATAGTTATTTCACCAGCTTAAATAGTATCCCCGAAATCTTCGACATCCATTATTCTATAATGAAAACTCATGTCCTGAGCAGTCATGCTCACAATTTTTCTAAATCAACAACTATTTCAGAAATTTTCTGAACACAAAAAAATAATAATAAAAATATGTTTAGGCGTTGTTTTGGGATGACTTTGGCCCAATATTAAAAAAATGGATAGCTTTGGCTTAAAATGCTAGAGAACATTTATATTTACTAAGATTAACGTATTTAAATTCCAAAACCTTTACGTCAGATGGTCAAGTTCTTTCTTAGCATTATATCTCTGTTTAAAATCACCGTTTAATATTTTGGGCCAAAGTCACCCCAAGCTACTTATTTTTTTGAGCCAAAGTCACATCAGCTTGGTATCACAAACTCCCCAGATTTTCAATTTCATTACTTCAGTTGGTTCAGAACATTTACATTTCCCGAGATTACCTTATTTAACATTTCAAAGCAATTACGTCAGAATGTCAAGTGTTTTTTTAGCATTATAGCAATGTTTAAAATCATTGTTTAAAGTTACCGAGGTTGTAACTTTTTTCTCTTAACCCCAAGCCCTTTGACTTTGGCCCAGCCCTGAAAATTAAAAAAAGTGTGAGCGAATCGTCATATCAAATTATAATTTTTTTATATAATTAGTGTTCTTTATCTACTATGGCTATATTCACTAGAAACGTAAATTAATATAATTAAAAGTCTCTAGATTTAAAACAATAAAAAGTCGCCCAAAGTCACCCCAGTTTACGGCAGTCCTACACACAAAATGGATCTCAATTCCTACATATGTGTTTGCAATGTGGTACAGAATATATAGGCCTATCCAGAGCTTGAGGCCTAACTGTCTACCATATCTTCGAGATCAATTTACGTCGATTTGAATGTAATTTTCCTTGTGTATTTGAAGTTTATCGTGTAGATCTAAACATTAATAGACAATATTATTAGGTTTGAAATGTCAGCTCTAAAACACAACAGTAACCAATTTAGGTCAAAAAATAAAATGTCACATCTCGTTGTAGGCTGTATGAATAGGCCTACTTTTTTATTGGCATTTAGAGGAGACCTTAAACCGGAGCACTGTGATCAATTATGTTTCTTGTCAATGATTCAAGTGAGCCATTATTGATAGATGGTAACCAATTCCCTGCGTTTTTGTCGCTTTCTTTTTATTAGTCACTAAAACCTCTTTTATGTTCTTTTAAAACACTAAAAGGCAATCACCATTCCTATCTCGCTGACTTACTCTTGCGGCCGAAATGTCCAAAACTTTTACGCTCCACAAACTTCAATATTTTTTTGTGTTCCACGTAGGCCTACGAAAACTATACAGTGTGTTCTACGAAATACCGAAACAAAAAAATATTTTAATATTCTGTAAATTACATAAATGTCCTCTGATGACTTGAGTACTGTATAAATCTGATTGATTAATTAATTAATTGAATGATTTGTTCATTCATTGCTTGCTTTGTGGTGTGGTTTGTTACTGTCCTTAGCAAAAAAGTATTTGAAGATAGATTTTTATGCCTTCGCATGCGTGGTTCTATGGTGTAATGGTTAGCACTCAGCACTTTGAATCCTGGGATCTGAGTTCCAATCTCGGTAGAACCTGTTATTTTCTCGACATTTATGTAATCCTAAAAAATGCACTTCATCGACGCATGTTGTGTTGTAGAAACAATACTTAATATTTAAGTGAAACGTGATATGATATAATAGAAACGTAATATAATCACGTTTACCTGCCATAATAAATATATATCTATACTCGATCAAAAAAAACAGCCTGCAGTGAGCTTTACGAGAGCAGTGCTCTACCACTGAGCTATAGAGGCGCGCGATTACCGCGAAGGCTGTGTACTGTATGTATTACTTGTAATCACATCCGCTTCAATATTATGTTATTGCATGATTATTATTCCACACAAAGAATAGGGGGGGGGGGGGCGCATAGTCTACATGTCATAATAATGGCAGGTACAGACAGACAGAAAAACATACATATATTTTAATGACATTAAAAAAAGTCATTACAGACTTATTTGCCATAAAAATGATATAATATAATATTATATGTAGGCCTACATGATGGTAAATATAAAATAACAAGCTGGTTTATTTGCTAAAATCACAAGACACGTTTATATGGCATCACATAGGCCCTACAGGATTAAAATCATGTTAAATGGCATTGCCATAAAAAAACACAGGGTATTGCGATAAAATAACAGCTAAATGATAACTACTTGAACAAATTAGAAGGCAATGGCAATATGTGAACATAAGGGTTTTCAATTTTAAGTTATAAAAAGGATACCACACCGGGTAAAATATTACACAAGAAAAGTTATGATAAAATGGACACAGGAGCTTTTCTGAACGAACTTATGCTATCTCAATTATACAATATTGTTAGTCTGTCTGATAATGTACAAGATGCGTGGGTAAAATGGTCTGATCAATTTAATTCTATTGTGAATAGACATGTGAGTACCAAGCAAATTAGAGTAAAAAACAGACCGAATCCCTGGTAAACACCAAAAATACTTGAATTAATATATAAACGTGATTATACCCACCGCAAAGCAATCAAACTGAAAAACTCAGACATGATGGCTGAATATAAGCATCTACGCAATGAGGTTGTCTCTAATATACGAAAATTTCAGCAAGATTATTACAAAATGAAAATAAGTCCATATAATAAACTTCAAAATATATGGAAAGCTGTGAATGAGTCTCTTGGAAAAGACAAAAAAATCTAAACTACCGAATGACATATCACCCGATGACTGGAATAATCACTTTACTTCTGTTGGTCCTAAATTAGCTAAAAAATTTACAGGTAGCCAGCATCCAACTTGGAAAAATAACACCAGTATCTACCAGTTCAAAGTTAACTCAATAATGGAGGAAGACTCTTTAAAAATGCTACAAAATTTGCCTTCTATCAATAACATTGATGTATTAGGATTTTATTCACTTCTTTTAAATTTTTCAAGTGATGTTATTTGCAGTAGTCTAACAGTTTTATTCAATATGTCACTTAACACAGGGCAGATACCAGATGACTGGAAAAGAGCACGAGTTACCCCTATCTTTATAAACAAGGGCTCGAATACCGACCCAAATAATTATCGCCCCATCTCAGTCATCGAACATATCCCTAAATGTTTTGAAAAAATGGTTGATGTGCAGTTTCGGGAATATTTACTAGCCCATGCATTGATTACAAAAAGTCAATTGGCATTTATGAAGCATCATTCCACCCAAACATCACTGCTTCATGTTATAGACTCATTTTTAGATAATATTAACCACGGTGAACTCACTGGTGTTTGTTTCTTTGACCTAGCAAAATGTTTTGATACAATAGATCATGAATTGCTGCTATATAAACTCGGTAAATATGGATTGACTGAAACAGAATTACTATGGTTTTCTAATTACCTTTCTGACAGATCACAAATAGTAAACATAAATGGTCAATTATCATCCCCTAAGCTAATAAAAACTGGAGTACCACAAGGATCTGTCCTCGGACCTTTATTATTTCTATTATTTATTAATGACTTTCCTTCATGTCTCTCAAATGCAACATGTAATATATTTGCTGATGATAATATGGTGCATGTAAATGGCACGTCCATTGCCGAAGTTGAGACATTATTACAAAAAAGTGTTGATGAATCTGTGAAATGGTTTAAAATGAACAAATTTTCAGTTAATATTGATAAGTGTCATGTAATGTTAATATCTGAAAGAAACACTTCTTGGTACTCAGTAAATATTGATAATGATGGTGTGAAAATTCCTCATGTACGTAGTGCAAAATATCTCGGAGTTGTAATTGACAGTGAATTGAAATGGACAGACCATATCAATGAGCTATCCAGCCGATTATCGTCGAAAACTCAGGAAAATTTTACCCTACAACAATTTCAACTGTATTTACTATGCTATATTCCAATCTTGTATAGATTATTGTCTTAGTGTCTGGGGATCGACTTCTGAAAAACATTTGAACCATTTACAAAAGCTGCAAAAACGAGCTGCCCGCATTGTAACCCAAAACTTTAACTGGGATGAATCGAGTATAAACATTATCAGGAACCTGGGATGGCAAACAATTAGAGAAAGATATGAATTCTTAACTTGTTGTATCACATATAAAGGACGGAACAACTTGGCACCAAATTATATTTCTGATCTTTTTTCCTCCGTTGCGGAACATCATAATGTATTAACTAGAGGCTCAACAAATAACAATCTTTATCTACCGAGACCCAATTTAACAATATTCAAATCATCGCCCAGTTATTCCGGAGCGAATCTCTGGAATTCGTTGCCTATGCACATCAGAGATTCGCCAACATACAATACATTTAAATCTCGGCTGAAGGAATTACAAAAATCAAAACCACCAGTTTAAAATATGTGGAACAGTTTAAACTAAGAGTGTTAATTGTTTTATGGCGATGTATGTAAAACAATGTATGTATATTTAAAAAAAGCTAACAAGTACGTTATGTTATGTATATGTATGTGTGTATGTATGTAAATATATATTTATATTTTACTTGTTCTCATAGTAAACACATTCTCTAAAAGAAAAAAATCATGTTTTAAAAAATAATTTTGTACGTTGCTACGCTTTCCAGAGTGTATTTTACCTACTATTCATAGTCATATTTTATATATAATATATATATGTAGTTTTTTTATCTTTGGTTTTGGCGCGAGAAACATTTATATTTTATGTGTTTTAACCTTGGGGCGTTTTTATCTGTATTATAAAGCTCACTTGTATTATATATTATAAAATTATATTTCTGATCTTTTTTCCTCCGTTGCGGAACATCATAATGTATTAACTAGAGGCTCAACAAATAACAATCTTTATCTACCGAAACCCAATTTAACAATATTCAAATCATCGCTCAGTTATTCCGGAGCGAATCTCTGGAATTCGTTGCCCATGCACATCAGAGATTCGCCAACATACAATACATTTAAATCTCGGCTGAAGGAATTACAAAAATCAAAACCACCAGTTTAAAATATGTGGAACAGTTTAAACTAAGAGTGTTAATTGTTTTATAGCGATGTATGTTAAACAATGTATGTATATTTAAAAAAAGCTAACAAGTACGTTATGTTATGTATATGTATGTGTGTATGTATGTAAATATATATTTATATTTTACTTGTTCTCATAGTAAACACATTCTTTAAAAGAAAAAAATCATGTTTTAAAAAATAATTTTGTACGTTGCTACGCTTTCCAGAGTGTATTTTACCTACTATTCATAGTCATATTTTATATATAATATATATATGTAGTTTTTTATCTTTGGTTTTGGCGCGGGAAACATTTCTATATTATGTGTTTTAACCTTGAGGCGTTTTTATCTGTATTATAAAGCTCACTTGTATTATATATTATATAATTGAATGTTTGTTTTTCATATAACAACATCTCCACAGGGCACATATGAGAAATAGCCTGACTGCTAATAATGTCCACCCTGTATAAATATGTCTCAATAAATAAATAAATAAATAAATCATAATCATAATTATATTACTAGAGTATGAACAGTGATGTAGTTAAACAATGTTAAGAATCATATAGTATTTTAAAATTCAAACATAATCTCAGGTAAATACAATAAATGTAGAAATCCGCGAAACGGATAATTCCGAGCCATGTGACCATGAGGCAAGCACAGTTGCTATGTACCCGGATGCAAGCACAGTCGCTAAGCGCCACGCCGCGCCGCGCGTTGAAAAACGCGGCGCCGTGAAAGATAAACTTTCCCCAGTTGTCATACCATTTCAAGCACGACATATGGCTAGTACCACAAATACCGGGGGTACACTTCCATTTCACAGACCAACCTATATAGTCAGGGGCAAATCCATGATTTGAAAAAAGAGGGGGCCTGTGGGGTTCGGTTACCCTGATGACATCGCAAGGCTCTGACAAACTGACCACCATGTTTTAGCGGGCCTGGCTCTACGGTGATCACCAGAGCGCGCTAGCTGACTAGGGCCAACACCGCTACCGTCTTATCAGTAGGCGGAGTCACTGTCTTTTTTACACGGGCAGCTGTGGAAAAATGTCAGTCACTGCGGCCGAGCTCCACGCAATGTGAGTAGCTTGGCTTAGCCGGATAGGGTTCGGTGGCTCATCCTAAGATTTTTTTGGCATAATTAGGCCAATTAAGGGGACTATTTGAAGATTTTAAAGCAAAAAAGGGTGGGCAAGTGCCCCCTTACGCCCCCCCTCTGGCTTCGCGCATGACAGCAGCTTTAATCTAACGGTAATGTTTTCATAAATGGACACTTTTCAATATATTCATGTAGGGCCTATACATCCATTTTGCAAAGAGTGAACAAATTAAATGTTCCAAATATATTTTAGATATATTAATAAAACTTCTTGACATGGCATGACTTCGTCAAACGTGCATTTACATAAGTGTATCCTCTTTATAACTGCATTTATCCCCTCGGGATGTAATAGGCTAATTTACCTTAAACCTATATTAACCTTCACAAGGAAATCGTATTTCCGAAATTAATGTAAATGTTATATATCGTTTTGTTAATAAAACAAGTTCAAAAAAATAATAATAATAATGAATAGATAACACTATGCGTGTTAAACAAAACAGAAACACACTTGTTTTAGTATTTATGGGATTTTTTATCAAAAAATACAATAACAATAACCTCAAAACAAAACTATTTGCATAAATTAAACATGGTAAATCGACGAAAACAATGGTGTATATTATATAGATGAAAGTGTCTTGATGGAGCTGATTTTTTTCAGTTTCTTGCTGAAATTCTTTAATCTCTTTTGCAGCATTTTTCTGGTAGAAGTTGACCTTTGACCTTCACCTACAGGACGCTGAATTTTTATTACATCATTCCTATCACCAGGCACAGTGACATCACTTTCTAAATAAAGCTGTTTATTCCTTCGTGTTCGTCCTTCCTTCAATGACAAGTATCTGTTCACTTTGCGGACTGTACACCTTGACTGTACACTGCTTGTTCTTTGTCTCCTCTGTTGAACAGGTGAGCTTTCTTGTCCATCACATGGAGTGCGTTCTCCCGGATTCTTAAAGATGTTCTCATTTTGTGGATGTACTGTGGATAAACTGCTATCATTCAGGAACCCTTCATCAAGTCTGCACTGTTCATCTGAGATATCTGGTATCTCTTCATAAATATGATCTTGACTTAAGGCAGACAGATATTCACTGGAATAAATCTCTTGTGTTTCTGGTTGACATTTTTCTGTAACATGTTCATGTGGAGAATAAAGGGTTCTGCAGTGTTTTATCTTGTTTTCACGCATAGAATGATGAGGTCTGTGTTTTCTGTTGACACATTTTGTGAAGTCATGTTCTTTGTTTTCTTCTACGCTGGTATCATTCTGTATTTGACCACAGCATACAGAAAGTGGAGAATTAAACAATAACTGCCCAACTTGTTCACCGATCATTTGACGAAATTGGCTGTTTGATTGTCTATTTGGTGTTGCAAAGGAGTCTTCCATTGTATCCATTGTAGAGTACATCCCTAGGTTGGATGAACAAAGTCCCAGATTAACAGAGCCACAGCGATCAGGCTTATAACCTACAGTTGATCTGTATAGACTGGTTTCACAAGGCTCACCACGCCTCTCACTGACTGGCAGCTGGTTCATGTATATAACACTGGTATCCATAATTAACTATTGAATGATAATGTTGAAATAATACAAAATAAAATAATTGTACCTGATATGATTTGATACTTGAGAAACTGCGCTGTGCACGGGATTATTCGACAAGTGAACTGATGAATGAACTTAGCATTTATCCTTATATACCCATCAGTTTGTACGCTGGTATGGAGTCATTCAATCATTACTCATACGTGAGTGGTGTATACACACCTTGTACTCAGACTAGCTTTCACACTTCTACCGTTAGGGATCATTGTAAAAGCTTTGTGAGCACACGTGGTGCTCTGAGGACAAGAGCTCGTCTCGAGGAATCCCCTGAGATATGTTCACACCTTGTTGACAGACATTAGGTGTGAACATATTTATCACACTAAGTTATCGTTGTAATATGTTTACCCCGTCTAGGTGACAGTTCCAATAACTTTATTATGTTCATTGTTAGCTGTTCAGGAGCTCATCGCAGGGGGATCAACTTCGTTATTTCTACTCATCTTACATATGTGTTGAAAATCTGGAACATGAGCGCAGCAGACACGAAATATTGAGTCTGTTTTGGTTTGATGTTGGACCATTTGATATCGGTTCAGCACCTTATGTTTATTGGGCTGTGGTGAGCATGTTTACAAAGTTTTGTGGTACACATGACAAACCTCAACAAATTGGTCCAAATGATTTTATCAGGGATATTCTATCCGAAGTGAGTTTTTTACTGAGTTTTTCTCGTCCTAATATCCAAGTAGGAGCTTATATTAATTTGAACCAAGCTAAAAGTGAAGTAACTGAAAATAAATTAGTAGTATTGTGTATTAGACTAATATGTGTACTCACACTTCACGCATTATCTGGTAAGCATTGTATCACTTTCACACTTTTCATTGTGAGCTGAGTACATGAGCTGCTCATCGTCACGTGTGATATTTCCAGACCTTGTTGAATGATTACGTGTGTTAATGAGTCATTGGTTATAGTTGGTATATAATAACTCTGTTTAATAGATAGTCCACCAAATGTAAATACATTTCAATTGTTGTTACGTAGTGTAGATGAAAAATTAATCAGGAGTTTGTGTACATATTTAAATCAGGCATTCAAATGCAGGGAACAATACTGTAATGTATAATTATTACTCTTAACATTGTACTTTTGAATGAATTGTATTTGGTATAGTTTCTTACGGGACGATGGTCTATCAAATAAAGTTTTTGTATTCGTATTCATACTTCTTTTCAATATTTTTTTGTCATATACTAAATAAGCCTACCGGTTTTATGAAATGAATTACTCCTCAATCACAGTGAAATGTTTGATCTCAAACTAGGCAAAATGAGTAATTTTCACACACATGAAGTTGTGGATCGCGGTAGCGAAGCACAACTTCAAGTGGATGAAAATTAAATTATAGAGCTTTTACACCAGATACCACCTTAGGCTGCCTGTATGATGTTTTGTAAAGACGTCCTCCAATATGTCTTTATTTGCTGACAGTGCCATAACACCGTAGCTGTAAAGTAGCTTATTGAGTGAACTTAGAACATTTTATTATTTATTTACTCGCCATACAAAGTACATGTGAATTCATATACTCTTACAGCGCGATGATTGACTTTAGTTTCTAGAGACGTCAGATTCTGACGTCTAAAGTCGATCCCAACACTGCAAGAGTAAATACACTTATAATGGCCGTATACCATGCATAACAAAGGTATTCAAATGAATCAGAAAGAGCTGACTAAGACATTTATGATGATTTCAAATTGAAAAAAACACCTTTGGTCTCCATGGTTTATACGAGAGTATTTCAGCGCTTTAATGGTGGGGATAAATAAGCAACAGTACAATACGGTAACTAAACTGAGAACAAGCAATATGTCTATTCTAGAACAAAAACCATAACTATAAATAAATTTAACTTCCACGAAAACTCAATATTTTAAAAGTCAGTTGCACTTGAATTATTTACCTTTTGTTGACATTTATCATATAATTAATTAACTCAACTTTCGTTATTGAGGTCTCCATCACAAACATATATATTATATCGACCTCACGTGGGATTTTATGGTTGTTGAGATTAGTTTATCAGTTACGGCATAATCTTGTTTGAGACCAAATTGTTGAGGTTTGTCATGTGTGTCACAACGCCTTGTAGACATGCTTAACATATCACGTTCCAGGTTTTCAACACATTTATAACGACATAACGAATATGCTTCCCCCTTCGATGAGCTCCTACACAGCTAATGATAAACAGAGTGAAGTTATTAAACTGTCCCCTGGACGGTGTAAACATATTACAACGATAACTTAGTGTGATAAATATGTTCTCACCTAATTTCTGTCAACAAGGTGTGAACATATCTCAGGTGATTCCTCGAGACTAGCTCCCGTCCTCAGAGCACCACGTGTGTTCACAAAGCTATTACAATGATCACTAACGTTAGAAGTATGAAAGCTGATCTGAGTACAAGGTGTGAATACCACTCACCACTCACGTATGAGTAGAGATTGAATGACTACATACCCACGTACAGACAGATTGGGATATAAGAAGAAATGTTCAGTTTATTCCTCAGTTCACCTATCCAATAATCTCACAGCACACCTTCTCAATCATCAAATCATACCATATACAAATATTTGACTTTGTGTTATTTCTACATCATCAAACAGTATTTATATTAACAATGGATACCAGTGTTATATACATCAACCAGCTGCCAATCAGTGAGAGGCGTGGTGAGCCTTGTGCAACCGGTTTACACGGATCAACTGTAGTTTATAAACCTCATCCGTGTGGTTCTGTTAGTCTGGGACTTTGCTCATCCAACCTAGGGATGTACTCTACAATGGACACAACAGAAGTCAACGAGTCATTTTAACTCCCAAGAAACAACCAGAAAGTCAATTTCGACAAATGATCAGTCAACAAGTTGGACAGTTATTGTTTAATTCTCCACTTTCCGTATGTTGTGGTCAAATACAGAATGATACCATCGTAGAAGAAAACAAAGAACATGACGTCAGAAAACGTGTCCACAGAAAACACAGACGTCATCATTCTATGCGTGAAAACAAGAGAAAACATTACAGAGCGTCTTATTCCCCAAGTGAACATGTTACAGGGACATGTCAACCAGGAACAAGAAAGACATTTTACAGTAAAAGTACTAATGAAGAGATACATGATAAACACACAGTTTGTTTGGATGACAACAGTTTATCTAGAGTGCATCCACAAAATGAGACCATCTGTAAGAATCTAGGAGAACGCACTGCATGTGATGGACAAGAAAGCTCTCCTGTTCAACAGAGAAAACAAAGAACAAGCAGTGTACAGTCAAGGTGTACAGTACGTAAAGTGAACAGATCCTTGCAATGAAAGAAGGACGAAGGACAAACCAAAAACAGATATATCTAGAAAAGGGATGTCACTGTACCTGGTTATAAGAATGGCGTCATACAAGGTCAGCGTCCTATGGTTGAAGGTCAAAGGTCAACTTCCACCAGAAAAATTCTGCAAAAGAGATTGCATAATTTCAGCAAGAAAGTAACAACGTTCAGCTCCATCAAGACACTGGCTTTTCTATGACACACACTTCTACTCAGGCTTCACTGAAATAATGTTCAGTTTAGAACTCTTATTTACATTTCTTTTTTGTTTATTGTTGATAATAAATGTAATGCATTCTACAAATATTATTATTTTGTTTGTCTGTAAAAAAAGATGATTGATGAAATATGAAAAAGGGCATACAACACTCTCTGTAGACTTGTCATGCAGATACTCTTTCTAACATGTTGTCAACAAGCGCATTATAACGACTAGTGATTTACAGTCATCACATTGTTTAACTAGGCTAAAAGTGTTCTATTGTTTGCTTAAATATTCTTAGATAGCTGTTGTACCACCGTGTAAGAATTAAAATCGATCTGTTGTTTTCCTAAAGTCAAATAGATGGCTGCTCACGAAATATCGAATGGACACCTTTGTTGAATTTATTTCAACATCGATAAACCTACTGCGTCAATTTTTGTTTATAAAAATACATCATTATCCAATAAATGGAATAGTTATTTCACCAGCTTAAATAGTATCCCCGAAATCTTCGACATCCATTATTCTATAATGAAAACTCATGTCCTAAGCAGTCATGCTCACAATTTTTCTAAATCAACAACTATTTCAGAATTTTTCTGAACACAAAATAATAAAAAAATATGTTTAGGCGTTGTTTTGGGATGACTTTGGCCCAATATTAAAAAAATGGATAGCCTTGGCTAGAAATGCTACAGAACATTTATATTTCCCAAGATTAACGTATTTAAATTCCAAAACCTTTACGTCAGATGGTCAAGTTCTTTTTTATCATTATATCTCTGTTTAAAATCACTGTTTAATATTTTGGGCCAAAGTCACCCCAAGCTACTTATTTTTTTGGGCCAAAGTCACATCAGCTTGGGATCACAAACTCCCCAGATTTTCAATTTCATTACTTCAGTTGGTTCAGAACATTTACATTTCTCGAGATTATCTTATTTAACATTTCAAAGCAATTACGTCAGAATGTCAAGTGTTTTTTTAGCATTATAGCAATGTTTAAAATCATTGTTTAAAGTTACCGAGGTTGTAACGTTTTTCTTGTAACCCCAAGCCCTTTGACTTTGGCCCAGCCCTGAAAATTAAAAAAAGTGTGAGCGAATCGTCATATCAAATTATAATTTTTTTATATAATTAGTGTTCTTTATCTACTATGGCTATATTCACTAGAAACGTAAATTATTATAATTAAAAGTCTCTAGATTTAAAACAATACAAAGTCGGCCAAAGTCACCCCAGTTTACGGCAGTCCTACACACAAAATGGATCTCAATTCCTACATATGTGTTCGCAATGTGGTACAGAATATATAGGCCTATCCAGAGTTTGAGGCCTGTCTACCATATCTTCGAGATCAATTTACGTCGATTTGAATGTAATTTTCCTTGTGTATTTGAAGTTTATCGTGTAGATCTAAACATTAATAGACAATATTATTAGGTTTGAAACGTGAGCTCTAAAACACAACAGTAACCAATTTAGGTCAAAAAATAAAATGTCACACCTCGTTGTAGGCTGTATGAATAGGCCTACTTTTTTCATTGGCATTTAGAGGAGACCTTAAACCGGAGCACTGTGATCAATTATGTTTCTTGTCAATTTTTCAAGTGAGCCATTATTGATAGATGGTAATCAATTCCCTGCGTTTTTGTCGCATTCTTTTTATTAGTCACTAAAACCTCTTTTATGTTCATTTAAAACACTAAAAGGCAATCACCATTCCTATCTCGCTGACTTACTCTTGCGGCCGAAATGTCCAAAAACTTCTACGCTCCACAAAATTCAATATTTTTTTGTGTTCCACGTAGGCCTACGAAAAGTATACAGTGTGTTCTACGAAATACAGAAACAAAAAAATATTTTAATATTCTGTAAATTACATAAATGTCCTCTGATGACTTGAGTACTGTATAAATCGGATTGATTAATTAATTAATTGGTTGATTTGTTCATTCATTGCTTGCTTTGTCGTGTGGTTTGTTACTGTCCTTAGCAAAAAAGTATTTGAAGATAGATTTTTATGACTTCGCATACGTGGTTCTATGGTGTAATTGTTAGCACTCAGCACTTTGAATCCTGCGATCTGAGTTCAAATCTCGGTAGAACCTGTTATTTTCTCGACATCTATGTAATCATAAAAAATGCACTTTATCGACGCATGTCGTGTGGTAGATACAATACTTAATATTTAAGCGAAACGTGATATAATATAATAGAAACGTAATATAATCATGTTTACCTGCCATAATAAATATATATCTATACTCGATTAAAAAAAACAGCCTGCAGTGAGCTTTACGAGAGCAGTGCTCTACCACTGAGCTATAGAGGCACGCGATTATCGATCACGTTGTATACTGTATTTCTTAATCACATCCGATTGAACATTATGTTAGTGGATGATTATTATTCCACAAAAAGAGGAGGGGCATAGTCTACATGTCATAATAATGGCAGGCACATTCAGACAGACAAACAGACAGATATTCCATTGACATAAAAAAGTCATTACAGACTTATTTGTCATAAAAATCATTAATGATAGAATATAATATCATATGTAGGCCTACATCACAAGCTGGTTTATTTGCTAAAATCACACAACAAGTTCTCAGTAGAACCTACCATTTTCTTGACATTGATGTAATCCTAAAAAATGCACTTCAACTTTATCGCTTCATGTTGTGTGGTAAATACGATATTTATTATTTACGCGAAATGTAATAAAATATAAATATATTCATGTTTACCTGCCATAATAAATATATATCTATACTCGCACCAAAAAGTAGCCTTCAGTGAGGTTTGAAATGCACTTCAACTTTATCGCTTCATGTTGTGTGGTAAATACGGTATTTAATATTTACGCGAAACGTAATACAATATAAATATATTCATGTTTACCTGCCATAATAAATATATATCTATACTCGAACCAAAAAGTAGCCTCCAATGAGGTTTGAACTCACGACCCCTGTTTTACAAGAGCAGTGCTCTACCACTGAGCTATAGAGGCGCGCGATTACCGCAAAAGCTGTGTACTGTATTACTTATAATCACATCCGCTTCAATATTATGTTATTGCATGATTATTATTCCACACAAAGAACAGGGGGGCATGTCTACATGTCATAATAATGGCAGGTACAGACAGACAGACAAACATACATATATTTTAATGACATGAAAAAAAGTCATTACAGACTTATTTGCCATAAAAATGATATAATATAATATTATATGTAGGCCTACATGATGGTACATATAATAACAAGCTGGTTTATTTGCTAAAATCACAAGAAAAGTTTATATGGTATCACATAGGCCCTACAGGATTAAAATCATCTTAAATGGCATTGCCATAAAAAACACAGGGTATTGCGATAAAATAACAGCTAAATGATAACTACTTGAACAAATTAGAAGGCAATGGCAATATGTGAACATAAGGGTTTTCAATTTTAAGTTATAAAAAGGATACCACACCGGGTAAAATATTACACAAAAAAGTTATGATAAAATGGACACAGGAGCTTTTCTGAACGAACTTATGCTATCTCAATATACAATATTGTTAGTCTGTCTGATAATGTACAAGATGTGTGGGTAAAATGGTCTGATCAATTTAATTCTATTGTGAATAGACATGTGAGTACCAAGCAAATTAGAGTAAAAAACAGACCGAATCCCTGGGTAACACCAAAAATACTTGAATTAATATATAAACGTGATTATACCCACCGCAAAGCAATCAAACTGAAAAACTCAGACATGATGGCTGAGTATAAGCATCTACGCAATGAGGCTGTCTCTAATATACGAAAATTTCAGCATAATTATTACAAAAAGAAAATAAGTCCAGATAATAAACCTCAAAATATATGGAAAGCTGTGAATGAGTCTCTTGGAAAAGACAAAAAAAAATCTAAACTACCGAATGACATATCACCCGATGACTGGAATAATCACTTTACTTCTGTTGGTCCTAAATTAGCTAAAAACTTTACAGGTAGCCAGAATCCAACTTGCAAAAATACCACCAGTATCTACCAGCTCAAATTTAACTCAATAATCGAGGAAGACACTTGAAAAATGCTAAAAAATTAGCCTTCTAGCAATAACATTGATGTATTAGGATTTTATTCACTTCTTTTAATTTTTTCAAGTGATGTTATTTGCAGTAGTCTATCAGTTTTATTCAATATGTCACTTAACACAGGGCAGATACCAGATGACCGGAAAAAAACACGAGTTACCCCTATCTTTAAAAACAAGGGCTCGAATACCGCCCAAATAATTATCGCCCCATCTCAGTCATCGGACATATCCCTAAATGTTTTGAAAAAATGGTTGATGTGCAGTTTCGGGAAGATTTACTAGCCCATGCGTTGATTACACAAAGTCAATCGGCATTTATGAAGCATCATTCCACCCAAACATCACTGCTTCATGTTATAGACTCATTTTTAGATAATATTACCCACGGTGAACTCACTGGTGTGTCTCTTTGACCTAGCAAAATGTTTTGATACAATAGATCATGAATTGCTGCTATATAAACTCGGTAAATATGGATTGACTGAAACAGAATTACTATGGTTTTCTAATTACCTTTCTGACAGATCACAAATAGTAAACATAAATGGTCAATTATCATCCCCTAAGCTAATAAAAACTGGAGTACCACAAAGATCTGTCCTCGGTCCTTTATTATTTCTATTATTTATTAATGACTTTCCTTCATGTCTCTCAAATGCAACATGTAATATATTTGCTGATGATAATATGGTGCATGTAAATGGCACGTCCATTGCCGAAGTTGAGACATTATTACAAAAAAGTGTTGATGAATCTGTGAAATGGTTTAAAATGAACAAACTTTCAGTTAATATTGATAAGTGATATGTAATGTTAATATCTGGAAGAAACACTTCTCGGTACTCAGTAAATATTGATATTGATGGTGTGAAAATTCCTCATGTACGTAATGCAAAATATCTCGGAGTTGTAATTGATAGTGAATTGAAATGGACAGACCATATCAATGAGCTATCCAGCCGATTATCGTCGAGGCTGTATATATTACGAAAACTCAGGAATATTTTACCCTACAACAATTTCAACTGTATTTACTATGCTATATTCCAATCTTGTATAGATTATTGTCTTAGTGTCTGGGGATCGACTTCTGAAAAACATTTGAACCATTTACAAAAGCTGCAAAAACGAGCTGCCCGCATTGTAACCCAAAACTTTAACTGGGATGAATCGAGTATAAACATTATCAGGAACCTGGGATGGCAAACAATTAGAGAAAGATATGAATTCTTAACTTGTTGTATCACATATAAAGGACGGAACAACTTGGGACCAAATTATATTTCTGATCTTTTTTCCCCCATTGCGGAACATCATAATGTATTAACTAGAAGCTCAACAAATAACAATCTTTATCTACCGAAACCCAATTTAACAATATTCAAATCATCGCTCAGTTATTCCGGAGCGAATCTCTGGAATTCGTTGCCTATGCACATCAGAGATTCGCCAACATACAATACATTTAAATCTCGGCTGAAGAAATTACAAAAATCAAAACCACCAGTTTTAAATATGTGGAACAGTTTAAACTAAGAGTGTTATTGTTTTATAGCGATGTATGTAAAACAATGTATGTATATTTAAAAAAAGCTAACAAGTACGTTATGCTATGTATATGTATGTGTGTATTTATGTAAATATATATTTATATTTTACTTGTTCTCATAGTAAACACATTCTTTAAAAGAAAAAAATCATGTTTTAAAAAGTAATTTTGTACGTTGCTACGCTTTCCAGAGTGTATTTTACCTACTATTCATAGTCATATTTTATATATAATATATATATGTAGTTTTTTTATCTCTGGTTTTTGGCGCGGGAAACATTTCTATATTATGTGTTTTAACCTTGGGGCGTTTTTTATCTGTATTATAAAGCTCACTTGTATTATATATTATATAATTGAATGTTTGTTTTTCATATAACAAAATCTCTACAGGGCACATATGAAAAATAGCCTGACTGCTAATAATGTCCACTCTGTATAAATATGTCTCAATAAATAAATAAATAAATCATGATCATAATTATATTACTAGAGTATGAACAGTGATGTAGTAAAACAATGTCAAGAATCATATAGTATTTTAAAATTCAAACATAATCTCAGGTAAATAAAATAAACGTGGAAATCCGCGAAACAGATAATTCCGAGCCATGTGACCATGCGGCAAGCACAGTCGCTATGTGCCCGGATGCAAGCACAGTCGCTATGCGCCACGCCGCGCCGCGCGTTGAAAAACGCGGCGCCGGGAAAGATAAACTTTCCCCAGTTGTCATACCATTTCAAGCACGACATATGGCTAGTACCACACATACCGGGGGTACACTTCCATTTCACAGACCAACCTATATAGTCAGGGGCAAATCCATGATTTGAAAAAAGAGGGGGCCTGTGGGGTTCGGTGGCTCATCCTAAGATTTTTTTGGCATAATTAGGCCAATTAAGGGGACTATTTAAAGATTTTAACGCAAAAAGGGGTGAGCAAGTGCCCCCTTACGCCCCCCTCTGGATTCGCGCATGACAGCAGCTTTAATCTAATGGTAATGTTTTCATAAATGGACACTTTTCAATATATTCATGTAGGGCCTATACATCCATTTTGCAAAGAGTGGACAAATTAAATGTTTCAAATATATTTTAGATATATTAATAAAACTTCTTGACATGGCATGACTTCGTCAAACGTGCATTTACATATGTGTATCCTCTTTATAACTGCATCTATCCCCTCGGGATGTAATAGGCTAATTTACCTTAAACTTATAATAACTTTCACAAGGAAATCGTATTTCCGAAATTAATGTAAATGTTATATATCGTTTTGTTAATAAAACAAGTTCAAAAAAAAAATAATAATAATGAATAGATAACACTATGCGTGTTAAACAAAACAGAAACACACTTGTTTTAGTATTTATGGGATTTATTATAAAAAAATACAATAACAATAACCTCAAAACAAAACTATTTGCATAAATTGAACATGGTAAATCAACGAAAACAATGGTGTATATTATATAGATGAAAGTGTCTTGATGGAGCTGATTTTTTTCAGTTTCTTGCTGAAATTCTTTAATCTCTTTTGCAGCATTTTTCTGGTAGAAGTTGACCTTTGACCTTCACCTACAGGACGCTGAATTTTTATTACATCATTCCTATCACCAGGCACAGTGACATCACTTTCTAAATATAGCTGTTTATTCCTTCGTGTTCGTCCTTCCTTCAATGACAAGTATCTGTTCACTTTGCGGACTGTACACCTTGACTGTACACTGCTTGTTCTTTGTCTCCTCTGTTGAACAGGTGAGCTTTCTTGTCCATCACATGGAGTGCGTTCTCTCTGATTCTTAAAGATGTTCTCATTTTGTGGATGTACTGTGGATAAACTGCTATCATTCAGGAACCCTTCATCAAGTCTGCACTGTTCATCTGAGATATCTGGTATCTCTTCATAAATATGATCTTGACTTAAGGCAGACAGATATTTACTGGAATAAATCTTTTGTGTTTCTGGTTGACATTTTCCTGTAACATGTTCATGTGGAGAATAAAGGGTTCTGCAGTGTTTTATCTTGTTTTCACGCATAGAATGATGACGTCTGTGTTTTCTGTTGACACATTTTGTGAAGTCATGTTCTTTGTTTTCTTCTACGCTGGTATCATTCTGTATTTGACCACAGCATACAGAAAGTGGAGAATTAAACAATAACTGTCCAACTTGTTCACTGATCATTTGACGAAATTGGCTGTTTGATTGTCTATTTGGTGTTGCAAAGGAGTCTTCCATTGTATCCATTGAAGAGTACATCCCTAGGTTGGATGAACAAAGTCCCAGATTAACAGAGCCACAGCGATCAGGCTTATAACCTACAGTTGATCTGTATAGACTGGTTTCACAAGGCTCACCACGCCTCTCACTGACTGGCAGCTGGTTCATATATATAACACTGGTATCCATAATTAACTATTGAATGATAATGTTGAGATAATACAAAATAAAATAATTGTACCTGATATGATTTGATACTTGAGAAACTTCGCTGTGCATGGGATTATTCGACAAGTGAACTGATGAATGAACTTAGCATTTATCCTTATATACCCATCAGTTTGTACGCTGGTATGGAGTCATTCAATCATTACTCATACGTGAGTGGTATATACACACCTTTTACTCAGACTAGCTTTCACACTTCTAACGTTAGTGATCATTGTAAAAGCTTTGTGAGCACACGTGGTGCTCTGAGGACAGGAGCTCGTCTCGAGGAATCCCCTGAGATATGTTCACACCTTGTTGACAGACATTAGGTGTGAACATATTTATCACACTAAGTTATCCTTGTAATATGTTTACCCCGTCTAGGTGACAGTTCCAATAACTTCATTATGTTCATTGTTAGCTGTTCAGGAGCTCATCGCAGGGGGATCAACTTCGTTATTTCTACTCATCTTACATATGTGTTGAAAATCTGGAACATGAGCGTAGCAAACACGAAATATTGAGTCTGTTTTGGTTTGATGTTGGGCCATTTGATATTGGTTCAACACTTTATTGTTATTGGGCTGTGGTGAGCATGTTTACAAAGCTTTGTGATACACATGACAAACCTCAACAAATTGGTCCAAATGATTTTATCAGGGATATTTTATCCGAAGTGAGTTTTTTACTGAGTTTTTCTCGTCCTAATATCCAAGTAGGAGCTTATATGAATTTGAACCAAGCTAAAAGTGAAGTAACTGAAAATAAATTAGTAGTATTGTGTATTAGACTAATATGTGTACTCACACTTCACGCATTATCTGGTAAGCATTGTATCACTTTCACACTTTTCACTGTGAGTACATGAGCTGCTCATCGTCACGTGTAATATTTCCACACCTTGTTGAATGATTACGTGTGTTAATGAGTCATTGGTTATAGTTGGCATATAATCACTCTGTTCAATAGATAGTCCACCAAATGTAGATACATTTCAATTGTTGTTACGTAATGTAGATGAAAAATTAATCAGGAGTTTGTGTACATATTTAAATCAGGCATTTAAACGCAGGGAACAATACTGTAATGTATAATTATTACTCTTAACATTGTACTTTTGAATGAATTGTATTTGGTATAGTTTCTTACGGGACGATGGTCTATCAAATAAAGTTTTTGTATTCGTATTCGTACTTCTTTTCAATATTTTTTTGTCATATACCAAATAAGCCTACCGGTTTTATGAAATAAATTACTGCTCAATCACAGTGAAATGTTTGGTCTCAAACTAGACAAAATGAGTAATTTTCACACACATGAAGTTGTGGATCGCGGTAGCGAAGCACAACTTCAAGTGGATGAAAATTAAATTATAGAGCTTTTACACCAGATACCACCTTAGGCTGCCTGTACGATGTTTTGTAACGACGTTCTCCAATATGTCTTTATTTGCTCACAGTGCCATAACACCGCAGCTGTAAAGTAGCTTATTGGGAGAACTAAAAACATTTTATTATTCATTCACTCGCCATACAAAGTACATGTGAATACATTTACTCTTACAGCGTCTTACGGCCGTCGACCATGCATAACAAAGGTAATCAAATGAATCAGAAAGGGCTGACTAAGACATTTATAATGATTTCAAATTGAAAAAAACCCTTTGGTCTCCATGGCTTATGCGAATGTATTTCAGCGCTTTCAGGGTTAAGTTAAATAAACAAACAATACAATACGGTAACTTAGCTGAGAACAGACAACATGCCTATGCTGGAACAGAAACCACAACCATAAACAAATTTAACTTCAGGGTTAGGTTAAATAAACAAACATTACAATACGGTAACTTAACTGAGAGCAGGCAACATGCCAATGCTAGAACAGAAATCAGAACCATAAACAAATTTAACTTCAGGGTTAAGTTAAATAAGCAAACAGTACAATACGGTAACTTAACTGAGAACAGGCAACATGCCTATGCTAGAACAGAAACCACAACCATAAACAAATTTAACTTCCACGAAAACTCAATAATTTAAAAGCAAGTTGCACTTGAATTATTTACCTATTGTTGTCATTTATCACATAATCAATTCACTCAACTTTCGTTATTGAGGTCTCCATTACAAGCATTTATTAATTGACCTGACGTGGGATTTTATGTTTGTTGAGCTATAGTTTATCATGTTAAGTCATAATCTTGTTACCTCAAGATACATGTGATACCAGATAAAAGGGTCGAGTATTTCGGTGGTATTACGTTTTTGTTTAGAGTCCTATACTAATTATAAAGTGAAAATAATATTGGAATAGGCCTATATTAGCTTTTCAATAATATATTTTATTATCAGTTTCTGCAATGATTTTCTTTAGCCTGGTTCAACTTCGTCCACGTTTACGTTTGCATTATTTACCTTTTGTTGACATTAATCATATAATTAATTCATTCAACTTCCGTTATTGAGGTCTCCATCACAAACATATATTATTTTGACCTCACGTGGGATTTTATGGTTGTTGAGCTTTATTTTATCATGTTACGGCATAATCTTGTTTCTTTAAGATACTTGTGATAAAAGATAAAAGAATCAAGTTTTTCAGTGTTATTACGTTTTTGTGTAGAGTCCTATGCTAATTATCAAGTGAGAATAATATTGGAATAGGAATTAGCTGTTCAATAATATATTTTATTATCAGTTTTTTCACTGATCCTCTTTATCTTGGTTCAATTTCGTTCACGTTTACATAGGCCCTATTTGAATATTAAAAAGCGGAAAACTCAGTAAAGGGAACATTATTTAACGCGGTAGAATTTGGATAAATATTCCTGATCAAATAATTGGGACCAAATTGTTGAGGTTTGTCATGTGTATCAAAACGCCTTGTAGACATGCTAAGCACATGTTCTATGTTTTCAACAGATATAAAAATGAGTAGAAGTAACAAAGATGATTCCCTCTGCGATGAGCTCATAAACAGCTAACAATGAGCAGAGTGAGGTTATTGAAACTGTCACCTAGAATGGGGTAAACATATTACAGCGATAACTTAGTGTGATAAATATGTTCACACCTAATGTCTGTCAACAAGGTGTGAACATATCTCAGGTGATTCCTCGAGACGAGCTCCCGTCGTCAGAGCATCATGTGCGCTCACAAAGCTATTACAATGATCACTAACGATAGAAGTGTGAAAGTTTGTCTGAGTACAAGGTGTGAATATACCACTCGCGTATGAGTAGTGATTAAATGACTCCATACCCGCGTACAGACAGATGGGTATATAAGAAGAAATGTTTAGTTCATTCCTCAGTTCACTTGTCGAATAAACCCACAGCACAGTCTCTCAATCATCAAATTATACCAGATGCAAATATTTTACTCTGTATTATTTCTACATTATCTATCATTATTTAATGATGGATACCAGTGTTATATACATGAACCAGCTGCCAGTCAGTGAGAGGCGTGGTGAGCCTTGTGTAACCAGACTACACGGATCAACTTTAGGTTATAAGCCTGATCCCTGTTGCTCTGTTAGTCTGGGACTTTGTTCATCCAACCTAGGGATGTACTCTACAATGGATACAACAGAAGTCAACGAGTCATTTGTAACTCCCAAGGGACAACCAGACAGTCAATTTCGACAAATGATCAGTCAACAAGTTGGACAGTTATTGTTTAATTCTCCACTTTCCGTATGCTGTGGTCAAATACAGAATGATACCATCGTAGAAGAAAACAAAGAACATGACGTCACAAAATGTGTCCACAGAAAACACAGACGTCATCATTCTATGCGTGAAAACAGGAGAAAACACTGCAGAACTTCCTATTCCCCAAGTGAACATATTACAGGGACATGTCAACCAGGAACAAGAAAGACCTCTTACAGTAAAGATCATACTAATGAAGAGATATATGATAAATACACAGTTTGTTCGAATGACAGCAGTTTACCTAGAGTACATCCACATAATGATACCATCCGTAAGAATCTAGGAGAAATAACTCCATGTGATGGACAAGAAAGCTCTCCTATTCAACTGAAAAGACAAAGAACAAGTAGTGAACAGTCAAGGTGTAGCGTCCCTAAAGTGAACAGATCCATGTCAATGAAAGAAGGACGAAGACCGACAAAACAAAAAACGATATATCTAGAAAGGGATGTCACTATACCTGGTGATAAGAATGGCGTCATACAAAGTCAGCGTCCTATGGTTCAAGGTCAAAGGTCAACTTCTACCAGGAAAACGCTGCAAAAGAGATTGAAGAATTTCAGCAAGAAATTAACAAGGTTCAGCTCCATCAAGACACTGGCTTTTCTATGACATACACTTCTGCTCAGGCTTCACTGAAATAATGTTTAGTTTAGAACTCTTATTTACATTTCTATTTTTGTTTATTGTTGATAATAAATGTAATGCATTCTAAAGATGTTATTATTTTGTTTGTCAGTAAAAAAAGATTATTTATGAAATATGAAAAGGGCATACAACACCCTCTGTAGACTTGTCATGCAGATACTCTTTCTAAAATGGTGTCATTCGTGACATTTTTTTGTTATGGTGTCCTGTATTCTAACGAGCCTTCAACAAGCGCATTATGACGACTAGTAATTCACAGTTATCGCATTATTTAACTAAGCTAGAAGTGCTCTATTGTTTGCTTAGATATTCTATGAATAACTGTTTTACCCCTTTGAAAACACATGTAGAAATTAAATTCGATCTGTTGTCTTCCTAAAGTCAAATAGATGGCTGCTCACAAAATATCGGATGGACACTTTTGTTGAATTTATTTCAACATCGATAAACCTACTGCGTCAATTTTCGTCTCTAAAAATACATTATTATCCAATACATGAAATAGTTATTTCACCAGCTCGAATAGTATCCCCAAAATCTTCGACATCCATTATTCTATAATGAAAACTCATGTCCTGAGCAGTCATGCTCACAATTTTTCTAAAACAACAACTATTTCAGTAAATTTTCTGAACACAAAATAATAAAAAAATATGTTTAGGCCTTGTTTTGGGATGACTTTGGCCCAATATTAAAAAAAAATGGATAGCTTCGGCTTGAAATGCTAGAGAACATTTAAATTTCCTAAGATTACCGTATTTAAATTCCAAAACCTTGACGTCAGATGGTCAAGTTCTTTTTTAGCATTATATCTCTGTTTAAAATCACAGTTTAATATTTTGGGCCAAAGTCACCCCAAGTTTATTATTTTTTTTTGCCAAAGTCACAAACTCCCCAGATTTTCAATTTTATTGCTTCAGTTGGTTCAGAACATTTACATTTCCCGAGATAAGCTTATTTAATATTTCAAAGCAATTACGTCAGATTGTTTTTTTAGCATAATTGTTTTTTTAGCATTATATCAATGTTTAAAATCACTGTTTAAAGTTACCGAGGTTCTTACTTTTTTCTTGGGACCCTAAGCCCTTGGACTTCGGCCCAGCCCGCAAAATTAAAAAAAGTGTGAACTAATCGTCATATCAAATTATAATTTATTTTTTATAATTTGTGTTTTTTATCTACTATAGCTACATTCACTAGAAATGTAAATTAATATAATTAAAAGTCTCTAGATTTAAAACAATAAAAAGTCGGCCAAAGTCACCCCAGTTTACGGTAGTCCTACAGACAAAATGGATCTCAATTCCTACATATGTGTTTGCAAGGTGGTACAGAATATATAGGCCTATAGGGTTCTACCATATCTTCGAGATCAGCTTACGTCGATTTGAATGTAATTTTCCTTGTGTATTTGGAGTTTATCGTGTAGATCTAAACATTAATAGACACTATTATTAGGTCTGAAATGTCAGCTCGAAAACACAACAGTAACACATTTAGGTCAAAAATAAAATGTCACACCTCGTTGTAGGCTGTATGAATAGGCCTACTTTTTTTATTGGCATTTAGAGGAGACCTTAAACCGTAGCACTGTGATCAATTATGTTTCTTGTCAATGATTCAAGTGATTTTTGATAGATGGTAACCAATTCCCTGCGTTATTGTCGCTTTCTTTTTATTAGTCACTAAAACCTCTTTTATGTTCATTTAAAACATTAAAAGGCAATCACCATTCCTATCTCGCTGACTTACTCTTGCGGCCGAAATGTCCAAAACTTCTACGCTCCACAAAATTCAATATTTTTTTGTGTTCTACGTAGGCCTACAGAAACTATACAGTGTGCCCTACGAAATGCCGAAACAAAAAAATATTTTAACATTCTGTAAATTACATAAATGTCCTCTGATGACTTGAGCACTGTATGAATCTGATTGATCAATTAATTAATTGATTGATTGATTTGTTCGTTCATTGCTTGCTTTGTGGTGTGGTTTGTGACTGTCCTTAGCAAAAAAGTAGATGAAGATAGATTTACATTCCTTCGCATGCGTGGTTCTATGGTGTAATGGTTAGCACTCAGGACTTTGCGATCCGAGTTCAAATCTCGGTAGAACCTGTAATTTTTTCGACAATTATGCAATCCTAAAAAATGCACTTCAACTTTATAGACGCATGTTGTGTGGTAAATACAATATTTAATATTAAAGCGAAACCTGCCATAATAAATATATATCAATACTCGATCCAAAAAGTAGCCTCCAGTTAGGTTTGAACTCACGACCCCTGTTTTACGAGAGCAGTGCTCTACCACTGAGCTATAGAGGCGCGCGATTACCGCACAAGCTGTGTACTGTATTACTTATAATCACATCCGCTTCAACATTATGTTATTGCATGATTATTATTCCACACAAAGAAGAGGGGCATTGTCTACATGTCATAATAATGGCAGGTACTGACAGACAGACAGACAGATATTTCAATGACATAAAAAAGTCATTGCCGATTTATTTGTCATAAAAATGATGTAATATAATATTATATATAGGCCTACATGATGGTATATATTAGATCTATATGGCAGCAAAAAAGACACACTGGAAAGCGTATAGAAACCTAGAGATATATATACAAATGCATAATTATATTACTAGAGTATGTACAGTGATGTAGTAAAACAATGTTAAGAATTATATAGTATTTTAAAATTCAAACATAATCTCAGGTAAATACAATAAATGTGGAAATCCGCGAAACAGATATTTCCGAGCCATGTGACCATGATGCAAGCACAGTCGCTATGTGCCCGGAGATTACTTGATAAGACTGTTGCAGACAAATGAAATAGTGATGTAGGCTAATAACAAAATAAAAAATACGGATAATAATTATGTGTGCCATTCACACAGGACATGGCACTCACACAATAGCATCAAGGTGTGGCCCCACCGATCGCCACGCCGCGCCGCGCGTTATAAAACGCGGCGCCGTGAAATATAAACTTTCCTCAGCTTTCATTTCGCGGCGCGGCGCAGCGCGACGCAGCGCGGCGTTTGGTGGGGCCGTAGCTTTTAAAGGCCCACAGTTTAATTTAATTAACTGGTGATTTATTCATACCATTTCAAGCACGACATATGGCTAGTACCACACATACCGGGGGTACACATTCATTTCACAGACAAACCTATTTAGTCAGGGGCAAATCCATGATTTGAAAAAAAGAGGGGGCCTGGGGGGGGGGGGGGGTTCGGGGGCTCATTCCAAGATTTTTTTGGCATAATTAGGCCAATTTAGGGGACTATTTAAAGATTTTGACGCAAAAAAGGGTGGGTAAGCGCCCACTACGCCCCCCCTCTGGCTTCGTGCCAGGGCGGGGGCCCTAGGGTAGTGGTTAGCACCGCTGCCTTTCACGCCAGAGTTCGGGGTTCGGTTCCCGGTCTCGGCGGTTTGGAAGAAACAAAAATGTTTCTTCCCCATCCACGTGTGAAAGCTAGTATTGTGGGGAGCCTCCGTGACCGAGAGGTAGCGTGCTCGGCCTCAGACCGCCAGGGCTCGAATTTCGAATCCTGTGTCTGGAGGACAGTGTCATCCCAATCATCTCACCATCCTCAGGAGGTTCTCCTGGCCCGGTTTAGCCTATATGTGCACAAAGGTGGCCTAAAGCCCGATTCATTTCATTTGGCTTCGTGCCTGACAGTAGCTTTAATCTAACGGTAAATAACGGTAACATATTTTAGATATATTAATAAAACTTCTTGACATGGCATGACTTCGTCAAACGTGCATTTACATATGTGTATCCACTTTATAACTGCATTTATCCCCTCGGGATGTAATAGGCTAATTTACCTTAAACTTATATTAACCTTCACAAGGAAATCGTATTTCCGAAATTAATGTAAATGTTATATATCGTTTTGTTATTAAAACAAGTTCAAAATAATAATAATAATAATGAATAGATGATACTATGCGTGTTAAACCAAACAGAAACACACTTGTTTTAGTATTTATGGGATTTATTATCAACAAATACAATAACAATAACCTCAAAACAAAACTATTTGCATAAATTGAACATGCTAAATCAACGAAAACAATGGTGTTTATTATATAGATGAAAGTGTCTTGATGGAGCTGATTTTTTTCAGTTTCTTGCTGAAATTCTTCAATCTCTTTTGCAGCATTTTTCTGGTAGAGTTTGACCTTTGACCTTCACCTACAGGACGCTGACCTTGTATGACGTCATTCTCATCATCAGGCACAGTGACATCACTTTCTAAATATAGCTGTTTTTGTCTTCGTGTTTGTCCTTCTTTCACTGACAAGGATCTGTTCAGTTTACGGACTGTACACCTTGACTGTACACTGCTTGTTCTTTGTTTTCTCTGTTGAACAGGAGAGCTTTCTTGTCCATCACATGGAGTGCGTTCTCCTAGATTCTTACAGATGATCTTATTATGTGGATGTACTGTGGATAAACTGCTATCATTCAGGAACCCTTCATCAAGTCTGGTCTGTTCATCTGAGATATCTGGTATCTCTTCATAAATATGCTCCTGACTCAAGGCAGACAAATATTCTCTGGAATAAGTCTCTTGTGTTTCTGGTTGACATTTTCCTGTAACATGTTCATGTGGGGAATAGGAAGCTCTGCAGTGTTTTCTCTTGTTTTCACGCATAGAATAATGACGTCTGTGTTTTCTGTTGACACTTTTTCTGACGTCATGATCTTTGTTTTCTTCTACGCAGATATTATTCTGTATTTGACAATAACATACAGTAAGTGGAGAATTAAACAATAACTGTCCAACTTGCTCACTGATCATTTGACGAAATTGGCTGTTTGATTGTCTCTTTGGTGTTACAAAGGTGTCTTCCATTGTATCCATTGTCGAGTACATCCCTAGGTTGGATGAACAAAGTCCCAGACTAACAGAGCCACAGGGATCAGGCTTATAACCTACAGTTGATCCGTGTAGACTGGTTCCATAAGGCTCACCACGCCTCTCACTGACTGGCAGCTGGTTCATGTATATAACACTGGTATTCATCATGAAATACTGATTTGTAATGTATAATATATTATAGTATTAGGATACGTGATATTGATAAATTGTGCTGCGTAATTATTCGACAAGTGAACTAAAGAATGAACTGAGCATTTTCCCTTATATACCTATCTGTATGTACTCGGGTATGGAGTCATTCAATCTCTACTCATACGTGAGTGGTGTATTAACATCTTGTTCTGCTGACTAGCTTTCACACTTCTACTGTTAGTGATCATTGTAATAGCTTTGTGCGCACACACTCTGCTCTGAGGACGGGAGCTCGTCTCGACGAATCACCTGAGATATGTTCACACCTTGTTGGCAGACATTACGTGTGAACATATTTATCACACTGAGTTATCGTTGTACTATGTTCACCCCGTCCAGGTGATAGTGTTAGCAACTTCACTCTGTTCATTGTTAGCTGTTCAAGAGCTCATCGCGGAGTGAATTATCTTCGTTACTTCTACTCATAATATATCTGTTGAAAATCTGGAACATGATCCCAGCAAACACGAGATACTGAGCCTGTTTTGGTTTGATGTTGGGCCATCATAGAAGACGGTGGGCCAATATTAAACCAGTATTAGTTCAAAACTTTATGTTTATTGGACTGTGGTTAGCATGTCTACAAAGCTTTGCGATGACATGACAAATCTCAACAATTTGGTCCAAATAATTTTAGTAGGGATATTTTATTTAAAGTGAGTTTTTTTACTGAACTTTTCTCGACTTAATATTAAAGTAGGGCCCATGTGAATTTGAACCAAGAATTAACTGAAAACAAATTAGTAGTATTGTGTATTAGACTAATATGTGTACTCATACTTTGCGCATTATCTGGTAAGCGTTGTATCAACTTCACACCTTTCGTTGTGAGCTGAGTATATGAGCTCATCATCTTCACGTGTGATATTTCAACACTTCCTCTACTGAGTACGTGTGCTAATGAGTCATTGGTTATAGTTGGCATATAATCACTCTGTTCAATAGATAGTCCACTAAATGTAAATACATTCCAATTTTTGTTACGTAGTGGAGATGAAAAGATAATTAGGAGTTTGTGTACATATATAAATCAGGCATTTAAACGCAGGGAACAATACTGTAATGTATAATTATCACTCTTAACAATGTACTTTTGAATGAATTGTATTTTGTATAGTTTTGTACGGGCCGATGGTCTTTCAAATATTTTTTTTGTATTCGTATTTGTACTTCTTTTCAATATTTTTTTTTATCATATACCAAATAAGCCTTCCGGTTTTATGAAATAAATGACTGCTCAATCACAGTAAAATGTTTGGTCTCAAATTAGACAAAAATGAGTAATTTTGACCCACATGAAGTTGTGGATCGCGGTAGCGAAGCACAACTTCAAGTGGGTGAAAATTTTATTATAGAGCGTTTACACCAGATACCACATTAGGCTGCCTGTACGATGTTTTGCAACGACGTTCTCAATATGTCTTTATTTCTTCACAGTGCCATAACACCGCAGCTGTAAAGTAACTTATTGGGTAAGTTTAGAACATTTTATTATTCATTCACTCGCCATACAAAGTACATGTCTGTGGACGTCAGATTCTGACGTCTAAAGTCGATCCCCACACTGCAAAAGTAAATACAATTATAATGGACGTCGACCATGCATAACAAAGGTATTCAAATGAATCAGAAAGGGCTGACTAAGAAATTTATGATGATTTCTAATCGAAAAAACCCTTTGGTCTCCATGGTTTAAGCGAAAGTATTTCAGCGCTTTCAGGGTTAAGTTAAATAAACAAACAATACAATACGGTAACTTAACTGAGAACAGGCAAAATGCCTATGCTAGAACAGAAACCACAACCATAAACAAATTTAACTTCAGGGTTAAGTTAAATAAACAAACAATACAATACGGTAACTTAACTGAGAACAGACAATATGCCTATGTTAGAACAGAAACCACAACCATAAACAAATTTAGCTTCAGGGTTAAGTTAAATAAACAAACAATACAATACGGTAACTTAACTGAGAACAGACAACATGCCTATGTTAGAACAGAAACCACAACCATAAACAAATTTAACTTCAGGGTTAAGTTAAATAAACAAACAATACAATACGGTAACTTAACTGAGAACAGGCAACATGCCTATGCTAGAACAGAAACCACAACCATAAACAAATTTAACTTCAGGGTTAAGTTAAATAAACAAACAGTACAATACGGGAACATAACTGAGAACAGGCAGCATGTCTATGCTAGAACAGAAACCACAACCATAAACAAATTTAACTTCCACGAAAACTCAATAATTTAAAAGTAAGTTGCACTTGAATTATTTACCTTTTGTTCACATTTATCATATAATCAATTCACTCAACTTTCGTTATTGAGGTCTCCATCACAAGCATTTATTAATTGACCGGACGTGGGATTTTATGGTTGTTGAGCTATAGTTTATCATGTTAAGTCATAATCTTGTTACCTCAAGATACATGTGATACCAGATAAAAGGGTCAAGTATTTCGGTGTTATTACGTTTTTGTTTAGAGTCCTATACTAATTATCAAGTGAAAATAATATTGGAATAGGCCTATATTAGCTTTTCAATATTATATTTTATGATCAGTTTCTTCACTGATATTCTTTAGCTTAGTTCAACTTTGTCCACGTTTACATAGGCCCCACTTGACTATTAAAAAGCGAAAAACTCAGTAAAGGGAACATTATTTAATGCGGTAGAATTTGGATAAAATATCTCTGATCAAATAATTGGGACCAAATTGTTGAGGTTTGTCATGTGTATCACAGCGCCTTGTAGACATGCTAAGCACATGTTCTATGTTTTCAACAGTTATATAAGATGAGTAGAAGTAACAAAGATGATTCCCTCTGCGATGAGCTCATAAACAGCTAACAATGAACAGAGTGAAGTTATTGAAACTGTCACCTAGAATGGGGTAAACATATTACAGGGATAACTTAGTGTGATAAATATGTTCACACCTAATGTCTTTCAACAAGGTGTGAACATATCTCAGGTGATTCTTCGAGACGAGCTCCCGTCCTCAGAGCACAATGTGTGCTCACAAAGCTACTACAATGATCACTAACGTTAGAAGTGTGAGAGCTATTCTGAAGACAAGGCGTGAATATACCAATCACGTATGAGTAGAGATTGAATGACTCCATACCCGAGTACAGACAGATTGGTATATAAGGGTAAATACTAAGTTCATTCATCAGTTTTCTTGTCGAATAATCACACAGCACAATTTATCAATATCACTTATCCTTAAACTATTATTTATTATACATTATCAATCAGTAATTAATGATGGATACCAGTGTTATATACATGAACCAGCTGCCAGTCAGTGAGAGGCGTGGTGAGCTTTGTGGAACCAGTCTACACGGATCAACTATAGGTTATAAGCCTGATCCCTGTGGCTGTGTTAGTCTGGGACTTTGCTCATCCAACCTAGGGATGTACTCGACAATGGATACAATGGAAGACTCCTTTGCGACACCAAAGAGACAATCAAACAGCCAATTTCGTCAAATGATCAGTGAACAAGTTGGACAGTTATTGTTTAATTCTCCACTTTCTGTATGCTGTGGTCAAATACAGAATGATACCAGCGTAGAAGAAAACAAAGAACATAACTTCAAAAAATTTGTCAACAGAAAACACAGACGTCATCATTCTATGCGTGAAAACAAGAGAAAACACTGCAGAATCCTTTATTCTCCACATGAACATGTTACAGGAAAATGTCAACCAGAAACACAAGAGATTTATTCCAGTGAATATCTGTCTGCCTTAAGTCAAGAGCATATTTATGAAGAGATACCAGATATCTCAAATGAACAGAGCAGACTTGATGAAGGGTTCCTAAATGATAGCAGTTTATCCACAGTACATCCACATAATGAGAACATCTTTAAGGATCTAGGAGAACGCACTCCATGTGATGGACAAGAAAGCTCTCCTGTTCAACAGAGAAGACAAAGAACAAGCGGTGTACAGTCAAGGTGTACAGTCCGTAAAGTGAACAGATCATTTTCAGTGAAAGAAGGACGAGCACGATGAGAAAAACAGCTATATCTAAAAAGTGATGTCACTGTGTCTGATGATAAAAATGCTGTCATACAAGGTTTGCGTCCTGTAGGTGAAGGTCAAAGGTCGAACTCTACCAGAAAAATGCTGCAAAAGAGATTAAAGAATTTCAGCAAGAAACTGAAAAAAATTAGCTTCATCAAGACATTTTCATAAATTAATATAATATACATCATTGTTTTCGTTGATTTAGCATGTTTAATTTATGCAAATAGTTTTGTTTTGAGGTTATTGTTATTGTATCTGTTGTTAATAAATCCCATAAAAGTTAAAACAAGTGTGTTTCTCTTTGGTTTAAAACGCATATTGTTATCTATTCATTATTATTATTATTAACATTTATGTTAATTTTGATTTGCTTGTAAAAGTTAATATAAGTTTCATGTAAATTTGATAATTACTTCCCGAGGGGATAAATGCAGTTATAAGGAGGATACACTTATGTAAATGCAAGTTTGATGAAGTCATACCATGTCTAGAAGATTTATTAATATATATCTAAAACATATTTGAAAATTTCAATTTGTCAACTCTTTGCAAAATGAATGTATAGGCCCTACATGAATATATTGAAAAGTGCCCATTCATGAAAACATTGCTATTTTTTGTTACCGCAAACTCTAATTTTACTAAGCTATACCGCTATATTAAAGCTACTGTCAGGCGCGGAGCCAGAGGGGGGCGTAGGGGGCGCGTACCCACCCGCTTTTGCGTTAAATTATTTTAAAAAGTCCCTTCAATTGGCCTAATTATGCCTAAAAAAATCTTGTGACGAGCCCCCCAACACCCCCAGGCCCCCTTTTTTCAAATTATGGATCCGCCCCTGACTATATAGGTTTGTCTGTGAAATGGATGTGTACCCCCGGTATGTGGTACAACTTATATGTCGAGATTGAAATGGCATGAATAAATAACCAGTTAAGTAAAATAAACTGTAATGTTATTGTGTGAGTGCCATGTCTTGCGTGAATGGCACACATAATTATTATTCGTATTTTTAATTGTTATTATTTTATTTATTAGAGATTATGTTTGAATTTCAAAATACTATATAATTTTTAACATTGTTTTTCTACATCATTGTGCATACTCTAGTAATATAATTATGCATTTGTATATATATATATCTTTAGGTTTCTATATATATACGCTTTCCAGAGAGTCTTTTTTTGCCATATAGGCCTAATGATCTGTAGATCATAGGCCTACATAGTAGCTATTTTGTCTGTGGTTTCGGTGCGGAAAACACAATGATAAACCCTTATGTTCACATTTTGGCATTGCCTTCTAATGTGTTCAAGTAGTTATCATTCAGCTGTTATTTTATCACAATACCCTATGTTTTATTATGGCAATGTCATTTAACATGATTTCAATCCTGTATGTGATACCAAATAAGTTGTCGTGTGATTTTAGTAAATAAACCAACTTTTTAAACTGTTTGTCCGTCTATCTGTACCTGCCATTATCATGACATGTATTCCCCTTTCCTTTGTGTGGAATAATAATCATGCAATAACATAATGTTAAATCGGTGTGATTAAGAAATACAGTACACAACGTATTCGGAAATAGCGTGCCTCTATAGCTCAGTGGTAGAGCACTGCTCTCGTAAAGCAGGGGTCGTGAGTTCAAACCTCACTGGAGGCTATTTTTTTGATCGAGTATATATATATTTATTATTGCAGGTAAACATGAATATATTACGTTTCTATTATATTTTATTACGTTTTGCTTAAATATTGTATTTACCACACAACACGCGTTGATAAAGTTGAAGTGCATTTTTTAGGATTACATCAATGTCAAGAAAATGAAAGGTTCTACCGAGATTTAAACTCGGATCGCAGGATACAATGTCTTGAGTGCTAACCATTACACCACAGAACCGCACACATGAACCTATCTTAAAATACTTTTTTGCTAAGGACAGTAACAAACCACACCACAAAGCAAGCAATGAAAGAAAAAATCAATGAATCAATTAATTAATCAATAAGATTTATATAGTGCTCAAGTCACCAGAAGATATTTAAGCTATTTACAAAATGTTGAAATATTTTTTTGTTTGGGCATTTCGTTGGGCACACTGTATAAAAAGCTCTCGACCCATTTTTAGTTTCTGTAGGCCGACGTGAAACACAATATATGATTGCATTTTGTGGAGCGTAGAAGTTTTGGACATTTCGGACGCAAGAGTAAGTCAGCGAGATAGGAATGGTCATTGCCTTTTAGTATTTTAAATGAAAATAAAAGAGGTTTTAGTGGCTAATAGAAGGAAAGCGACAAAGACGCGGAGAATTGGTTACCGTCTATCAATAATGGCTCATTTGAATCATTGACAAGAAACATCACAGTGCTCCGGTTTAAGGTCTCCTCTAAATGCCAATGAAAAAAGTAGGCCCATAAATACAGCTCGAGGCTCAGTGTGTAGGTCTACAACGAGGCGTGACATTTTTTTTTTTACACTTATTATCAAAAATGAATTATAATTTGAGATGACGATTCGTTCACACTTTTTTTTATTTCTTAGGGCTGGGCCAAAGTCGGTAACTTTAAACAGTGATTTTAGACATTGATATAATGCTAAAAAAGCACTTGACATTCTGACGCAATTGCTTTGAAATGTTAAATAAGGTAATCTCGGGAAATGTTAATGTTCTGAAGCAACTGAAGTAATGAAATTGAAAATCTGGGGACTTTGTGATTCCAAACTGGTGTGACTTTGGCCCCAAAAAATAATAAACTTGGGGTGACTTTGGTCCAAAATTTTAAACGGTGATTTGAAACAGAGATATAATGCTAAAAAAAGAACTTGACCATCTGACGTAAAAGTTTTGAAATTTAAATACGTTAATCTTAGAAAATGTAAATGTTCTGAAGCATTTCAAGCCAAAGCTATCCAATTTTATTTTTTTAATATTGGTCCAAAGTCACTGCAAAACTACGCCTAAACATATTTTATTAATATTTTGTGTTTAGAATATTTACTGAAATAGTTGTTGATTTAGAAAAATGGTGAGCATGGCTGCTCAAGACATGAGTTTTCATTATAGAATAATACGTATATCATTGTGTCCACAGAATAATCTATACCAGTGTAATATTTGCAGGTCTAGGAAACACGTGTTTTAACTTGGTGACATTCTTGGAGGTGCCTACCTCTGTACAATACAATTGATCAGAAAGTAAAAGACATGGTGTATATAAATATCATAGATATTTATATTGTGACCTTATACAATGTCTCTTTTTTTCATTTGGCGCAAAGTCACCCCATAGGGCCAAAGTCACCCCAGTCTACGGTATGCTTAAAGTGAAATAGATGTCCGCTCACGATAAACGGCATGAAAATTAACACTTTTTCTGATTTTATTTCAAAGTGGATTAACCTACCGCATCAAAAAAATCTAAAAATACATAATTATCCAATAAATAAAATCAAATATTTAACATTTCAAATATACGATATTCAACAAAATATTTCGAAAAAGCGACTTGCTTTCTAACAATTTCAATTTAGGGATGTCCTGCTTTCTAAGAAAATTAAAGGCAAGTTAGAAAGCAGGACACTTTTCCAATAGGCCGATCCTTTGTTGGATGTTGGAGATTTTGGGAATACTATTTGAGCTGGTAAATAACTATTTCTTGCATTGGATAATGATGTATTGTTAGAAACAAAAATTGACGCGGTAGGTTTATCGAGGTTGCAATAAATTCAACAAAAGTGTCCATTTTCATTCGATATTTCGTGAGCATGATGACGCCTGTGTTTTCTGTTGACACGTTTTGTGACGTCATCTTCTTTGTTTTCTTCTACGATGGTATCATTCTGTATTTGACCACAACATACGTAAAGTGGAGAATTAAACAATAACTGACCAATTTGTTGGCTGATCATTTGTCGAAATTGACTGTCTGGTTGTCTCTTGGGAGTTACAAACGACTCGTTGACTTCTGTTGTGTCCATGGTAGACTACATCCCTAGGTTGGATGAGCAAAGTCCCAGACTAACACAGCCACAGGGAGCAGGCTTATAATCTACAGTTGATCCGTGTAAACTGGTTGCACAAGGCTCACCACGCCTCTCACTGATTGGCAGCTGGTTGATGTATATAACACTGGTATCCATTGTTAATATAAATACTGTTTGATGATGTAGAAATAACACAAAGTAAAATATTTGTATCTGGTATGATTTGATGATTGAGAAGCTGTGCTCTGAGATTATTCGATAATAACATTTCTTCTTATATCCCAATCTGTCTGTACTCGGGTATGGAGTCATTCAATCTCTACTCATACGTGAGTGGTGAGTGGTATTCACACCTTGTACTCAGACCAGCTTTCATGCTTCTAACGTTAGTGATCATTGTAATAGCTCTGTGAACACACGTGGTGCTCTGAGGACGGGAGCTAGTCTCGAGGAATCACCTGAGATATGCTCACACCTTGTTGACATAAATTAGGTGAGAACATATTTAGCACACTAAGTTATCGTTGCAATATGTTTACACCGTCCAGGGGACAGTTTAAGAACTTCACTCTGTTTATCATTAGCTGTGTAGGAGCTCATCGAAGGGGGAATCATCTTCGTTACGTCGTTATAAATGTGTTGAAAACGTGATATGTTAAGCATGTCTACAAGGCGTTGTGACATTATTCGACAAGTGAACTGATGAATGAACTAAATATTTCTCCTTATATACCAATCTGTATATACGCTGATATGGAGTTATTCAATATGTACTCAAACTCGAGTGATGTATTCAGTCCTTACTTTTACACTGAGCGTAAATATAAATATTAAGTGTGAAGAAACCACACTTCTCTTGACAGTTGTATCAGATTCACACCTTCTGTTTTTAAATGAGCACAGGAGTTTATCATCTTGATTCGTGATATTTTCACACTTTGTCGATCGAGGATGGTGTTTGATTCATTGGTTATATTTATGATATGTACCCAACGTTACTTGTGATTTCAGTACTGTAGCACATCTTATGAGTCATTATGTGTGAAGATAACAGTAAATATCACATTTCTTGTAAGCGTTGTATCACTTTCACACATTTCGTCGTGAGCTGAGTACATGAACCATCATCTTCACGTGTGGTATTTTCACACCTTGTAGACAGAGCACGTGTGTTCATGAGTCATTGGTTATAGTTGTCATATGTTCACACTGTTATTTATGAGTTCAGTACAGGAGCACATCGTGAGAATCATTAAACACACACATAGACAGACAGATTGAAGATTATTTACCTTGCAGTGAATGATACACAAATGCTATGAAAATACATTAATCAGTTTAATTCGTCAACAATACATACATACAATAAATAAATACATTAATCAGTTTAATTCGTCAACCCTTAGAACGCCGAATTACTTTTATAGAAACCATGGAAACCAGGAGCACATTGTGAAAATCATCAGATCATGGAAATCATTGAACCGACATAATAAACAGACAGATGATATGAGAGATATGAGAAATACAATAATCCATTGCCATCTTCATCCACTGCAAGCCGCGAATTGCTGTCGTAATTCTCGGTTTGTAGTGGATGATGATGATTTGAAGTTGTTTAAAAATCTAAAGAAAATTGCCATATATTGGTCAACCAGTTTTATGGGAATTGTCCTTCTAAAACCCCAAGTTGTAGGAAAATCAAGTCTGTTTTCGGGGATGTAAAATGAGGCTTAAATGCATCGTGAGTGTTTAAAGGGATAAAGCGCTGAAATGCTTTTATGCATTATACATATTTTACTCTTTCAGTGCGGGGATCGACTTTAGACGTCAGAGTCTTGCGTCTACAGACGTCTTATTCTGATGTCTAAAGTCAATCCCCGCGCTCTAAGGGTTAATTGTGATTTGTTTTTTTTACTTGTAAGTACATTTATGTACATATGACCATTTATATTTATATACATGTATAATACAAACCTACTGCATGATCACTAAGATGGCTATCCCCTCAGGAGGCATTCAGGCGACCAGGCACCGGTGTGTGTTATTTCCAGACGTTGCAGGGAGACGTAAACATATACTTCCATTATTATACATCGAACTGTGTTGCGTTAATTAGCTTTTAAAATATAAAAATGATTTATTCCAAATAAACAAAGATAGATATTTAATGACGACGGAAAGTCTGTGTAGACTTATGCGTGATTAAAATGCACAGTACATTATATGATATAGTGCATTTATAATATGATAAAATAGTGGTGTAAATATATGTACAAGTAATAAATAATAGAAAATAATTAAAAAAAATATATATGTTAATATTATATACTTGATAGATATATTTCATAAACATGGTGAATCATTGATCAGTAAAATTATGCTTTGGTACAAATTAAAAATACCGCATAATATAAACCAAAGGTAAAAGTAGATACTGACGTGTGAACGTTCATTTATTTGGGGACGTGTAACAGGCCATATCAAACATAAAAAAATGTATATCTATAAAATATAGAGAGTATGAAATTTGTATTTTATTTGTGAACATTAAAATTAACAATTACGTGATGTCATAAATAATTGTAACAATGCCGTCTGCAGTTATCTTTTCGCGTGAATGGTCACATATTTTTTTAAGTATAATGCATAAAAAAACGCCTTTTACTCAGAATACTGTTATTCGGTAGTATTAATTGAGTTGCTCAATGTAAGCTCCCACACACCACTTATCACGATGTTCGAACAAAGGAAATAATTTTGATCATAAATCTCAGGGATTGACTCATTTTGCCTGGTGTCTGATAAGAAGTCTGAAGACATTTCAGCCGACTTTACAATTTACCCCATGGTCACTGGACCTGTTCATTCGTGTGTACAGGCATATTTACAAACGATAATGGACATTTTTGTAGCACAACCTAATATAAAGGAGAATAATCCTACTTAAAATACTAGCCCAGCTAATATAAGAAGTTCATCCTATTTGGATTCAATATGGAGCAGGTGTGGTTGTTGGTGGGCCAATTAAGATTGACATTCGATGAATTATTAGTATTGGCTTCAGAATAGTGAATATCAATTAAATAAAACGTTTTGACCCCAATTAAGTGCTTCGAACTTGCAACCTTCTGATCTGAAGGGTATTCAACAGATTCACAGCCAAGAAGAATTGTTAAAGAAGGATTGTCTGAACGTCGTTTTCTTAGACTCTCACCGGTTGAACAAAGTTTGCTGTGTAAATGTGTGTCTTAAAAATGTTGTTGCATATATAATGTCTTGTTTTAATGTGTCTTGTAGATTTTTAGGTACTGAATTCAAATTCGATGAGTGCCAGCTTGAAAAAACATCTTTTGTAAAGACGCAAAAATCCAAGATGGCCGTCAAAAGTATGTGTTATAAATCGAAACCAATTTTTTCATGCGATTCCGCCTGAATAAAGATGTAATTTGACAGACAGTAACATAATGTTATAGATATGTATGATATGATATGTAGTGTTTTAGATGCATCTGGCCAGGTTGATGTCATATACCTTGATTTCAGAAAAGCGTTCTATTCTGTAAATCACGACCTTCCATTTCATAAACTGCAATCTTTTGGCCACTTATATTTATTTTATTCATAAACAATATGCCTCTATCTTGTGTTTCATCTAAAACTGGTCTATTTATTTCACGTTTGAATACTGATCTATTGTTAAACTCCGGCGAACACGAGACTTTGCGCCGGTGCTGGTTGAGAGACGGGCCGACATCGTAGACGTTGGTCCGTCGCTTTGCTAGGACCGGGTCCATGCAGGTGTATTCGCTGGAGCATCACCATTTTAGGGCCTACATTGATATGCCTACATTCTCACACCTCGTCTGTATACCTCATTTTAATGCATACTTGTCATATAAACTGACGAATAAGCCCCAAGGGCTGGGTACTGAAATTAAACTGAATAAATTATTGTTTTTGCTGTATTTTGTACTCGTCAGTATAATAAACGAATTGAATTGAATTGCTGATGACGCTAAGGTTTATAAGAACATTGAACATATATTGGACTGCACATTACATTAAGCTAACTTAAATAGGCTTATAAATTATAGGCTAAATGGTAATAACGTATAACTTGTTTCATCATTTAGAAATTTTGGTGAACTTGCTTCGTCTGATTAAAGCAAGAAAGAGCACATAAAAAATGTTGTAAATAAATGTAATCGAGTTAATGGTATTATTAGATGAGTCGTTGACTACCATGCTCCCAATAATGTCGCACTCAACCTGTAATAATCTATGCCCAGAAGCATAGCTGCGTATAGCACTCCGGTTTGGTCTTCCAATGAGCTAACACAGCTTGATAGTATTTAACTAGGGCTGAAATTGTCGCATTTAGCGCTAGACGAGGGGTTCTCCACATATAGATAACATTTATATACAATACGAACAGGACAATACAATACAATACAAATCATCAAAATTAATTTAATAAACAGCAACGTGTTGAGCGAGTTTTATTTTATATAAAAAAAGGGAAAATTTCGAAAAATATGTCAAAAAAATATCGAAAAAAAAATGAAAATCCTTGTTATATTACAAAATATACTTTATTTCATTATAAAGGTAAATTATATCATTATATCGTCTAAATTTATTAGAATTTATACTGTAATTTTGTGTGATTTTGAAAAGAAGAATCTTTTCTTCTGATGATTATCTTGAGATCCAAAAATTGAAATTATACTCTATGCGTCTTTGTCTAAAAATGGTAGTGTAGCCGGATGTGGAGTAGGAGCGATGATATTTCTAATTGCAACCAGTAGTCTCACACGTTGAGCAGCATAGAGGGGTAAACCAGGAGATAATGAGAGACGGTCTCATGTGTTACACCACAAGAGCATCAGGGACAGTCGACAGAGCCGACGGGGAAAAGATGATCAGATAGAAGATAACTGTGACATTCCGAGACACAGACGAGTGTGCCAATTGGAAGCTGCTCGTAAACCGGAATAGTAATGAGGTGGTTGACGTTAATAAACAAATTGATCTTTTATACGTCACTTAAACAGGGATAAAGCTTCTAAGTTTCGAAGGCTATAATCCAAGCTGTTCAAGTACCGTATAAATGAGGTTAAAAATGATTTTTTTAAATAGGAAGTTCTACATCGTGATACTCTGATGTTATTAGCGCATCGTGTAGCATATCTAGTCGAGCTAGCTGTTGTTTGACAGATTCAGGACAAATATAACGGGGATAGCCCATGAACTATCCCAAACATATAAATTAATTTATGCAACTTCCTTCGTTTAAAAAGGGGCTCCCAGCGTTTGGTATTTACCTCAGAGTTTTCAGAGATGGGAGTAGCCCATGTAAGATGTTGACATTAGCCAGACAGACATGTCAGGCGACTGTTAGCCTTATTTGTGTCTAATGATAAAGCACATTAGCCAAATCAACATGAATTGGACCTATGTTAATATATATAATAATACTAGTAATAATATTTTGGGGGGATTTTGTGGCTATTCGAGGTACGATCCTTGAGAGAATTGAAGCCGGCTTCGTGACTTCGACTCAGAACTTCAATTGGACACTATCACAGTACCACACGTCAAACGTGCATTTATATAGTCATATCCTCTCTGGAGGTATTACTGCATTTATACCCTATGGGAGTGTTAATCCAGTCTGCCTTTACATTGCAATCATATTACCGAAATTGATATAATTATATATTATATCTCACGATAACATTCTGTTATTAAAAAAAAATCAAAATAATATTGATGTGGAGTACATTATTTTTGATATAACGATATGTGTTCTAGAACAAACAAAACACACTTGTTTTAGTTTTTGGGGATTTATTATCAACAGATACAATAACAATAACCACAAAACAAAACTATTTGCATAGATTAAACATGTTAAATCAACGAAATAAAAGTGTATATCATATAATTGAAAGTGTCTTGATGGAGCTAATTTTTATCAGTTTCTTGCTGAAATTCTTCAATCTCCTTTGCAGCGTTTTTCTGGTAGAACTTGACCTTTGAACTTCACCTACATGACGCTGACCCTGTATGACGTCATTTTTATCACCAGGCACAGTGACATCACTTTCTAAACATACATGATTTTGTCTTTTTTTTCGTCCTTCTTTCATTGACATTGATCTGTTTACTCTACGGACTGTACACATTGACTGTACACTGCTTGTTCTTTGTCTTCTCTGTTGAAGAGGTGAGCTTTCTTGTCCATCACATGGAGTGCGTTCTCCTAGATTCTTACAGATGGTATCATTATGTGGATGTACTGTAGATAAACTACTATCATTCAGAAACCCTTCATCAAGTCTATTATGTGTATCTGATATATCTGGTATCTCTTCATAAATATGCTCGTGACTTGGGGTAGGAATTTTTTCTCTAGAATAAGTATCTCCTGGCTGACATTTTCCATGCTCATATGAGGAATGAGAAGTTCTCAATTGTTTTCTCTTGTTTTCATGCATAGAATGATGACGTCTGCTTTTTCTGTTGACATGTTTTGTAGCATCATTTTCTTTGTTTTCATCAACGCTGGTATGATTTTGTATTTGAATGCAGCATACGGAAAGTGGAGAATTAAATAATAACTGTCCAACTTGTTGGCTGATCATTTGGCGAAATTGACTGTTTGATTGTCTCTTGGGAGTTACAAACGACTCGTTGACTTCAGTTGTATCCATTGTAGAGTACATTCCTAGGTTTGATGAACAAAATCCCTGACTAACAGAGCCACAGGGATCAGGCTTATAACCAACTGTTGATCCATGTAGACTGGTTCCACAAGGCTCACCACGCCTCTCACTGACTGGCAGCTGGTTCATGTATATAACACTGGTATCCATAACTAGTATTTGATTGATAATGTAGAAATAATTAATACAAAGTGATATAATGATATCTGATATGCTTTGCTGATTGTTAGACTGTGCTGTGTGATTATTCGACAAGTGAACTGCCGAATAAACTGAACATTTATCCTACTATATCAATCTGTCTGTACGTGGGTATGGAGAAGTGTGATATTTACTGCTATCTTCACACATAATGTGCAAAGTGTGAGTATGGCACTCACGTATGAGTACACATATCAGTCCAATACACAATACTACTACTTTATTTTCAGTTACTTCACTTTTAGCTCGGTTCAAATTCATATATAGGCCCCACTTGAATATTAAAACGTGAAATATCAGTAAAGGGAACTTTATATAATGCCACGGTAGAATTTGGATGAAATATCCCTGAATAAATAATTTGGACCAAATTGGTTTTTCATGTATGTCACAACGCCTTGTAGACATGCTAAACATATCATGTTCCAGGTTTTCAACACAAATATAAGATGATTAGAAGTAACTAAGATGATTTCCCCCGCGATGAGCTTCTGTACTTATGCACTTGTATATATTATAGGTTTCTACGCTTTCCAGAGTCTTTTTTTGCTACTATATGTAATTAGTATGTTATAAATAGTAGCTATTTTATCTCTAGTTTTGGTGCGGGAAACAAAATGATAGACACTGTGCTGTAAAAACTGTCACCTAGACGGGGTGAACATATTAGAAATATAACTTAGTGAGATAAATATTTCAACACATAATGTATGTCAACAAGGTGTGAACATATTTCAGGTGATCCCTCGAGACAAGCTCCTGTCCTCTGAGCACAGTGTGTACGCACAAAGCGAGTACAATGATCACCAACATTAGAAGTGTGAAAGCTTGTCTGAGTACAAGGTGTGAATATACCACTCACGTATGAGTAGAGATTGAATGACTCCATATCAGCTTACAGACAGATTGGAATATAAGGAGAAATGCTCAGTTTATCCATCAGTTCACTTGTCGAATAATCCAACAGCACAGTTTATCAATATCACTTATCCTTATATTATTATAAATTATACATTACCAATCAGTAATTAATGATGGATACCGGTATTATATACATGAACCAGATGGCAGTCAGTGAGAGGCATGGTGAGCCTTGTGGAACCAGTCTACACGGATCAACTGCAGGTTATAAGTCTGATCCCTGTGGCTCTGTTAGTCTGAGACTTTGCTCATCCAACCTTGGGATGTACTCTACAATGGATACAACAGAAGTCAACGAGTCGCTTGTAACTCCCAAGAGACAATCAAACAGCCAATTTCGTCAAATGATCAGTAAACAAATTGGACAGTTATTGTTTAATTCTCCACTTTCTGTGTGTTGTGGTCAAATACAGAATGATACTAGTGTGGAAGAAAACAAAGAGCATGACGTCACAAAACGTGTCAACAGAAAACACAGACGTCATCATTCTATGCGTGAAATCAAGAGAAAACACTGCAGAACTTCTTACTCTCCTCATGAACATGCCACAGGCAAATGTCAACCAGAAACACAAGAGACTGATTCCAGAGAATATTTGCCCGCCTTAAGTCAGGAGCATATTTATCAAGAGATACCAGATATCTCAGATGAACAGAGCAGATTTAATGAAGGTTTCCTGAATGATAGTAGTTTATCTACAGTACATCCATATAATGAGAACATCTGTAAGAGTCTAGGAGAACGCACTCCATGTGATGGACAAGAAAGCTCTCCTGTTCAACAGAGAAGACAAAGAACAAGCAGTGTACAGTCAAGGTGTACAGTCCGTAAAGTGAGCAGATCCATGTCAATGAAAGGAGAACGAACAGCTATATTTAGAAAGTGCCGTGACTGTGTTTGATGAAGCGAATGACGTCATACAAGGTCAGAGTCTTGTAGGGGAAGGTCAGAGATCAACTTGTACCAGAAAAATGCTGCAAAAGAGATTAAAGAATTTCAGCAAGAAACTTAAAAAGATCAGCTCCCTCAAGCCACTTTTATTTATATAATATACACCATTGTTGCCGTTGATTTAATTTATAAATACACTTGTTTTGAGAGAAACTCAGCTTCCCGACGCCACAACCATGCAAGACAGAACTATGAAAAACAAATGTGTAATAGGTGACTCTAACATGCGTGGATTAGCCACACAATTAAAATCAAAACTGACAAATCCGGAGTCGGTATGTGTATACAAAACTTCGGGTATGAAAATAGCACACTTAACTACCCGACTACCAGGATATGTAAATGAGGATACAGAGGCTGTAATAATCCATCTCGGGACAAATGATATTGGTGATCAAGCGAACAAGGCGATGCAGGATATTAACGAATTTCCTAAACAAATGACTGCTCTACACAATACACACTTCTATTTCTCGGAAATTCCCCCCAGAAGCCAAAATAGATATAATACCTTTATTCACCGTGTGAACAGCCACATACGAGATATATGCTCAAAATTGAAAAATGTTGACTATATGCCCACACCCGTAACAAAACAACATCTGAGCCGTGGTGGAATACACTTAAACGATAAGGGACAACAAAAACTGACTGCGGCTATGGCTAAAGTTTTCAACAACCATGCAGCAACCGGTCAGTCTTTTCATATACCAACCATCATAACAAGGACATAGCAAGCGTGAACACTGAGGTTATAAATGATCAGGTCGGTGAAATACGCGTTCTGTCATGGAACATAAATGGCTTAGGTAACAAACTGGCAGATCCTGATCTTTTAGCATTTATTCGTGAATACGATATAATATTTTTAACAGAAACAATGATAAGTAATGATTACACATCGGTATTACCCGGGTATCAGTTCCATTATGTGAGTAGAACATTTAAACATAAAAATGCTTCAAGAGCTTCTGGTGTATTGGAATACTAGTAGCCAACAAATTTGAAAAAAACATACTAGAATAGACTCGACCTATGATCATCTGGTATGGTTAACTATAACTACAGAGTACTATCAGAAAAACATTAAAATCGGCTGTGCCTATATACCACCAGAAAACTCTACATATGTTGGTCTAAGAAATGATTATTTTACTATGTTAGAGGAGGAAGTGGCTAGATATACAGAAAGTCACCATATAATATTATGTGGTGACTTTAATAGTAGAACTGGCCGCGCTCCAGATTACGATAATAATATCAATGTTTTAAATGAACGCTGTAATGAGGACGGTGTCATTAACAAATATGGACGATCTCTGCTAAAGTTTTGTATAAACACAGAGCTTAAAATAGCCAATGGTCGAATGTTTGATGATAAAGGTATCGGCCGCTATACATACTACTCGCCCATGGGAGCAAGTACTATTGATTATATGATACTAAGAGAAGATTATATGATCAGTAAACTTAAAGTTCTACCGAAATTAGTAGAATCGGATCATTGTCCTATAAAATTCCATATTCTCAATTCAAAATTGAAAGAGTTAAGCTCTGCAGAAATGAACATACATATTAATGACTCATCACCATGTTCCGATGTTTATATATGGCAAGATGAAAAAAAGATAGAGTACCAAGCATCTCTTCGAAATGAACAGACATGTATTGCGTTTGAAGAAATGCTGTGTGCCGCAGCTGAAGGTTGTAGTAGCGATAATCTATGTGATATTTTCAATGGTATGCTAGAAAATGCATTATCCCCGTTATTTCTAAAGAAGCAGCATCAATCAAAGTGTAAGAAAAACATAAAAAATAACTTTCCTTCAAACCCTTGGTATGATAAAGAATGTAAATCTCTAAAACAAGTTTTAAATAATATTGCTAAAGATAAGAAGTTTAACACACGTCAAGGTGAATATAATATAATGTTACGCCAATATAAACAATTAATCCAGAAGAAGAAAAGACATTACCAAGAAGTCAAACTTAGTCAGCTTGAAAATATGAGAACAGAAGATCCAAATTCCCACTGGAAATTTTGGAAATCTTTAAAACCTAGAAATTCAACCAAAGGTCCTACCCTGTCACAATTTGTGAAATATTTTGAAGAACAAGTCTACCCTCCTAGTGTTGACTATTTTGACTACGATCACATGAAGCTAGTTAAATCATCCCCAAATGATATTAATGAGAAGGTAGAAAATGGACAATCCGATTTGTTACAGCTCTTAAACAGCCCCATAACTATAGACGAAATTCAAAAAGCAATTAGAAAGTTAAAATGCAAAAAAGCGGCAGGCATAGATGGTATTCCAGCGGAATTTTACAAGCATGGTAGTAATGAACTCTTACCAGCACTAGTTTTACTGTTTAATACCATTATTGCCAATGGAGAATATCCATCAAGTTGGGCCACTGGTATAATTCATCCTGTTCACAAAAAAGCTGCCCATAACGTGCCAGATAACTACAGGAAAGTTACAGTGATGCCATGCATTGGGAAATTATTTGAATCTGTACTTAATAACAGACTGTCTTTTAAGAATGATGTATGCTATGATAATGATCCCTTTCAAGCCGGCTTTAGAAGTAACTCCCGGACGACTGATAATATATTTATACTATGTGCCATTATAGATAAGCAAAGGTGTCTTTCAAAGCCCCTGTATACATGTTTTGTTGATTTTACAAAAGCATTTGACTATATTGACAGATCAGCACTGTACTATAAATTACTGAGCAGAGGAATAGACGGCAATTTTTTAAATGTAATAAAGAGTATGTTCTCTAAAGCTGAGTGCCGTGTAGAATGGGATTCATGCATCAGCGAGATATTAAAAAGCGAATTTGGTGTCCTGCAAGGTGGTATGCTCAGCCCCAAATTATTTACAGAATTTCTGCAGGATATATCCAAATCATTTGATCAAGGTGAGGGTATCCCCGTAGACACTTTATTAATTGTATACTTGTTACTTGCAGACGACCTTGTCCTTTTTTCAGATTCTGCAAATGGATTGCAAAAGCAATCAACTGCCCTGTATAAGTATGCTTCTCTGTGGCATATAATAGTCAGCATTCCTAAAACAAAAGTTCTCATATTTAACAAACGTCATACGTCAGAATGTGACAGCTTCTACTATGGTGATGACATAATAGAAAAAAATGAAAAATATAAATACCTTGGGGTTGTATATAGCACTAAATATCCTAAGAATGTATTGAAAGAAACGTTTCTCCATCTCGCTTCCCAAGCTGGTAAAGCAGTTTTTTCTCTACACAAGCAATCTCGTCCCGTAGTCGGTAAATTGTCACCTGTTAAGCTTGGGAGACGCAGCACATTGGCAATACAAATAAATTCATGCTTTCCTTTAAAGATTCAATTGTTAGAATATTTACACAGCGGTGGAGACAAGATATCGAGAGTTCAAGTAAGCTGCGCACATATTCATTAGTGAAAAAATCTTTGTGTGTGGAACCATACATCTTAAACATAAAGGGGATCCACCTCATAACAGCAATGGCGAAATATAGAATGAGCTCACATGATTTAAAAATAGAGAGAGGACGATTCAATAATCCAATAACTCCAATAAACCAACGAATATGCACAAGGTGTGAATCAAACGAAATTGACGACGAATACACCTTCTTCTCCACTGTAATGCCATGAACAATGAACGCGAAATCTTGCTTAATTCTATAGCCGGAATTATCAATATGCAACCAACAAATGATATTGTTCTACGAATTATGACATCTAGAGACATAACAGTGGTGAAGTCGCTAGCAAAATTTATCTATGGTTGTTTTAAACAAATTAAGGGTTAAAAATATTGAGTATGATAAATGTAAATTCATCTTCAAGCTGAAATATTTTGTATGTGTGTCGTGACTGGCATGATTAATTATTATCATCATGATCATGATTATGTGTCATTATTATCGTTTTAACGTTACATTTTTATGTAGAACAATCACACGTCACCTGTCGCTATATTATCCATATTATCATGCCTTCATGATCTGACTTGGGTATTACCACATATCAGGACGGCTGTTGCTCTCGGATCTTATTATTTGGCTTTTTAGGGCCGGTTAGGGACGTTTCCGTCGCCTTTGTTATCAGACGAGGTGGGGCCTTATGGAGGATTTCAGAGTTGCAAAGTCAACTGATTTTCTCTATGAGGTCGGGAATGTTTTTCTTCGATTGTAACTCCTAAGTATGTGGTACTAACTAGGTCGTGAGTGAAATGGTATGAACTAAACAATATAGTGAATTAAAATAAGCTGTAATGTTTTTGTGCGAGGGCCATATAGATAATAAATCACTAGTTAATTAAACAAACTTTATTGCTATTGTGTGAGTGCCATGTCCTGCGTGAATGGCACGCATAATTATTATCCGTAATTTTTATTGTTATTACATCACTAAGTCTCCAACACTCGATAATATGGATGGTTCTGATGCTATACTTTGTTGGCAGTCGACGAACCACCATGTCCGACTTTTATTAGTATGTATATATGGTGTTTCGGTGGTATTACTGTTATTATGTTGTTAAATTTGCATCACTAGTCCATATCAGGGAATCGCCGAGTTCATAGCGACTGTGCTTGCATGGTCACATGGCTCGGAGCTACCTGTGTCGCAGATTGTCACATTGATTGTACTTGCATGATATGATATTTGATTTTTAAAAATATCGTGTAATTTTTTAACATTGTCTTAATACATTCTCAAATTACTGTAGCATAATTATGCACTTGTATATATTCTAGGTTTCTACGCTTTCCAGAGTGTCTTTTTTGCTACTATATATATAATTAGCATGTCATACATAGTAGCTATTTTATCTCTGGTTTTGGTGCGGGAAACAAAATGATAGACCTTATGTTACCCTGGCAATGCCTTTCAATCTTATTTTAAGTATATACCCAGTGTTTCTTATGGCAATGCCAGTTAACATGATTTTAGTTATGTAAGTCATACTATGTATATTGTCATATGATTTTAACAAATTAGCAATGTTGTATATACATGTACATATCTCTATTTCTATGACAAATAAGTCTGGATTGACTTTCTTTCTGTCAATAAAATATCTGTCTGTCTGTCTGTATAGTTATTGTCTGATAATTAATCGTATACTATTTAAAACAAATGTGTTGGTTTTAGCTCGCATAACCTACATAAAGCAAAATGTCAGATTCGTAACAACGTATCAAATATATTTTACTGCATATTTGAGCAGCATAGAGGGGTAAACCAGGAGATAATGAGAGACGGTCTCATGTGTTACACCACAAGAGCATCCGGGACAGTAGACAGAGCCGACGGGGAAAAGATGAGCCGATAGAAGATAACTGTGACATTCCGAGACACAGACGAGTGTGCCAATTGGAAGCTGCTCGTAAATCGGAATAGTAATGAGGTGGTTGACGTTTATAAACAAATTGATCTTTTATACGTCACTTAAACAGGGATAAAGATTCTAAGTTTCGAAGGCTATAATCCAAGCTGTTCAAGTACCGTATAAATGAGGTTAAAAATGATTTTTTTAAATAGGAAGTTCTACTTTGTGATAATCTGATGTTATTAGCGCATCGTGTAGCATATCTAGTCGAGCTAGTTGTTGTTTGACAGATTCAGGACAAATAAAACGGGGATAGCCCATGAACGATCCCAAACATATAAATTAATTTATGCAACTTCCGTTTAAAAAGGGGTTCCCAGCGTTTGGTATTTACCTCAGAGTTTTCAGAGATGGGAGTAGCCCATGTAAGATGTTAACATTAGCCAGACAGACATGTCAGGCGACTGTTAGCCTTATTTGTGTCTTATGAATTGGACCTATGTTAATATATATAATAATACTAGTAATAATATTTTTTTGGGGGGGGGGATTTTGTGGCTATTCGAGGTACGATCCTTGAGAGAATTGAAGCCGGCTTTGTGGCTTCGACTCAGAACTTCAATTAGACACTATCACAGTACCACACGTCAAACGTGCATTTATATTCATATCCTCTCTGGAGGTACTACTGCTTTTATACCCTATGGGAGTGTTAATCCAGTCTGCCTTTACATTGCAATCATATTACCAAAATTGATATAATTGTATATTATATCTCACGATAACGTTCTGTTATTAAAACAAACTCAAAATAATATTGATGTGGAGTACATTATTTTTTAGATAACGATATGTGTGCTAAAACAAACAAAACACACTTGTTTTAGTTTTTGGGGATTTATTATCAACAGATACAATAACAATAACCACAAAACAAAACTATTTGCAAAAATTAAACATGTTAAATCAACGAAATAAAGGTGTATATTATATAACTGAAAGTGTCTTGATTGAGCTAATTTTTTTCAGTTTCTTGCTGAAATTCTTCAATCTCCTTTGCAGCGTTTTTCTGGTAGAACTTGACCTTTGAACTTCACCCACATGATGCTGACCCTGTATGACGTCATTTTTATCACCAGGCACAGTGACATCACTTTCTAAACATAGATGATTTCGTCTTTTAGTTCGTCCTTCTTTCATTGACATTGATCTGCTTACTCTACGGACTGTACACATTGACTGTACACTGCTTGTTCTTTGTCTTCTCTGGTGAAGAGGTGAGCTTTCTTGTCCATCACATGGAGTGCGTTCTCCTAGATTCTTACAGATGGTATCATTATGTGGATGTACTGTAGATAAACTACTATCATTCAGGAACCCTTCATCAAGTCTATTTTGTGTATCTGATATATCTGGTATCTCTTCATAAATATGCTTGTGACTTAGGGTAGGAATTTTTTCTCTAGAATAAGTATCTTGTGTTTCTGGCTGACATTTTCCATGCTCATATGAGGAATGCGAAATTCTCAATTGTTTTCTCTTGTTTTCACGCATAGAATGATGACGTCTGCTTTTTCTGTTGACATGTTTTGTAGCATCATTTTCTTTGTTTTCATCAACGCTGGTATGATTTTGTATTTGAACACAGCATATGGAAAGTGGAGAATTAAACAATAACTGTCCAACTTGTTGGCTGATCATTTGACGAAATTGACTGTTTGATTGTCTCTTGGGAATTACAAACGACTCGTTGACTTCAGTTGTATCCATTGTAGAGTACATTCCTAGGTTTGATGAGCAAAATCCCTGACTAACAGAGCCACAGGGATCAGGCTTATAACCAACTGTTGATCCATGTAGACTGGTTCTACAAGGCTCACCACGCCTCTCACTGACTGGCAGCTGGTTCATGTATATAACACTGGTATCCATAACTAGTATTTGATTGATAATGTAGAAATAAATAATACAAAGTAATGTAATGATTATAATGATATCTGATATGCTTTGCTGATTGTTAGACTGTGCTGTGTGATTATTCGACAAGTGAACTGCCGAATAAACTGAACAATTATCCTCATATATCAATCTGTCTGTACGTGGGTATGGAGTCATTCAAGCTGCTCTCATGCCTGTGTGGTGTATTCACAACTTCCACTGACACTGAGCTTAAATATAAAGACTGTGAGTGAAGACATCACACTTCTGGTGAGAGTATTATCATTTTCACACCTTCCATTGTGAGATGAGCAAAGGAGCTTATCATCTTCATCCGTGATATATTCACACCTTGTAGATCGTCAATGGTGCTTATGAGTACTTGGTTATATTTGTCATATGTTCACACTGTACTTCTGATATCGACAACAGAGCACATCTGAAGAGTCATTACTCAACACACTAGATAGGCAAACTAAAAACCATTATTGTGATATAGCATTTTCACCATATGTTCACACTGCACTTGTGATATCGGTACCGTCACTTTGAAATTGTAATGATTAATGTAAGACAAATCTAACTTTGGGTTTTCGAATGATAATCCCATGAAACTGGTTAACCAATACATGGCAATTTTCTTTATTTTTTCCACCCACTTCAAATCATCTTCATCCACTACATGTCATAAATTATGACAGCAATTCGCGGCTTGTAGTGGATGAAGATGACAATGCTAAATTCAGGCCAGAAGGGTTAATGATTTCAACTAATGGTAAAAAATCTTCAATCTGTCTGTTTATTGTATGTGTTCAATGACTTTCACGATGTGCTCCGGTATTGAACGCAATTTTCAATTTAACATAACAGTGTGAACATATGGCCACTTTAACCAATGAATCATAAACACACGTGCTCAGGCGACAAGGTGTGAAAATATCACACGTTAAGATGATGAACTCATGTACTCAGCTCACAATGAAAAGTGTGAAGACACAAGAGGGACATGGCGCGGTTTCGAATCCCGCTTGGTGCAGGATTTCCAGAGAAACATCATGTTTCTTCTCCCTGTTGTGTCCTTGGCAAGGCACTTAACCCTCAAATGCTCCACTTGACTCAGGTGAAAATGACAACCTGGTAGGGCAAAGATGGCAATGTGCATGATAAGTTCAACGCTCCGAAATGGCTGCAGGACTATATGCTCTCCGTGGAGTTGAAAAGGCACACGAATGAACAGTGACCAGGGGGGGAAATGTAACAGTCGGATGAATTACTTGATATCAGACTATAAACATGCACCTTTACAACGCCTAACAGAAGTGTGATATTTACTGCTATCTTCACACATAATGTGCAAAGTGTGAGTATGGCACTCACGTATGAGTACACATATAAGTCTAATACACAATACTACTACTTTATTTTCAGTTACTTCACTTTTAGCTCGGTTCAAATTTATATAGGCCCCACTTGAATATTAAAACGTGAAATATCAGTAAAGGAACTTTATATAATGCCACGGTAGAATTTGGATGAAATATCCCTGATTAAATAATTTGGACCAAATTGGTTTTTCATGTGTGTCACAACGCCTTGTAGACATGCTAAACATATCATGTTCCAGGTTTTCAACACAAATATAAGATGATTAGAAGAAACTAAGATGATTTCCCCCTCGATGAGCTTCTGTACTTATGCACTTGTATATATTCTAGGTTTCTACGCTTTCCAGAGTCTTTTTTTGCTACTATATGTAATTAGTATGTTATAAATAGTAGCTATTTTATCTCTAGTTTTGGTGCGGGAAACTAAATGATAGACACTGTGTTGTAAAAACTGTCACCTAGACGGGGTGAACATATTAGAAATATAACTTAGTGAGATAAATATTTCAACACATAATGTATGTCAACAAGGTGTGAGCATATTTCAGGTGATCCCTCGAGACAAGCTCCTGTTCTCTGAGCACAGTGTGTGCGCACAAAGCGAGTACAATGATCACCAACATTAGAAGTGTGAAAGCTTGACTGAGTACAAGGTGTGAATATACCACTCACGTATGAGTAGAGATTGAATGACTCCATATCAGCGTACAGACAGATTGGAATATAAGGAGAAATGCTCAGTTTATCCATCAGTTCACTTGTCTAATAATCCAACAGCACAGTTTATCAATATCACTTATCCTTATATTATTATAAATTATACATTACCAATCAGTAATTAATGATGGATACCGGTGTTATATACATGAACCAGATGGCTGACAGTGAGAGGCATGGTGAGCCTTGTGGAACCAGTCTACACGGATCAACTGCAGGTTATAAGTCTGATCCCTGTGGCTCTCTTTGTCTGGGACTTTGCTCATCCAACCTTGGGATGTACTCTACAATGGATACAACAGAAGTCAAGAGACAATCAAACAACCAATTTCGTCAAATGATCAGTAAACAAATTGGACAGTTATTGTTTAATTCTCCACTTTCTGTGTGTTGTGGTCAAATACAGAATGATACTAGTGTGGAAGAAAACAAAGAGCATGACGTCACAAAACGTGTCAACAGGAAACACAGACGTCATCATTCTATGCGTGAAAACAAGAGAAAACACTGCAGAACTTCTTACTCTCGTCATGAACATGCCACAGGCAAATGTCAACCAGAAACACAAGAGACTTATTCCAGAGAATATTTGTCTGCCTTAAGTCAGGAGCATATTTATGAAGAGATACCAGATACCTCGACTGAACAGAGCAGACTTGATGAAGGGTTCCTAAATGATAGTAGTTTATCTACAGTACATCCATATAATGAGAACATCTGTAAGAGTCTAGGAGAACGCACTCCATGTGATGGACAAGAAAGCTCTCCTGTTCAACAGAGAAGACAAAGAACAAGCAGTGTACAGTCAAGGTGTACAGTCCGTACAGTGAACAGGTCCATGTCAATGAAAGGAGGACGAACAGGAAGACAAAAACTGCTATATTTAGAAAGTGCCGTGACTGTGTTTGATGAAGCGAATGACGTCATACAAGGTCAGCGTCCTGTAGGTGAAGGTCAGAGATCAACTTGTACCAGAAAAATGCTGCAAAAGAGATTAAAGAATTTCAGCAAGAAACTTAAAAAGATCAGCTCCCTCAAGCCACTTTTATTTATATAATATACACCATTGTTGCCGTTGATTTAATTTATAAATACACTTGTTTTGTTTGTATTGTTATTGTCTGATAATAAATCGTATACGATTTAAAACAAATGTGTTTGTTTTAGCTCGCATAGCCTACATAAAGCAAAATGTCAGATTAGTAACAACGTATCAAATATATTTTACTGCATATTTGAGCAGCATAGAGGGGTAAACCAGGAGATAATGAGAGACGGTCTCATGTGTTAGACCACATGAGCATCCGGGACAGTAGACAGAGCCGACGGGGAAAAGACGAGCCGATAGAAGATAACTGTGACATTCCGAGACACAGACGAGTGTGCCAATTGGAGGCTGCTCGTAAACCGGAATAGTAATGAGGTGGTTGACGTTGATAAACAAATTGATCTTTTATACGTCACTTAAACAGGGATAAAGATCCTAATTTTCGAAGGTTACAATCCAAGCTGTTCAAGTACCATATAAATGAGGTTAAAAATGATTTATTTAAATAGGAAGTTCTACTTCGTGATACTCTGATGTTATTAGCGCATCGTGTAGCATATCTAGTCGAGCTAGCTGTTGTTTGACAGATTCAGGACAAATAAAACGGGGATAGCCCATGAACGATCCCAAACATATAAATTAATTTATGCAACTTCCTTCGTTTAAAAAGGGGTTCCCAGCGTTTGGTATTTACCTCAGAGTTTTCAGAGATGGGAGTAGCCCATGTAAGATGTTGACATTCGCCAGACAGACATGTCAGGCGACTGTTAGCCTTATTTGTGGCTTATGATAAAGCACTGTAAGATCGGGATTTCAGTCCATTGATCTTAGCAACGCATCCGACTTGGTTCAATCTGATCCCGATTCCCAGTACCTTAGTACTGGCAGAAAGTAATAACTCGAACAAGTATTCAAATTTAATATAGCATGCTGATGACAGTGCTTCTCTCGTACTCTAACTCTCGTTACTCTGTGGTCTTAATCTCGTACCAATCTGCCCCTGTCATCAGCATGGCCTCTTTTTATTCAACCTCTCATAGCATCACATTTACATAGCATACATCGCGCGGCCTATCGGCGAAGCCCCGGGGCGAGGAGATAGGGCCGGGAGGTGGATCCCAGTGCCCTTCCCTGGCGACGGGTCGCCGGTAGGTGGTGCGATCAGCGGTGTTTACTCAGGCCTTTGATACCCCCCGCTTGTGTGCTGAAGGTTTAACCCCTGTCGCTGCGGCTGCCGCCGATTGCTTGGCTCAGCAATTGGCACGTCTGGTTGCGTCATAGACTTCGCCATGTCCGTGACGATCTGTGGCAGCCGCCTTGATCACAGGTCGGTTTTATTAGGGCTGTCGTAAATGTAACAAACAATCCAACCCCTTGTCAAACTGGGGGATTACAGATCGTCCTGTCTTACGTCAAGTCGTTGATTTGTCGTGCTACGGCAGTCCCCAATAAAGGTGAATAATAATAGTAATAATATAACATTATTATATATGTGAATCATTGGATGTACATCCAGGATTCTACATCCGTCCCCTTCTTTTTAGTCAAGATCTTATCTTGACATAATTACCTTAGTGCTCACCGTGAAAGGTGACAATACAAATGATTCAATAAACATTCAACTGTGACTAGGAGTTATCTTGCAAAATACCACTATAAGTGCTATTTTGTTGAACATTGCCCGTTGATAATCTAACAGTCATACATTTTTCTGTGAAACATCAGATAATTGTCTACATTGTTCAATATTCAATGTACAGTTCGCCGTTCCGAATAGGAACGTTAAAAACTAATTTATAGTTCATTCTCTGTCTGTTTAGAAACATACAGACGTTAACATACCTACCACGTTCCGTCATTGTACATCTTGTTGTTCTAAAAGCAATGGTAAGCACTTATTTTATAGTTCTTCAAATGTTTGTTGAAAATCATATAGACATTAATCTATCAAATATACACCATTTCTGTTGACGTACGTCTCGTCGTTCCAGAATGAACGGAAAAAACTCCCTTTATAGTTCTTTATATGTTTGTTTGAAAAATCATACAGACATAAATCTATAAAATATACACAATTTCTATCAATGTGCGTCTCCTCGTTCCAAAACTAACGGTAAATACTCCTTTATAATTACATATGTGTTTGTTGAAAATCATCCATACACAAAATACACACATTTTCACATCGTTGTACCACTCATCGTTCCAAGGGAACGGCAAATACTTATTTTTATAGTTCTTTATATGTTTGCTGAAAATCATATAGACATTAATCTATAAAATATACCCAGTTTCGTATCATTGTACATCTCATCGTTCCAAGGGAACGGTAAATACTCATTTTATAGTTCTTTACATGTTTGTTGAAAATCATACAGACATTAATCTATAAAATATAACCAATTTCGTGTCATTGTACATCTCGTTGTTCCAAAGGGAACGGTAAATACTCATTTTATAGTTCGTTATGTTTGTTGAAAATCATACAGACATAAATCTATAAATAGACACATTTTCATATCGTTTACCTCTCATCGTTCCGGCGGAACGGTAAATACTCATTTTTTATAGCTCCTTATATGTTTGCTGAAAATCATACAGACATTAATTTATAAAATATACCCAGTTTCGTATCATTGTACATCTCGTCGTTCCAAGGGAACGGTAAATACTTATTTTATAGTTCTTAACATGTCTGTTGAAAATCATACAGACATTAATCTATAAAATATAACCAATTTCGTATCATTGTACATCTCATCGTACCAAGGGAACGGTAAATACTTATTTTATAGTTATTTACATGTTTGTTGAAAATCATACAGACATTAATCTATAAAATATAACCAATTTCGTGTCATTGTACATCTCGTCGTTCCAAAGGGAACGGTAAATACTTATTTTATAGTTCGTTATGTTTGTTGAAAATCATACAGACATAAATCTATAAATAGACACATTTTCATATCGTTTACCTCTCATCGTTCCGGCGGAACGATAAATACTCATTTTTATAGCTTCTTATATGTTTGCTGAAAATCATACAGACATTAATCTATAAAATATACCCAATTCCGTATCATTGTACATCTCGTCGTTCCAAGGGAACAGTAAATACTCATTTTTTTATAGCTCTCCATATGTTTGTTGAAAATTATACAGACATTAATCTATAAAATATACCCAATTTCGTATCATTGTACATCTCATCGTTCCAAGGAACGGTAAATACTCATTTTATAGTTCTTTACATGTTTGTTGAAAATCATACAGACATTAATCTATAAAATACACCCACTTTCACATCATTGTATATCTCGTCGTTCCAGATGGAACGGTAATTACTCATCTTGTGATTCTTTTCTTTATATGCTTGACGTACGAGTTGGCGCGTTGCTTTATTCAAACAGGGAGCCTACTTGTACTGTTACTCTTATTTTAGTGACCGCATCACCGGCACGCTTACTTCTCGGTGTATGAGCACCTTCGTGATAGTTGCATTCACGTATGAGGCACCACGCCTGAACCAGCGTTTCTCTCACGGCTATAATATAGATTCACAGAAAATCACACTCACCCAGCACTCCCAGTGCTCACATGTACTCTTGTTAACCCCGTCTGAAACTAGGGAAAACAGGCGTCCTACATATTCACTAGTCACACAATCTCTCTGAACAGCTAAGTAAAGCAACTCAAAATAGACAATGTGATGATGTGTCAGTCAAAACTAGTACCAAGATACGGTACCCGTCGTATCTTCTTTAAAATATAACCTCAACGTACAGTTTCACTGAACAGCTAATTAAAGCAATTTAAAACATGTGATTTTACGTAGATACAGTAATACTGAACAACCAATTAAAGTAATTCGAAGTAAACAATGTGGATGAGCGGCTAGTTAAAGCAACTTAAAATCAATTGTATCAATTAACCCATGGTACTAAAATACGTTACTCGTCATATCTCCTTTTAGTACAACCTCAAAATGCAATATCACTAAACAGCTAATGAAAGCAATTAAACCATGTGATTTTACAAAGCTGTAATATTACTGAACGACTAATTAAAGTAATTCAAACTACACAATGTCGATGAGCGGCTGGTTAAAGCAACTCATTGTATCTATCAAACAATAATACTAAGATACGGTACTCTTCGTATCCTCTTTATATCATTAAGCAGCTAATTAAAACAACTTACTGTATTTTATGAAAATACAATGTCGCTGAACAACTACCGAAAGTCATTAAAATAAGTAAACGTCTAATTAAAGCTATTCAAACTACGAACTTACTTTCCTGGGCATACTGTGCATCAGGAGCCATTTACATCGAAGTCTCCCCCCAAAGACATACAATGATGGTCGGCTACGCGTCGACATTAGATAGTTATTTATTTAACAATACCGTGTCAAGCATTCTAGTCTCCCCCAAAGACATATCATAACCGTTCATTACACGTTGTCAGTCAATTATCAATTCGTTAACGTTGTACATTGTGATCCAGCTGTGAAAATACATCCCGGTTCGTCAATGTCACTGAACAACTAATTAAAGTAGTTCAAAAATAAATGAAATAAATAAAAAAAAAGATAGATCAATGTCACTGAACGGCTAATTAAAGCAGTTCGCGGGTGGTCATGCAACCTTGGTATTTAACATTGCACCCTGCTAAATACCTTGGGAACAATGTTGGTCATGTCCAGTCTTTCTCATGTAAGCTGCACGGGACTGTCGTTCCTGCTGACACACTCTCACTTCCAGATGAAATGCTCGGCACGTTGCCGCAGAACTGTTTCCAGGTACAGCGATGATCGTGGGGATGCTGTAGCTGGCACAGAGACAGTGCTGCCACTAACTAGAGTCCTCACGAATCCATATGCTCCACGCGGCATGTTCGTTTGGCGGTCTGGCCTGCATTTGTCTGCGTCTCTGCTCTCTGTTGCGTTTGGGTCCAGCGGCCTGAACTGCGTTCTTCTTTGTCTCCGCTCTGGATGTGGACCTCAGCTGCTCTTCCCAGCGGCGCTGTCTGTGATAGGACCTCGGCGGGAACCTCTCTGCCACCTCTCTGTCACCTCCGCCTGCTTTACCCATGGCTAGAATGCACAGGAACTCGGATCCCGTGGCTCCTGGCTGCCATCCATCACCTCTCTTTGTGCCGTCCATCATCATTTCAGCTACCTCACCATCACGGATCTGCATCCATCGCCCAATGGTAGCTCTGTCCATTTTCTAGGCGAGCATTATGTCAGCGTGGCCTCCCAATGTCAAACTTTGGCTTTGTTCAGCTGCTGCTAATGTCGTGTTCGCGTTAGCCATTCTGTCACACTTCCTGGTCTTTAGGCAAGATCGCCAGTTGTAAGATCGGGATTCCAGTCCATTGATCTTAGCAACGCATCCGACTTGGTTCAATCTGATCCCGATTCCCAGTACCTTAGTACTGGCAGAAAGTAATAACTCGAACAAGTATTCAAATTTAATATAGCATGCTGATGACAGTGCTTCTCTCGTACTCTAACTCTCGTTACTCTGTGGTCCTAATCTCGTACCAATCTGCCCCTGTCATCAGCATGGCCTCTTTTTATTCAACCTCTCATAGCATCACATTTACATAGCATACATCGCGCGGCCTATCGGCGAAGCCCCGGGGCGAGGAGATAGGGCCGGGAGGTGGATCCCAGTGCCCTCCCCTGGCGACGGGTCGCCGGTAGGTGGTGCGATCAGCGGTGTTTACTCAGGCCTTTGATACCCCCCGCTTGTGTGCTGAAGGTTTAACCCCTGTCGCTGCGGCTGCCGCCGATTGCTTGGCTCAGCAATTGGCACGTCTGGTTGCGTCATAGACTTCGCCATGTCCGTGACGATCTGTGGCAGCCGCCTTGATCACAGGTCGGTTTTATTAGGGCTGTCGTAAATGTAACAAACAATCCAACCCCTTGTCAAACTAGGGGATTACAGATCGTCCTGTCTTACGTCAAGTCGTTGATTTGTCGTGCTACGGCAGTCCCCAATAAAGGTGAATAATAATAGTAATAATATAACATTATTATATATGCGAATCATTGGATGTACATCCAGGCTTCTACATCCGTCCCCCCCTTTTTAGTCAAGATCTTATCTTGACATAATTACCTTAGTGCTCACCGTGAAAGGTGACAATACAAATGATTCAATAAACATTCAACTGTGACTAGGGGTTATCTTGCAAAATACCACTATAAGTGCTATTTTGTTGAACATTGCCCGTTGATAATCTAACAGTCATACATTTATCTGTGAAACATCAGATAATTGTCTACATCGTTCAATATTCAATGTACAGTTCGCCGTTCCGAATAGGAACGTTAAAAACTCATTTATAGTTCATTCTCTGTCTGTTTAGAAACATACAGACGTTAACATACCTACCACGTTCCGTCATTGTACGTCTTGTTGTTCTAAAAGCAATGGTAAGCACTTATTTTATATTTCTTCAAATGTTTGTTGAAAATCATATAGACATTAATCTATCAAATATACACCATTTCTGTTGACGTACGTCTCGTCGTTCCAGAATGAACGGAAAAAACTCCCTTTATAGTTCTTTATATGTTTGTTTGAAAAATCATACAGACATAAATCTATAAAATATACACAATTTCTATCGATGTGCGTCTCCTCGTTCCAAAACTAACGGTAAATACTCCTTTATAATTACATATGTGTTTGTTGAAAATCATCCATACACAAAATACACACATTTTCACATCGTTGTACCACTCATCGTTCCAAGGGAACGGTAAATACTTATTTTTATAGTTCTTTATATGTTTGCTGAAAATCATACAGACATTAATCTATAAAATATACCCAGTTTCGTATCATTGTACATCTCATCGTTCCAAGGGAACAGTAAATACTCATTTTATAGTTCTTTACATGTTTGTTGAAAATCATACAGACATTAATCTATAAAATATAACCAATTTCGTGTCATTGTACATCTCGTTGTTCCAAAGGGAACGATAAATACTCATTTTATAGTTCGTTATGTTTGTTGAAAATCATACAGACATAAATCTATAAATAGACACATTTTCATATCGTTTACCTTTCATCGTTCCGGCGGAACGGTAAATACTCATTTTTTATAGCTCCTTATATGTTTGCTGAAAATCATACAGACATTAATCTATAAAATATACCCAGTTTCGTATCATTGTACATCTCGTCGTTCCAAGGGAGCGGTAAATACTTATTTTATAGTTCTTAACATGTTTGTTGAAAATCATACAGACATTAATCTATAAAATATAACCAATTTCGTAACATTGTACATCTCATCGTTCCAAGGGAACGGTAAATACTTATTTTATAGTTCTTTATATGTTTGCTGAAAATCATACAGACATTAATCTATAAAATATACCCAGTTTCGTATCATTGTACATCTCATCGTTCCAAGGGAACAGTAAATACTCATTTTATAGTTCTTTACATGTTTGTTGAAAATCATACAGACATTAATCTATAAAATATAACCAATTTCGTGTCATTGTACATCTCGTTGTTCCAAAGGGAACGATAAATACTCATTTTATAGTTCGTTATGTTTGTTGAAAATCATACAGACATAAATCTATAAATAGACACATTTTCATATCGTTTACCTTTCATCGTTCCGGCGGAACGGTAAATACTCATTTTTTATAGCTCCTTATATGTTTGCTGAAAATCATACAGACATTAATCTATAAAATATACCCAGTTTCGTATCATTGTACATCTCGTCGTTCCAAGGGAACGGTAAATACTTATTTTATAGTTCTTAACATGTTTGTTGAAAATCATACAGACATTAATCTATAAAATATAACCAATTTCGTAACATTGTACATCTCATCGTTCCAAGGGAACGGTAAATACTTATTTTATAGTTCTTTACATGTTTGTTGAAAATCATACAGACATTAATCTATAAAATACACCCACTTTCACATCATTGTATATCTCGTCGTTCCAGACGGAACGGTAATTACTCATCTTGTGATTCTTTTCTTTATATGCTTGACGTACGAGTTGGCGCGTTGGTTTATTCAAACAGGGAGCCTACTTGTACTGTTACTCTTATTTTAGTGGCCGCATCACCGGCACGCTTACTTCTCGGTGTATGAGCACCTTCGTGATAGTTGCATTCACGTATGAGGCACCACGCCTGAACCAGCGTTTCTCTCACGGCTATAATATAGATCCACAGAAAATCACACTCACCCAGCACTCCCAGTGCTCACATGTACTCTTGTTAACCCCGTCTGAAACTAGGGAAAACAGGCGTCCTACATATTCACTAGTCACACAATCTCTCTGAACAGCTAAGTAAAGCAACTCAAAATAGACAATGTGATGATGTGTCAGTCAAAACTAGTACCAAGATACGGTACCCGTCGTATCTTCTTTAAAATATAACCTCAACGTACAGTTTCACTGAACAGCTAATTAAAGCAATTTAAAACATGTGATTTCACGTAGATACAGTAATACTGAACAACCAATTAAAGTAATTCGAAGTAAACAATGTGGATGAGCGGCTAGTTAAAGCAACTTAAAATCCATTGTATCAATTAACCCATGGTACTAAAATACGTACTCTTCATATCTCTTTTTAGTACAACCTCAAAATGCAACATCACCAAACAGCTAATAAAAGTGATTTAAAACATGTGATTTCACAAAGATCAAATATTACTGAACGACTAATTAAAGTAATTCAAAATACACAGTGTCGATGAGCGGCTAGTTAAAGCAACTTAAAACCCATTGTATCAATTAACCCATGGTACTAAAATACGGTACTCGTCGTATCTCCTTTTAGTACAACCTCAAAATGCAATATCACTAAACAGCTAATGAAAGCAATTAAACCATGTGATTTTACAAAGCTGTAATATTACTGAACGACTAATTAAAGTAATTCAAACTACACAATTTCGATGAGCGGCTGGTTAAAGCAACTCATTGTATCGATCAAACAATAATACTAAGATACGGTACTCTTCGTATCCTGTTTATATCATTAAGCAGCTAATTAAAACAGCTTACTGTATTTTATGAAAATACAATGTCGCTGAACAACTACCGAAAGTCATTAAAATATGTAAACGTCTAATTAAAGCTATTCAAACTACGAACTTACTTTCCTGGGCATACTGTGCATCAGGAGCCATTTACATCGAAGTTTCCCCCCAAAGACATACAATGATGGTCGGCTACGCGTCGACATTAGATAGTTATTTATTTAACAATACCGTATCAAGCATTCTAGTCTCCCCCAAAGACATATCATAACCGTTCATTACACGTTGTCAGTCAATTATCAATTCGTTAACGTTGTACATTGTGATCCAGCTGTGAAAATACATCCCGGTTCGTCAATGTCACTGAACAACTAATTAAAGTAGTTCAAAAATAAATGAAATAAAAAAAAAAAAAGATAGATCAATGTCACTGAACGGCTAATTAAAGCAGTTCGCGGGTGGTCATGCAACCTTGGTATTTAACATTGCACCCTGCTAAATACCTTGGGAACAATGTTGGTCATGTCCAGTCTTTCTCGTGTAAGCTGCACGGGACTGTCGTTCCTGCTGACACACTCTCACTTCCAGATGAAATGCTCGGCACGTTGCCGTAGAACTGTTTCCAGGTACAGCGATAGTTGTGGGGATGCTGTAGCTGGCACAGAGACAGTGCTGCCACTAACTAGAGTCCTCACGAATCCATATGCTCCACGCGGCATGTTCGTTTGGCGACCTGGCCTGCATTTGTCTGCGTCTCTGCTCTCTGTTGCGTTTGGGTCCAGCGGCCTGAACTGCGTTCTTCTTTGTCTCCGCTCTGGATGTGGACCTCAGCTGCTCTTCCCAGCGGCGCTGTCTGTGATAGGACCTCGGCGGGAACCTCTCTGCCACCTCTCTGTCACCTCCGCCTGCTTTACCCATGGCTAGAATGCACAGGAACTCGGATCCCGTGGCTCCTGGCTGCCATCTATCACCTCTCCTTGTGCCGTCCGTCATCATTTCAGCTACCTCACCATCACGGATCTGCATCCATCGCCCAATGGTAGCTCTGTCCATTTTCTAGGCGAGCATTATGTCAGCGTGGCCTTCCAATGTCAAACTTCGGCTTTGTTCAGCTGCTGCTAATGTCGTGTTCGCGTTAGCCATTCTGTCACACTTCCTGGTCTTTAGGCAAGATCGCCAGTTGTAAGATCGGGATTCCAGTCCATTGATCTTAGCAACGCATCCGACTTGGTTCAATCAGATCCCGATTCCCAGTACCTTAGTACTGGCAGAAAGTAATAACTCGAACAAGTATTCAAATTTAATATAGCATGCTGATGACAGTGCTTCTCTCGTACTCTAACTCAATCTCGTACCAATCTGCCCCTGTCATCAGCATGGCCTCTTTTTATTCAACCTCTCATAGCATCACATTTACATAGCATACATCGCGCGGCCTATCGGCGAAGCCCCGGGGCGAGGAGATAGGGCCGGGAGGTGGATCCCAGTGCCCTCCCCTGGCGACGGGTCGCCGGTAGGTGGTGCGATCAGCGGTGTTTACTCAGGCCTTTGATACCCCCCGCTTGTGTGCTGAAGGTTTAACCCCTGTCGCTGCGGCTGCCGCCGATTGCTTGGCTCAGCAATTGGCACGTCTGGTTGCGTCATAGACTTCGCCATGTCCGTGACGATCTGTGGCAGCCGCCTTGATCACAGGTCGGTTTTATTAGGGCTGTCGTAAATGTAACAAACAATCCAACCACTTGTCAAACTAGGGGATTACAGATCGTCCTGTCTTACGTCAAGTCGTTGATTTGTCGTGCTACGGCAGTCCCCAATAAAGGTGAATAATAATAGTAATAATATAACATTATTATATATGTAAATCATTGGATGTACATCCAGGATTCTACAAGCACATTAGCCAAATCAAAATGAATCGGACCTATGTTAATATATATAATAATACTAGTAATAATATTTTGGGGGGATTTTGTGGCTATTCGAGGTACGATCCTTGAGAGAATTGAAGCCGGCTTCGTGGCTTAGACTCAGAACTTCAATTGGACACTATCACAGTACCACACGTCAAACGTGCATTTATATAATCATATCCTCTCTGGAGGTATTACTGCATTTATGCCCTATGGGAGTGTTCATTCAGTCTGCCTTTACATTGCAATCATATTACTGAAATTGATATAATTATATATTATATCTCACGATAACGTTCTGTTATTAAAACAAACTAAAAATAATATTGATGTGGAGTACATTATTTTTGAGATAACGATATGTGTTCTAAAACAAACAAAACACACTTGTTTTAGTTTTTGGGGATTTATTATCAGCAGATACAATAACAATAACCACAAAACAAAACTATTTGCATAGATTAAACATGTTAAATCAACGAAATAAAAGTGTATATTATATAACTGAAAGTGTCTTGATGGAGCTTATTTTTTTCAGTTTTTTGCTGAAATTCTTCAATCTCCTTTGCAGCGTTTTTCTGGTGGAACTTGACCTTTGAACTTCACCTACATGACGCTGACCCTGTATGATGTCATTTTTATCACCAGGCACAGTGACATCACTTTCTAAACATAGATGATTTCGTCTTTTTGTTCGTCCTTCTTTCATTGACATTGATCTGTTTACTCTACGGACTGTACACATTGACTGTACACTGCTTGTTCTTTGTCTTCTCTGTTGAAGAGGTGAGCTTTCTTATCGATCATATGGAGTGCGTTCTCCTAGATTCGTACAGATGGAATCATTATGTGGATGTACTGTAGATAAACTACTATCATTCAGGAACCCTTCATCAAGTCTATTTTGTGTATCTGATATATCTGGTATCTCTTCATAAATATGCTCGTGACTTAGGGTAGAAAATTTTTCTCTAGAATAAGTATCTTGTGTTTCTGGCTGACATTTTCCATGCTGATATGAGGAATGAGAAGTTCTCAATTGTTTTCTCTTGTTTTCACGCATAGAATGATGACGTCTGCTTTTTCTGTTGACATGTTTTGTAGCATCATTTTCTTTGTTTTCATCAACGCTGGTATGATTTTGTATTTGAACACAGCATACGGAAAGTGGAGAATTAAACAATAACTGTCCAACTTGTTGGCTGATCATTTGACGAAATTAACTGTTTGATTGTCTCTTGAGAGTTACAAACGACTCGTTGACTTCAGTTGTATCCATTGTAGAGTACATTCCTAGGTTTGATGAACAAAATCCCTGACTAACAGAGCCACAGGGATCAGGCTTATAACCAACTGTTGATCCATGTAGACTGGTTCCACAAGGCTCACCACGCCTCTCACTGACTGGCAGCTGGTTCATGTATATAACACTGGTATCCATTACTAGTATTTGATTAATAATGTAGAAATAAATAATAATACAAATTGATATAATGATATCTGATATGCTTTGCTGATTGTTAGACTGTGCTGTGTGATTATTCGACAAGTGAACTGCCGAATAAACTGAACATTTATCCTTATATATCAATCTGTCTGTACGTGGGTATGGAGTCATTCAAGCTGCTCTCATGCCTGTGTGGTGTATTCACAATTTCCACTGACACTGAGCTTAAATATAAAGACTGTGGGTGAAGACATCACACTTCTGGTGAGAGTATTATCATTTTCACACCTTCCGTTGTGAGATGAGCAAAGGAGCTTATCATCTTCATCCGTGATATATTCACACCTTGTAGATCGTCAATGGTGCTTATGAGTACTTGGTTATAATTGTCATATGTTCACACTGTACTTGTGATATCGACAACAGAGCACATCTGAAGAGTCATTACTCAACACACTAGATAGGCAAACTAAAAACCATTATTGTGATATAGCATTTTACCATGTGTTCACACTGCACTTGTGATATCGGTACCGAAGAATCATTAATAGGCAAACTGAAAGCCATTATTGTGATATATCGTCACTTTGAAATTGTAATGATTAATGTAAGACAAATCTAACTTTGGGTTTTCGAATGATAATCCCATGAAACTGGTTAACCAATACATGGCAATTTTCTTTATTTTTCCCACCCACTTCAAATCATCTTCATCCACTACAAGTCGTAAATTATGACAGCAATTCGCGGCTTGTAGTGGATGAAGATGACAATGCTAAATTCAGGCCTGAAAGGGTTAATGATTTCAACTGATTTTTGTATTTCTCATATCATCACTATAATTTACAACATGGTAAACAATCTTCAATCTGTCTGTTTATTGTATGTGTACAATGACTTTCACGATGTGCTCCGGTATTGAACGAAATTTTCAATTTAACATAACAGTGTGAACATATGGCCACTATAACCAATGAATCATAAAGACACGTGCTCAGGCGACAAGGTGTGAAAATATCACACGTTAAGATGATGAACTCATGTACTCAGCTCACAATGAAAGGTGTGAAGACACAAGAGGGACATGGCGCGGTTTCGAATCCCGCTTGGTGCAGGATTTCCAGAGGAACATCATGTTTCTTCTCTCTGTTGTGTCCTTGGCAAGGCACTTAATTCTCAAATGCTCCACTTGACTCAGGTGAAAATGAGAACCTGGTAGGGCAAAGATGGCAATGTGCATGATAAGTTCAATGCTCCGAAATGGCTGCAGGACTATATGCTCTCCGTGGAGTTGAAAAGGCACACGAATGAACAGTGACCAGGGGGAAAATGTAACAGTCGGATGAATTACTTTATAGCAGACTATAAATCTGCTCCTTTACAACGCCTAACAGATGTGTGATATTTACTGCTATCTTCACACATAATGTGCAAAGTGTGAGTATGGCACTCACGTATGAGTACACAGATCAGTCTAATACACAATACTACTACTTTATTTTCAGTTACTTCACTTTTAGCTCGGTTCAAATTCATATATAGGCCCCACTTGAATATTAAAACGTGAAATATCAGTAAAGGGAACTTTATATAATGCCACGGTAGAATTTGGATGAAATATCCCTGATTAAATAATTTGGACCAAATTGTTTTTTTATGTGTGTCACAACGCCTTGTAGACATGCTAAAAGTATCATGTTCCAGGTTTTCAACACAAATATAAGATGATTAGAAGTAAGTAAGATGATTTCCCCCGCGATGAGCTTCTGTACTTATGCACTTGTATATATTATAGGTTTCTACGCTTTCCAGAGTCTTTTTTTGATACTTTATTTAATTAGTATGTTATAAATAGTAGCTATTTTATCTCTAGTTTTGGTGCGGGAAACTAAATGATAGACACTGTGTTGTAGAAACTGTCACCTAGACGGGGTGAACATATTAGAAATATAACTTAGTGAGATAAATATTTCAACACATAATGTATGTCAACAAGGTGTGAACATATTTCAGGTGATTCCTCGAGACAAGCTCCTGTCCTCTGAGCACAGTGTGTGCGCACAAAGCGAGTACAATGATCACCAACATTAGAAGTGTGAAAGCTTGTGTGAGTACAAGGTGTGAATATACCACTCACCTATGAATAGAGATTGAATGACTCCATATCAGCGTACAGACAGATTGGAATATAAGGAGAAATGCTCAGTTTATCCATCAGTTCACTTGTCGAATAATCCAACAGCACAGTTTATCAATATCACTTATCCTTATATTATTAAAAATTATACATTACCAATCAGTAATTATTGATGGATACCGGTGTTATATACATGAACCAGATGGCAGTCAGTGAGAGGCATGGTGAGCCTTGTGGAACCAGTCTGCACGGATCAACTGCAGGTTATAAGTCTGATCCCTGTGGCTCTGTTAGTCTGGGACTTTGCTCATCCAACCTTGGGATGTACTCTACAATGGATACAACAGAAGTCAACGAGTCGTTTGTAACTCCCAAGAGACAATCAAACAGCCAATTTCGTCAAATGATCAGTAAACAAGTTGGACAGTTATTGTTTAATTCTCCACTTTCTGTGTGTTGTGGTCAAATACAGAATGATACTAGTGTGGAAGAAAACAAAGAGCATGACGTCACAAAACGTGTCAACAGAAAACACAGACGTCATCATTCTATGCGTGAAAACAAGAGAAAACACTGCAGAACTTCTTACTCTCCACATGAACATGCCACAGACAATTGTCAACCAGAAACACAAGAGACTTATTCCGGAGAATATTTGTCTGCCTTAAGTCAGGAGCATATTTATCAAGAGATACCAGATATCTCAGATGAACAGAGCAGATTTGATGAAGGTTTCCTGAATGATAGTAGTTTATCTACAGTACATCCATATAATGAGAACATCTGTAAGAATCTAGGAGAACGCACTCCATGTGATGGACAAGAAAGCTCTCCTGTTCAACAGAGAAGACAAAGAACAAGTAGTGTACAGTCAAGGTGTACAGTCCGTAAAGTGAAGAGATCCATGTCAATGAAAGGAGGACGAACAGAAAGACAAAAACAGCTATATTTAGAAAGTGCCGTGACTGTGTTTGATGAAGCGAATGACGTCATACAAGGTCAGAGTCCTGTAGGTGAAGGTCAGAGGTCAACTTGTACCAGAAAAATGCTGCAAAAGAGATTAAAGAATTTCAGCAAGAAACTGAGAAAGATCAGCTCCCTCAAGCCACTTTTATTTATATAATATACACCATTGTTGCCGTTGATTTAATTTATAAATACACTTGTTTTGTTTGTATTGTTATTGTCTGATAATAAATCGTATACAATTTAAAACAAATGTGTTTGTTTTAGCTCGGATAGCCTACATAAAGCAAAATGTCAGATTAGTAACAGCGTATCAAATATATTTTACTGCAACGTTATTTTTAGCGCCACCAAAACACTTTCCTTTATATATTATATTCTATTGTTAATGTTGATTATTTTATTATACACTTTTTGTTTTGCTCTTATTGTTACATTTTATCGTTCATAATACATCGCATAAAATCTAAAGCAAGTGGGTTTTGGTTTGGGCTTGGATCAGTGATTTAGATCCGTATCTTACATCATAAGTTTTGAAGTTTTCTTAACATCAATAATAACATAGGGGAGCACCACGATAACTTGGACACCATTTCACTGTCGTCATTAATTACCCTACTTTGTTTGTTACTGTTATACATTTTATATGTAGTCTGGGGATAGAAGTACATTATTTTATTGAACATTTTAGTGAAATGTAATGGGAAGCAGATTTCATTACCTGCAGAAAAAAGTTTCAAAAGTGGAGAACTGGGACACCTTAAGAAGAAGTGGGACAGCTGATGGGGTAAAGTGAAACGGTTTCAAGTAGCTCTTTACATCCATTGATACTAGAAATATAGAGAATTGGTACTAACAGTATATGAACATATTTACACAAATGATATCCAGTATAAGCATACGTGGGACACTTACGTGGAGAAGTGGGACACCTAATGGGAGAAAAGGGACGTCATGTCCCAGTTCTCCCCATTCATAGCAATTACGTACAGTCCTGGTTCTCTCCAGTTCTCCCCATGCTTATCATGTTTATAAATCATTCATTTACTCTATAATCAAAATAGTATAAACAAATAGCTTATACATACCCAATAAGAAGGTAAGAAGGATACCTCAAACACAGTAAATGTGTGAAACACTTCATAAATTTTACACATGGACAGATCTGGAGATTTGTATCATAAAAAGGCATTGTAATTTTGTTTTTATACACGGCACTATTTTTCCTTAACATAGGCTGCCAAAACCATATCACATTAGGGAGGTACAAATGGATTAACCCTTTCACTTCTGGCAGCTAATGTCCCCCCCAGTACTGGGCCCTAATGTATGACGTCATATAATTTGGCCATCGTGGCGACGGCCCACATACTGAAAGAGTTAAAGATTTGTAACCTTAGGTAGGTTCAAATGGATTAAATATTTGAAAATTTTTCGAACAACATTGTGAGCACATTTGAAATGTCACTTAACTTTTTGGCGCAATGATAACACGTCTAAATCCAGACCAAAATGTTATATTTTCTTATCACTACAGGGTCAAAGACGGTATTTTGCTATAAATCTCAAGCTATGGTAATTTTAGCAATTTTATTGAAGTTTTGTATGCGCAGGTTCAATCACTGGCACTTGAGAACACAATCATTTCAGTTACCTAAGTCTCGTGATATGTATATAACATGTGGTGTTTAGGAGCAGAAATGAGAGAGTAAATCCAGCAACTGATTTGATACTACTGAAGCATTATTAGTAGAATGTCTTTTGTACTATTTTCTTATTTCCTATATTTTATACTTAAGACTATTTATGTGACCAGTCACACGAACAGATAACTGCAGACGGTATAGCTATAATTATTTATGACCTCATGTAAATGTAAATTTTAATGTTCACAAGCAAAATATAATTTTCATATTATCTAGATTTTACAGATTTACATTGTGTTATGTGTCATTTAGGCCTGTTACACGTCCCCAAATCTATGGACGTTGACACGCCAGTATCGACTACATTTTAGCATTGGGATATATTATGCGTTATTTTTCACTTTTAAAGCATAATTTTATTGATGAATGATTCACAATGTTTATTTGGAATTAGTCATTTTTATATTTCAAAGGTAGTTAACACAACACAGTTTGATGTATTATGGAAGTATATTATATATATGTTTACGGCTTTAGAAATAACGTCTGGAAATAACACACACCGGTGCCTGGTTGCCTGAATGATTCCTGGAGGGATGCCCATCTTATTGATCATAGAGTAAGTTATTCATTATACATGTATATAAATATAAATATGAAAGGTTATATGTACAGAAATCTTATAAAATTAAAATCCAAATTACACTTAATCCTTACAGCGCGGGTATCGACTTTAAACATCAAATGTAGACGTCAGATTCTGACATCTAAAGTCGACTCCTGCACTGAAAGAGTAAAATATTTATCCTGGTCGTACACACATAACATGGATCTTCAAATGAAGCAGATAGAGTCAAATAAGACACTAATGATGCTTTCTAATTGAAAAAAACCTTGGGTTTCAATGGTTTGAATAAAAGTATTTCACAGCTTCATGGGTTAAAGTTATAGTTATATGTCAAAATGCACTGGACAAGGGTGTCCCCAGAACGCAGCAGTGGCCCCTGGACATTCCATAATGACATAACACTCCACATCCACAGATATCAGCCACGATAATAATACTATATATGCGTATCATACACATCGCCGTATTAAGAGCCAACACGGCACACTCACCAAATGTTGGTTTATTGTCGGCCAACGTCGCAGACGTTGGCCTAACATCAAAACAACATTGGGCCAATTTCTCGTTGGAGTACAATCTTGAACTTAGTTCAGTCGCTGATATTATGCCTCAATGTGTACTCTATAGGCTAATGTAGGGCTACACCTGACCGTCCCACGCATGCCCATTTCGCAGTTGTATGAATCTTTAATGACTTATCTGATTAATGTACTTTTCATATCGTTAGTGTATCATTTACTGCAGGTAGATACTCTTCAATCTGTCTGTCGATTGGGTGTGTTCAATGAATCTCATGATTCTTAAGATTTGCTCCTGTACTGATCACATCAATAGCAGTGTGAACATATCACTACTATAAACAATGAGCCATAAACACACGTGCTCAGTCGACAAGGTGTGAACATATCACACGTAAAGATGATGAGCTCATGTACTCAGCTCACACCACGCTTTCCAGAAGTGTGATATTTACTGCTATCTTCACACACAATGTGCAAAGTGTGAATATGGCACTCAGTATCAGTACAAATGTCAGTCTAATACACAATAATAATAATTTACCTTCAGGTACTTCACTTTCAGCTTCAGGTTCAAATTCATATAGGCCCTACTTGAATATTAAAACGCGAAAAAACTCTTCCAGGTACTTCACTTTCAGCTTCAGGTTCAAATTCATATAGGCCCTACTTGAATATTAAAACGCGAAAAACACTTCCAAATCACCATAAAGTGTTGAACCAATACTGGTTTAAAGTTGGCCAACCGTCTTCTACGATGGCCCAAAATCAGGCCAAAACAGGCTCAAAAACTGTTAATTTCTGGGATCATATTCTAAATTTTCAACATATATGTAAAATGAGTAGAAGAAACATAGATGATTCCCCGCGATGAGCTCCTGATAAGCTAACAATGACAACAGTGAAGTTATTGAAACTGTCACCTAGACGGGGTGAACATATTGCAACGATAACTTAGTGTGATACATATGTTCACACATAATATCTGTCAACAAGGTGTGAACATATCTCAGGTGATTCCTCGAAACGAGCTCCCGTCCTCATAACACCATGTGTGCTCACAATGCTATTGCAATGATCACTAATACCGTTAGACGTGTGAAAGCTAGTCTGAGTACAAGGTGTGAATATACCACTCACGTATGAGTACAGATTGAATGACTCCATACCCGCATACAAGCAGATTGATATATAGGGAGAAATGTTCAGTTCATTCATCAGTTCACTTCTCGGATAATCACACAACACAATTTATCAATATCACTTATCCTTAAACTATTATATATTATACATTATCAAACAGCAGGCCCTAGTTAACGATGGATACCAGTGTTATATACATGATCCAGCTGCCATGCAGTGAGAGGCGTCGTGAGCCTTGTGGAACCAGTCTACACGGATCAGCTGTAGGTTATAAGCCTGATCCCTGTGGCTCTGCTAGTCTGGGACTTTGCTCATCAAACCTTGGGATGTACTCTACAATGAATACAATAAAAGAGTCCTATGCAACACCTAATAGAAAATCAAACAGCCAATTTCGTCAAATGATCAGTGAACAAGTGGGACAGTTACTGTTTAATTCTCCACTTTCTGTATGCTGTGGTCAAATACAGAATAATACCAGCGTAGAAGGCAACAAAGATCATGACGTAATAAAACGTGTCAACAGAAAACATAGACATCATCATTCTATGCGTGAGAACAAGAGAACACACTGCAGAACCCCATATTCTCCACATCAACATGTTACAGGAAAATGTCAACCAGAAACACAACAGACTTATTCCAGTGAATATTTGTCTGCCTTAAGTCAGGAGCATATTTATGAAGAGATACCAGATATCTCAGATGAACAGACTAGACTTGATGAAGGGTTCCTGAATGATAGTAGTTTATCCACAGTATATCCACAAAATGAGACAAACTTTAAGAATCTAGGAGAACGCACGCCATGTGATGGACAAGAAAGCTCTCCTGTTCAACAGAGAAAACAAAGAAAAAGCAGTATACAGTCAAGGTTTACAGTCCGTAAAGTGAACAGATCCTTGTCAATGAAAGAAGGACAAGCACGAAGACAGAAACAGCTATATTTAGAAAGTAATGTCACTGTATCTAATGATAAGAATGACGTCATACAAGGTCAGCGTCCTGTAGGTCAAGGTCAAAGGTCAAACTCTACCAGAAAAATGCTGCAAAAGAGATTGAAGAATTTCAGCAAGAAACTGAAAAAAATCAGCTCCATCAAGACACTTTCATTTATATAATATACACCATTGTTTTCATTGATTTAGCATGTTCAATTTATGCAAATAGTTTTGTTTTGAGGTTATTGTTATTGTATCTGTTCAAAATAAATCCTATAAAAACTAAAAATGTGTGTTTTTGTTTGGTTTAACACGCATAGTGTTATCAATTCATTATTATTATTATTATTTTGAACTTGTTTTAATAACAAAACGATATAATAACATTTATATTAATATCGGAAAATACGATTTCCACGTAAAGGTTAAAATATGATTAAGGTAAAATTGACTAATACATCCCGAGGGGATACATGCAGTTATAAAGAGGATACACTTATGTAAATGCACGTTTGACAAAGTCATACCATGTCGAGAAGATTTATTAATATATCTAAAATATATTTAAAACATTTAATTTGTCAACTCTTTGCAAAATGGATGTATAGGCCCTACATGAATATATCAAAAAGTGCCCATTCATGAAACCATGACCGTTATATTAGAGCTACTGTCAGGCGCGGATCCAGACGGGGGCGCAGGGGGCGCTTGTCCACCCCTTTTTGCGTCAAATTCTTTTAAAAGTCTCCTAAATATGCCTAATTATGCAAAAAAACATCTTGGGGCGAACCCCCGAACCCCGCGAGCCTCTCGTTTTTTTTTAAAATCCTGGATCCGCCCCGTAATCTTTATTGTTATTAGCCTACGTCACTATTTTATAATTGCGCAACAGCCTTATTAACGAATCTCCGGGTACATAGCGACTGTGCTTGCATCATGGTCACATGGCTCGGAATTATCTGTTTTGCGGATTTCCACATTTACTGTATTTACCTGAAATTATGTTTGAATTTTAAAATACTATATAATTCTTAACATTATTTTACTACATCACTGTACATACTCTAGTAATATAATTATGTATTTGTATATATATCTCTAGGTTTCTATATAGGCCTATACGCTTCCCAGAGTCTTTTTTGCTGCCATATAGGCTTGATATATATATATTCACCTCCATATTGAAGTATTGTATTGTACATGGCATACAGTAAAGACATTACTATTTAAGAACGTACCAAATACACACATTAATAACATTATGTACAATGGGTAAAAAATTGCAGCATGTGATTATAAAAGAGTCAGAGCTTTTATTGAGAAACGTACCAAATACACACATTAATAACATTATGTACAATGGGTGAAAAATTGCAGCATGTTGTAAAAGTATGCATAGCTATCAGGCTGCATTGATCTTTCTGACCGGGACACCATCAAACAGGAGTTACAATGAGTTACAATGAATTACTCATTTGTAATCCAGGCTGTAATCCAGTTTGTAACAGAGGTTTGTAACACAGGGAGGCCTACGGGCCGGTAAATGTATGTTAAATCCATGTTCCGATTATGATGATGCCTAAGTATATGTTGAATCAATGTTGTGATTATGGTAATGTAAAGTTGATGTAAGGGACAGACGTCTGTGGGCACAGGAGAGCGGGACGAGAGCGGGCCTAGAGCGGGCTCGATGCGAGGTTGAGGCGGGCCAGAGTGCTGTCAAAGGCACGATGGTGCGTGCTCTAGTTTAGAATCAAGCTGGGTTAGGCTTCTCTGCCACGTCGGGTAGAGTAAACTGACTATGTAACTGTATCTGTATATTAAATGTGTTCTACACAGACGAGGAGAAATAAACACAACGGTTTCCTAGAAGAAAGGAGTTTGTTGAATGAACCTGGAGTCTGAGTTTGAAAACCAGTCCTTCGCAGTCCGCTGTGTCCTGTTGGCGTCACGATGGCGTCAAGGCCTGACATCTCTTTTCAATGCGATTATAAAAGTCTAGATATTGGCACAAGGCTGGTACACCGCCTGAAACCACACCCAACCGGCACAATACGTCAGACCCATGTCGATCCAATGCTGGTCCACCGTCTACGACGTTGGCCCAAGGCCTAATGATCTACATAGTAGCTATTTTATCTCTGGTTTCGGTGCGGGAAACACAATGATAAACACTTATGTTCACATATTGGCATTGCCTTCTAGTTTGTTCAAGTAGTTATCATTTAGCTGTTATTTTGTCGTGTTTTATAATGCAATTTAACATGATTTTAATCCTGTATGTAATACCATATAACTTGTCGTGTGATTTCCGCAAATAAAACAACTTGTTATATACAATCATGTAGGCCTACATATATTCTATCATTTTTATGACAAATAAATCTCTAGTCTAATGACTTTTTTTATGTCAATAAAATATCTGTCTGCTTGTCTGTCTGTCTGTCTGTACCTACCATTATCAGGACATGTATTCACCTCTTCTTGGGCGGGGGCCCTAGGGTAGTGGTTAGCACCGCTGCCTTTCACGCCAGAGTCCGGGGTTCGGTTCCCGGTCTCGGCGGTTTGAAAGAAACAAGAATTGTTTCTTCCCCATCCACGTGTGAAAGTTAGTATTGTGGGGAGCCTCCGTGACCGAGAGGTAGCGTGCTCGGCCTCAGACCGCCAGGGCTCGAATTTCGAATCCTGTGTCTGGAGGACAGTGTCATCTCAATCATCTCATCATCCTCAGGAGGTTCTCCTGGCCCAGTTTAGCCTATATGTGCACAAAGGTGGCCTAAAGCCCGATTCATTTCATTTCACCTCTTCTTTGTGTGGAATAATAATCATGGTATAACATACTGTTCAATTGGATTTGAAGAAATACAGTCCGCAGCGTGCTTGTTAATCGTGTGCCTCTATAGCTCAGTGGTAGAGCACTGCTCTCGTAAAGCAGGTGTCGGGAGTTCAAACCTCACTGGTGGGTATCTGTTGGATCGAGTATAGATATATATTTACTATGGCAGGTAACATGAATACATTACGTTTTAATTATATTATATCACGTTTCGCTTTAATATTAAATATTGTATTTACCACACAAGATGCGTCGATAAAGTTGAAGTGCATTTTTTAGGATTACATAAATGTCGAGAAAATCGCAGATTCTACCGTGATTTGAACTCGGATCGCATGATTAAAAGATGTGAGTGCTAACCATTACACCATAGAGCCACACATACTAAGAATTATAAATATATCTTCAAATACTTTTTTGCCAAGGACAGTAACAAACCACACCACAAAGCAAGCAATGAACGAAAAAATCAATCAATCAATTAATTTTTCAATAAGATTTATATAGTGCTCAAGTCATCAGAGGACATTTAAGTAATTTACAGGATGTTAAAATATTTTTTTTATTTTGCGCATTTTGTAGGGCACAATGTATAAAAAGCTCTCGACCGATGTTTAGTTTCTGTAGGCCTACGTGGAACACAAGATATGATTGAATTTTGTGGAGCGTAACGTTAGAAGTTTTGGACATTTCGGCCGCAAGAGTAAGTCAGCGTGATAGGAATGGTAATTGCCTTTTAGTTTTTAAAGGAAAATAAAAGAGGTTTTAGTGGCTAATAGAAAGAAAGCGACAAAGACGCCGAGAATTTGTTACCATCTATAAATAATGGCTCATTTAAATCATTGACAAGAAACATAGTTGATCACAGTGCTACGCCAAAATATTTATTATTATTATTTTGTGTTCAGAAAATTTACTGAAATAGTTGTTAATTTTGAAAAATTGTGAGCATGCCTGCTCCGGACATGAGTTTTCATTAAAGAATAATACGTAGATCATTGTGTCCATAGAATAACCTATACCATTCTTGGAGGTGCCTACCTCTGTACAATACAAATATTAACAAAAATAGAAATGTAAATAAACATTATTTTAGTGAAGCCTGAGTGGAAGTGTGTGTCATAGAAAAGCCAGTGTCTTGATGGAGCTGAAACTTGTGAATTGCTTGCGAAAATTTTTCAATCTCTTTTGCAGCATTTTTCAGGTAGAAGCAGACCTTTGACCTTCAACTATAGGACGCTGACCTTGTATGATGACATTCTTATCACCAGCTACAGTAACATCACTTTCTAGATATAGCTGTTTTTGTTTTGTCGTTCTTCGTCCTTCTTTCATTGAAATTGATCTGTTCACTTTAGGAACTGTACACCTTGACTGTACACTGCTTGTTCTTTGTCTTCTCTGTTGAACAGGAGAGCTTTCTTGTCCATCACATGGAGTGCGTTCTCCTAGATTCATACAGATGGTATCATTATGTGGATGTACTCTAGATAAACTGCTATCATCCGAGCAAATTGTGTATTTATCATGTATCTCTTCATTAGTATATTTACTGTAAAATGCCTTTCTTGTTCCTGGTTGACATGTCCCGGTAACATGTTCACTTTGGGAATAAAAGCTCTGCAATGTTTTCTCTTCTTTCCACGCATAGAATGATGATGTCTGTGTTTTCTGTTGACACATTTTGTGACGTCATGTTCTTTGTTTTCTTCTACGATGGTATCATTCTGTATTTGACCACAACATACTGAAAGTCGAGAATTAAACAATAACTGACCAACTTGTTGGCTGATCATTTGTCGAAATTGACTGTCTGGTTGTCTCTTGGGAGTTACAAATGACTCGTTGACTTCTGTTGTATCCATTGTAGAGTACATCCCTAGGTTTAATGTGCAAAGTTCCAGACTAACAGAGCCACAGGGATCAGGCTTGTAACCTACTGTTGAACCATGCAATCGTAACCTTCTGTTGAACCGTGCAGACTGGTTCCACAAGGCTCACCACGCCTCTCACTGAATGGCAGCTGGTTCATGTATATAACACTAGTATCCATTATTAACCACTGTTTGATAATGTTGAAATTATACAATGTAAAATATTTTTATCAGATATGATTTGATAATTGAGAAACTGTGCTGTGAGATTATTCGGCAAGTGACTGCCGAATAAGCTGAGCATTTCTTCTTATATCCCAATCTGTCTGTACGCTTGTATGGAGTCATTCAATCTCTACTCATTCGTGAGTGGTATATTCACACCTTGTAATCAGGCTAGCTTTCAGACTTCTAACGTTAGTGATCATTGTAATAGCTTTGTGAGTACACATTGTGCTTTGAGGACGGGAGCTCGTCTCGAGGAATCACCTAGGATAAGTTCACAGCTTGTTGGCAGACATTAGTTGTGAACATAAGTAGTAATATGTTTACCCCGTCTAGATGACAGTGTTAATAACTTCACTCTGTTCATTGTTAGCTGTTTAGGAGCTCATCGCGGAGGGAATCATCTTCGTTACTTCTACTCATATTATATATCTGTTGAAAATCTGGAATATGATCCCAGCAAACACGAGATTTGTGCCTGTTTTGGTTGGATGTTGGGCCATCGTAGAAGACGGTGGGCTAGCATTAAATCAGCGTTGGTTCAACGCTTTGTGTTTATTTGGATGTGTTTAGCATGTCTGTAAGGCGTTGTTACACACATGACAAACCTCAACAATTTGGTCCTAGTCATTTCGTCAGGGATATTTTATCCAAATTCTACCGCATGAAATAAAGTTCCCTTTACTGAGTTTTTTGCTTTGTAATATTCAAGTAGGGCATATGTAAACGTGGACGAAGTTGAACCAAGCTAAAGAAAATCAGTGAAAAAAACTGATAAAATATATTATTGCACAGCTAATATAGGCCTATTCCAATATTATTCTCACTTGATAATTTGTATAGGACTCTACACAAAAAGACGTAATAACACTGAAATACTTGACCATTTTATCTGTTATCACATGTTTCTTAAGGAAACAAGATTATGACTTAAAATGTAAACTAAAGCTCAACAACCATAAAATCCCACGTGAGGTCAATTAATAAATGCTTGTAATGGAGACCTCAATAACGAAAGTTGACTGAATTCATTGTAATAATCAAATTTACATGAAACTTATATTACCTTTTGCAAGGAAATCGTATTTTCGAAATTAATATAAATGTTATATATCGTTTTGTTATTAAAACAAGTTCGAAATATTATTAATAATAATGAATAGATAACAATATGCGTTTTAAACCAAACAGAAACACACTTGTTTTAGTTTTTATGGGATTTATTATCAACTGATACAATAACAATAACCTCAAAACAAAACTATTTGCATAAATTAAACATGCTAAATCAACGAAAACAATGATGTATATTATATTAATTTATTAAAGTGTCTCGATGGAGCTGATTTTTTTCAGTTTCTTTCTGAAATTCTTTAATCTCTTTTGCAGCATTTTTCTGGTAGAGTTTGATCTTTGACTTTCACCTACAGAACCTTGTATGACGTCATTCTTATCATCAGGCACAGTGACATCACTTTCTAGATATAGCTGTTTTTTTCTTCTTGTTCGTCCTTCTTTCGCTGACATGGATCTGTTCACTTTACGGACTGTACACCTTGACTGTACACTGCCTGTTCTTTGTCTTCTCTGTTGGACAGGAGAGCTTTCTTGTCCATCACATGGAGTGCGTTCTCTAAGACTCTTACAGATGTGCTCATTATGTGGATGTACTGTGGATGAACTGCTATCATTCAGGAACCCTTCATCAAGTCTGCTCTGTTCAGTTGAGATATCTAGTATCTCTTCATAAATATGTTCCTGACTTAAGGCAGACAAATATTCACTGGGATAAGTCTCTTGTGTTTCTGGTTGACATTTTCCTGTAACATGTTCATATGGAGAATAAGGGGTTCTGCAGTGTTTTTTCTTGTTTTCACGCATAGAATGATGACGTCTGTGTTTTCTGTTGACACTTTTTATGACGTCATGATCTTTGTTTTCTTCTACGCTGGTATTATTCTGTATTTGACCACAGCATACAGAAAGTGGAGAATTAAACAATAACTGTCCAACTTGTTCACTGATCATTTGACGAAATTGGCTGTTTGATTGTCTCTTTGGTGTTGCAAAAGAGTATTCCATTGTATCCATTGTAGAGTACATCCCTAGGTTGGATGAACAAAGTCTCAGACTAACAGAGCCACAGGGATCAGGCTTATAACCTACAGTTGATCCGTGTAGACTGGTTCCACAAGGCTCACCACCTCTCTCACTGACTGGCAGCTGGTTCATGTATATAACACTAATATCCATCATTAATTACTGATTGGTAATGTATAATATATAATAGTTTAAGTATAGGTAATATTGATAAATTGTGCTGTGTGATTATTCGACAAGTGAACTGATGAATGAACTTAGCATTTTCCCTTATATACCAATCTGTCTGTAAGCGGGTATGGAGTCATTCAATCACTACTCATACGTGAGTGGTGTATTCACACCTTGTACTAACTTTCACACTTGTATCGTTAGTGATCATTAATAGCGTTGTGAGCACACATGATGATCTGAGGACGGGAGCTCGTCTCGAGGAATCACCTGAGATATGTTCACACCTTGTTGTCAGACATTAGGTGTGAACATATTTATCACACTAAGTTGTCGCTGTAATATGTTTACCCCATTCTAGGTGACAGTTTCAATAACTTCACTCTGCTTCAATAACTTCGATCCAATGCTGGTCCACCGTCTACGACGTTGGCCCAAGGCCTAATGATCTACATAGTAGCTATTTTATCTCTGGTTTCGGTGCGGGAAACACAATGATAAACACTTATGTTCACATATTGGCATTGCCTTCTAGTTTGTTCAAGTAGTTATCATTTAGCTGTTATTTTGTCGTGTTTTATAATGCAATTTAACATGATTTTAATCCTGTATGTAATACCATATAACTTGTCGTGTGATTTCCGCAAATAAACCAACTTGTTATATACAATCATGTAGGCCTACATATATTCTATCATTTTTATGACAAATAAATCTCTAGTCTAATGACTTTTTTTATGTCAATAAAATATCTGTCTGCTTGTCTGTCTGTCTGTCTGTACCTACCATTATCAGGACATGTATTCACCTCTTCTTTGTGTGGAATAATAATCATGGTATAACATACTGTTCAATTGGATTTGAAGAAATACAGTCCGCAGCGTGCTTGTTAATCGTGTGCCTCTATAGCTCAGTGGTAGAGCACTGCTCTCGTAAAGCAGGTGTCGGGAGTTCAAACCTCACTGGTGGGTATCTGTTGGATCGAGTATAGATATATATTTACTATGGCAGGTAACATGAATACATTACGTTTTAATTATATTATATCACGTTTCGCTTTAATATTAAATATTGTATTTACCACACAAGATGCGTCGATAAAGTTGAAGTGCATTTTTTAGGATTACATAAATGTCGAGAAAATCGCAGATTCTACCGTGATTTGAACTCGGATCGCATGATTAAAAGACGTGAGTGCTAACCATTACACCATAGAGCCACACATACTAAGAATTATAAATATATCTTCAAATACTTTTTTGCCAAGGACAGTAACAAACCACACCACAAAGCAAGCAATGAACGAAAAAATCAATCAATCAATTAATTTTTCAATAAGATTTATATAGTGCTCAAGTCATCAGAGGACATTTAAGTAATTTACAGGATGTTAAAATATTTTTTTTATTTTGCGCATTTTGTAGGGCACAATGTATAAAAAGCTCTCGACCGATGTTTAGTTTCTGTAGGCCTACGTGGAACACAAGATATGATTGAATTTTGTGGAGCGTAACGTTAGAAGTTTTGGACATTTCGGCCGCAAGAGTAAGTCAGCGTGATAGGAATGGTAATTGCCTTTTAGTTTTTAAAGGAAAATAAAAGAGGTTTTAGTGGCTAATAGAAAGAAAGCGACAAAGACGCCGAGAATTTGTTACCATCTATAAATAATGGCTCATTTAAATCATTGACAAGAAACATAGTTGATCACAGTGCTACGCCAAAATATTTATTATTATTATTTTGTGTTCAGAAAATTTACTGAAATAGTTGTTAATTTTGAAAAATTGTGAGCATGCCTGCTCCGGACATGAGTTTTCATTAAAGAATAATACGTAGATCATTGTGTCCATAGAATAACCTATACCATTCTTGGAGGTGCCTACCTCTGTACAATACAAATATTAACAAAAATAGAAATGTAAATAAACATTATTTTAGTGAAGCCTGAGTGGAAGTGTGTGTCATAGAAAAGCCAGTGTCTTGATGGAGCTGAAACTTGTGAATTGCTTGCGAAAATTTTTCAATCTCTTTTGCAGCATTTTTCAGGTAGAAGCAGACCTTTGACCTTCAACTATAGGACGCTGACCTTGTATGATGACATTCTTATCACCAGCTACAGTAACATCACTTTCTAGATATAGCTGTTTTTGTTTTGTCGTTCTTCGTCCTTCTTTCATTGAAATTGATCTGTTCACTTTAGGAACTGTACACCTTGACTGTACACTGCTTGTTCTTTGTCTTCTCTGTTGAACAGGAGAGCTTTCTTGTCCATCACATGGAGTGCGTTCTCCTAGATTCATACAGATGGTATCATTATGTGGATGTACTCTAGATAAACTGCTATCATCCGAGCAAATTGTGTATTTATCATGTATCTCTTCATTAGTATATTTACTGTAAAATGCCTTTCTTGTTCCTGGTTGACATGTCCCGGTAACATGTTCACTTTGGGAATAAAAGCTCTGCAATGTTTTCTCTTCTTTCCACGCATAGAATGATGATGTCTGTGTTTTCTGTTGACACATTTTGTGACGTCATGTTCTTTGTTTTCTTCTACGATGGTATCATTCTGTATTTGACCACAACATACTGAAAGTCGAGAATTAAACAATAACTGACCAACTTGTTGGCTGATCATTTGTCGAAATTGACTGTCTGGTTGTCTCTTGGGAGTTACAAATGACTCGTTGACTTCTGTTGTATCCATTGTAGAGTACATCCCTAGGTTTAATGTGCAAAGTTCCAGACTAACAGAGCCACAGGGATCAGGCTTGTAACCTACTGTTGAACCATGCAATCGTAACCTTCTGTTGAACCGTGCAGACTGGTTCCACAAGGCTCACCACGCCTCTCACTGAATGGCAGCTGGTTCATGTATATAACACTAGTATCCATTATTAACCACTGTTTGATAATGTTGAAATTATACAATGTAAAATATTTTTATCAGATATGATTTGATAATTGAGAAACTGTGCTGTGAGATTATTCGGCAAGTGACTGCCGAATAAGCTGAGCATTTCTTCTTATATCCCAATCTGTCTGTACGCTTGTATGGAGTCATTCAATCTCTACTCATTCGTGAGTGGTATATTCACACCTTGTAATCAGGCTAGCTTTCAGACTTCTAACGTTAGTGATCATTGTAATAGCTTTGTGAGTACACATTGTGCTTTGAGGACGGGAGCTCGTCTCGAGGAATCACCTAGGATAAGTTCACAGCTTGTTGGCAGACATTAGTTGTGAACATAAGTAGTAATATGTTTACCCCGTCTAGATGACAGTGTTAATAACTTCACTCTGTTCATTGTTAGCTGTTTAGGAGCTCATCGCGGAGGGAATCATCTTCGTTACTTCTACTCATATTATATATCTGTTGAAAATCTGGAATATGATCCCAGCAAACACGAGATTTGTGCCTGTTTTGGTTGGATGTTGGGCCATCGTAGAAGACGGTGGGCTAGCATTAAATCAGCGTTGGTTCAACGCTTTGTGTTTATTTGGATGTGTTTAGCATGTCTGTAAGGCGTTGTTACACACATGACAAACCTCAACAATTTGGTCCTAGTCATTTCGTCAGGGATATTTTATCCAAATTCTACCGCATGAAATAAAGTTCCCTTTACTGAGTTTTTTGCTTTGTAATATTCAAGTAGGGCATATGTAAACGTGGACGAAGTTGAACCAAGCTAAAGAAAATCAGTGAAAAAAACTGATAAAATATATTATTGCACAGCTAATATAGGCCTATTCCAATATTATTCTCACTTGATAATTTGTATAGGACTCTACACAAAAAGACGTAATAACACTGAAATACTTGACCATTTTATCTGTTATCACATGTTTCTTAAGGAAACAAGATTATGACTTAAAATGTAAACTAAAGCTCAACAACCATAAAATCCCACGTGAGGTCAATTAATAAATGCTTGTAATGGAGACCTCAATAACGAAAGTTGACTGAATTCATTGTAATAATCAAATTTACATGAAACTTATATTACCTTTTGCAAGGAAATCGTATTTTCGAAATTAATATAAATGTTATATATCGTTTTGTTATTAAAACAAGTTCGAAATATTATTAATAATAATGAATAGATAACAATATGCGTTTTAAACCAAACAGAAACACACTTGTTTTAGTTTTTATGGGATTTATTATCAACTGATACAATAACAATAACCTCAAAACAAAACTATTTGCATAAATTAAACATGCTAAATCAACGAAAACAATGATGTATATTATATTAATTTATTAAAGTGTCTCGATGGAGCTGATTTTTTTCAGTTTCTTTCTGAAATTCTTTAATCTCTTTTGCAGCATTTTTCTGGTAGAGTTTGATCTTTGACTTTCACCTACAGAACCTTGTATGACGTCATTCTTATCATCAGGCACAGTGACATCACTTTCTAGATATAGCTGTTTTTTTCTTCTTGTTCGTCCTTCTTTCGCTGACATGGATCTGTTCACTTTACGGACTGTACACCTTGACTGTACACTGCCTGTTCTTTGTCTTCTCTGTTGGACAGGAGAGCTTTCTTGTCCATCACATGGAGTGCGTTCTCTAAGACTCTTACAGATGTGCTCATTATGTGGATGTACTGTGGATGAACTGCTATCATTCAGGAACCCTTCATCAAGTCTGCTCTGTTCAGTTGAGATATCTGGTATCTCTTCATAAATATGTTCCTGACTTAAGGCAGACAAATATTCACTGGGATAAGTCTCTTGTGTTTCTGGTTGACATTTTCCTGTAACATGTTCATATGGAGAATAAGGGGTTCTGCAGTGTTTTTTCTTGTTTTCACGCATAGAATGATGACGTCTGTGTTTTCTGTTGACACTTTTTATGACGTCATGATCTTTGTTTTCTTCTACGCTGGTATTATTCTGTATTTGACCACAGCATACAGAAAGTGGAGAATTAAACAATAACTGTCCAACTTGTTCACTGATCATTTGACGAAATTGGCTGTTTGATTGTCTCTTTGGTGTTGCAAAAGAGTATTCCATTGTATCCATTGTAGAGTACATCCCTAGGTTGGATGAACAAAGTCTCAGACTAACAGAGCCACAGGGATCAGGCTTATAACCTACAGTTGATCCGTGTAGACTGGTTCCACAAGGCTCACCACCTCTCTCACTGACTGGCAGCTGGTTCATGTATATAACACTAATATCCATCATTAATTACTGATTGGTAATGTATAATATATAATAGTTTAAGTATAGGTAATATTGATAAATTGTGCTGTGTGATTATTCGACAAGTGAACTGATGAATGAACTTAGCATTTTCCCTTATATACCAATCTGTCTGTAAGCGGGTATGGAGTCATTCAATCACTACTCATACGTGAGTGGTGTATTCACACCTTGTACTAACTTTCACACTTGTATCGTTAGTGATCATTAATAGCGTTGTGAGCACACATGATGATCTGAGGACGGGAGCTCGTCTCGAGGAATCACCTGAGATATGTTCACACCTTGTTGTCAGACATTAGGTGTGAACATATTTATCACACTAAGTTGTCGCTGTAATATGTTTACCCCATTCTAGGTGACAGTTTCAATAACTTCACTCTGTTCATTGTTAGCTGTTCAGGAGCTCATCGCAGGGGGAATCATCTTTGTTACTTCCACCCATCTTATATAACTGTTGAAAACATAGAACATGTGCTTAGCATGTTTACAAGGCGTTGTGATACACATGACAAACCTCAACAATTTGGTCCCAATTATTTGATCAGGGCTATTTTATCCAAATTCTACCGCATTAAATAATGTTCCCTTTACTGAGTTTTTCGCTTTTTAATAGTCAAGTGGGGCCTATGTAAACGTGGACAAAGTTGAACTAAGCTAAATAATATCAGTGAAGAAACTGATAATAAAATATATTAATGAAAAGCTAATATAGACCTATTCCAATATTATTTTCACTTTATAATTAGTATAGGACTCTAAACAAAAACGTTTTAACACCGAAATACTTGACCCTTTTATCTGGTATCACATGTATCTTGAGGAAACAAGATTATGACGTAACATGATAAACTAAAGCTCAACAACCATACAATCTGACGTGAGGTCAATTAATAAATGCTTGTAATGGAGACCTCAATAACGAAAGTTGAGTGAATTGATTATATGATAAATGTCAACAAAAGGTAAATAATTACAATGCAACTTACTTTTAAATTATAGAGATTTCGTGGAAGTTAAATTTGTTTATGGTTATGGTTTCTGTTCTAGCATAGGCATATTGCCTGTTCACTGGTGTTGTTCCCACTATGAGAAAAAATGAATCGGGCTTTAGGCCACCTTTGTGCACACATAGACTAAACAGGGCCAGGAGAACCTCCTGAGGATGGTGAGATGATTGAGACGTATTGCGGGATCAGCCCATACCGCACTCGGCTGTACCACATGTAGTTATATGTTGTATGTATGCATGCATCCTGTGTAGCAGGTGAGCGGTGAATGCTATTTCGGCGGGTCTAATATGGTCGTCCGTCATGTCGGTCAACTGTACAATTATTTGCGCCGTTATAAATTTTGGACAATCGTGTGAGAAAATACAAACGGTGTTCATTTTCGTGCGGTATGGAAAAATACAGTATATGTCCAAGGAATAAGGTGTTCGCCTTTATTCCTTGGACGAGTGCTGTATTTACCAATACCGCACTCAAATGAACACCATTTGCATATCTTCTCAGTTAAGTTACCGTATTGTACTGTTTGTTTAATTAACTTAACCCTTAAAGCGCCGAAATACTTTCGTATGAACCATGGAGACCAAAGAGTTTTTTCAATAGGTGTTGTAATGAAAGCGTAAAAACAAAAGGTTTGGACATGACCAAAAATAATCATTGTGAAAATAAATTACAAATTACTGATTATGTAAAGTAACTATGCCAAAAAAATATATGATATGTCGACGTCTGGTATCAATTAAATGTTGAAATTATTGTTATTTTCCAGGTGAATAAAAACATAATTTTATTGGTTCATAAACGATTGAGTATGATTTCAGATTTGTACGTTGAGTGTTTCAAACCTTGCGTGACTCTATAGCTCAGAGGTAGAGCACTAGTCTCGTAAACCAGTGGTCGTGAGTTCAAAACTCACTGTAAGCTGTTTGGGGTGACGTTTGATAAATTAAACCATTTTTAATGTGAAGGCGTGCAAGTTCCTAATACTGATATGTTTCGGCAGGATTTAAGTACCTCAGAAACAAATGCAGCTTGCAAGAGATGAGTAGCTTTGAAGATAATACTTATTTGTGATGTAAGCAAACTAATTCTCGGAGATATAATAGATGAAAAATAAAATGGTGGTATGTAAGACTCCGTGGCGCAAAGGTAGTGCGTCTGACTCAAGATCAGAAGGGTTGCGTGTTCGAATGACGTCGTGGTCAAAGCAATTATTTACATATCGCAGTCATGATGGAGCCAATGCTAATTTATTGAATCTAATACACATCAATCTAGGACACTTGGGAGCAAATAAAACACAAAACGTCATTTGTACATGACATGTTGTGTATCGGGTTTGTAATGAAATAGTAAAAACAACAGATTTGGACATGACCAAAAATAATCATTGTGAAAATAAATTACAATTTACTGATTATGTAAAATAATTAAGTCAAAATATATTTCAGATTTGTCGACGTCTCGTATCAATTAGATGTTGAAATTATTGTTATTTTCCAGGTGAATAAAAACATAATTTTATTGGTTCATAAACGATTAAAAATGAATATAGATTTGTACGCTGAGTATTTCAAGAGTAGATGGTATGTAAGACTCCGTGGTGCAACAGTAGCGCGTCTGACTCCAGATCAGAAGGTTCCGTGTTCGAATCACGTCGGGGTCAAAGCAATCATTTTAATATCGCAGTCATGATGGAGCTAATGCTAATTTATTGAATCTAATCCACATCAAACAATCACTATTCCCTTGTCGATGAGTTGATATTACATACCGCAGAAGACTTAACAAAAATAGTAGAAAAGGAATGTCAATGAAATTAATCATGATGTTGGATATAATTTGTATTCATCTTTAAATGAGTGGGAATCTGTGTCACAGTGGTAGCGCGTCTGACTCCAGATAATACGTTGGCATGTTTTAATTACGTCGGGTTCAAACCTTGAACTTTCTTATACACTTCAGCTGATAACATTTTAGCAATTAACTAAGGTATGTAGGCACAAAGTATAATGACGCAATCTAGGACACTTGGGAGCAAATGAAACACAAAACGTTATTTGTACATGACATGTTGTGTATCGGTGTTGTAATGAAAGAGTAAAAACAAACGGTTTGGACATGACTAAAAATAATCATTGTGAAAATAAATTACAATTTATTGATTATGTAAAATAACTATGTCAAAATATATTTCAGATTTGTCGACGTCTCGTATCAATTAGATGTTGAAATTATTGTTATTTTCTAGTTGAATAAAAACATAATTTTATTGGTTCATAAACGATTAAAAATGATTATAGATTTGTACGCTGAGTCTTTCGAGCCTTGTGTGCCTCTATAGCTCAGTGGTAGAGCACTTGTCTCGTAAACCAGGGTCGTGAGTTCTAACCACACTGGAGGCTGTTGGGGTGACTTTTCATGACGTTTGATAAATTAAACCATTTTTTTTCAATGAGGAGGCGTGCAAGTTCTGAAAACTGATATGTTTCGGCAGGATTTAAGTACCTCAGAGACAAATGCAGATTGCAAGAGATGAGTAGCTTTGAAGATAATACTTATATGTGATGTAAGCAAACTAATTCTCGGCGATATAAAGAATGACAAATAAGTGGATGGTATGTAGGACTCCGTGGCGCAACGGTAGCGCCTCTGACTCCAGATCCGAAGGTTGTGTGTTCGAATCACGTCGCGGTCAAAGGAATTATTTTATTATCGCAGTCATGATGGAGCCAATGCTAATTTTTTTAATCTAATCCACATCAAACAATCACTATTCCCTTGTCGATGAGTTGATATTACATACCGCTGAAGACTTTACCAAAATAGTAGAAAAGGAATGTCAATTAAATAAATCATGATGTTGGATATAATTTGTATTCATCTTTAAATGAGTGGGAATCTGTGTCACAGCGGTAGCGCGTCTGACTCCAGATAATACGTTGGTGTGTTTTAATTACGTCGGGTTCAAACCTTGAACTTTCTTATACACTTCAGCTGATAACATTTTAGCAATTAACTAAGGTATGTAGGCACAAAGTATAATGACGCAATCTAGGACACTTGGGAGCTAATGAAACACAAAACGTTATTTGTACATGTCATGTTGTGTATCGGTGTTGTAATGAAAGAGTAAAAACAAAAGGTTTGGACATGACCAAAAATAATCATTGTGAAAATAAAATACAATTTACTGATTATGTGAAATAACTAAGTCAAAATATATCTCAGATTTGTCGACGTCTGGTATCAATTAGATGTTGAAATTACTGTTATTTTCCAGGTGAATAAAAACATAATTTTATTGGTTCATAAACGATTAAAAATGACATAGATTTGTACGCTGAGTATTTCGAGCCTTGTGTGCCTCTATAGCTCAGTGGTAGAGCACTGGTCTCCCAAACAAGGGGTCGTCAGTTCAAACCTCAATGGAGGCTGTTGGGGTGACATTTGATGACGTTTGATAAATTAAACCATTATTTTTAAATGTGAAGGGGTGCAAGTTCTTAATACTGATATGTTTCTGAAGGATTTAAGTACCTCAGGGACAAATGCAGATTGCAAGAGATGAGTAGCTTTGAAGATAATACTTATTTGTGATGTAAGCAAACTAATTCTCGGAGATATAATAGATGAAAAATAAAATGGTGGTATGTAAGACTCCGTGGCTCAACGGTAGCGCGTCTGACTCCAGATCAGAAGGTTGCGTGTTCGAATCATGTCGGGGTCAAAGGAATTATTTTAATATCGCAGTCATGATGTAGCCAATGCTAATTTATTGAATCTAATCCACATCAAACAATCACTATTCCCTTGTCCATGAGTTGATATTATATACCGGTGAAAACTTTACCAAAATAGTAGAAAAGGAATGTCAATTAAATAAATCATGATGTTGGATATAATTTGTATTCATCTTTAAATGAGTGGGAATCTGTGTCACAGCGGTAGCGCGTCTGACTCCAGATATATGTTGGCGTGTTTTAATTACGTCGGGTTCAAACCTTGAACTTTGTTATACACTTCAGCTGATAACATTTTAGCAATTAACTAAGGTATGTAGGCACAAAGTATAATGACGCAATCTGGGACACTTGGGAGCAAATAAAACACAAAACGTTATTTGTAAATGACATGCTGTGTATCAGTGTTGTAATGAAAGAGTAAAAACAAAAGGTTTGGACATGACCAAAAATAATCATTGTGAAAATAAATTACAATTTACGGATTATATAAAATAACTATGTCAAAATATATTTCAGATTTGTCGACGTCTCGTATCAATTAGATGTTCAAATTATTGTTATTTTCCAGGTGAATAAAAACATAATTTTATTGGTTCATAAACGATTAAAAATGACATAGATTTGTACGCTGAGTATTTCGAGCCTTGTGTGCCTCTATAGCTCAGTGGTAGAGCACTGGTCTCCCAAACAAGGGGTCGTCAGTTCAAACCTCAATGGAGGCTGTTGGGGTGACTTTTGATGACGTTTGATAAATTTAACTATTTTTTATCATTATGAAGGCGTGCAAGTTCTTAATACTGATATGTTTAGGCAGGAATTAAGTACCTCAGGGACAAATGCAGGTTGCAAGAGATGAGTGGCTTTGAAGATAATACCTATATGTGATGTAAGCAATCTAATTCTCGGCGATATAATAGATGACAAAAAAATTGATGGTATGTAAGACTGCGTGGCGCAACGGTAGCGCGTCTGACTCCAGATCAGAAGGTTGCGTGTTCGAATCACGTCGGGGTCATGGGAATTATTTTAATATCGCAGTCATGATGTAGCCAATGCTAATTTATTGAATCTAATCCACATCAAACAATCACTATTCCCTTGTCCATGAGTTGATATTACATACCGGTGAAAACTTTACCAAAATAGTAAAAAAGGAATGTCAATTAAATAAATCATGATGTTGGATATAATTTGTATTCATCTTTAAATGAGTGGGAATCTGTGTCACAGCGGTAGCGCGTCTGACTCCAGATAATACGTTGGCGTGTTTTAATTACGTCGGGTTCAAACCTTGAACTTTGTTATACACTTCAGCTGATAACATTTTAGCAATTAACTAAGGTATGTAGGCACAAAGTATAATGACGCAATCTGGGACACTTGGGAGCAAATAAAACACAAAACGTTATTTGTACATGACATGCTGTGTATCAGTGTTGTAACGAAGGAGTAAAAACAAAAGGTTTGGACATGACCAAAAATAATCATTGTGAAAATAAATTACAATTTACTGATTATTAAATAACTATGTCAAAATATATTTCAGATTTGTCGACGTCTCGTATCAATTAGATGTTGGTATTATTGTTATTATCCAGGTGAATAAAAACATAATTTTATTGGTTCATAAACGTTTAAAAATGATTATAGATTCGTAGGCTGAGTATTTCGAGCCTTGTGTGCCTCTATAGCTCAGTGGTAGAGCACTGGTCTCGTAAACAAGGGGTCGTGAGTTTAAACCTCACTGGAGGCTGTTGGGGTGACTTTTGATGACGTTTGATAAATTTAACCATTATTTTTCAATGTGAAGGCGTGCAAGTTCTTAATACTGATATGTTTAAGCAGGATTTAAGTACCTCAGGGACAGATGCAGATTGCAAGAGATGAGTGGCTTTGAAGATAATACCTATATGTGATCTAAGCAATCTAATTCTCGGCGATATAATAGATGCCAAAAAATTGATGTTATGTAAGACTCCGTGGCGCAACGGTAGCACGTCTGACTCCAGATCAGAAGGTTGCGTGTTCGAATCACGTCGGAGTCAAAGGAATTATTTTAATATCGAGGTCATGATGTAGCCAATGCTAATTTATTGAATCTAATCCACATCAAACAATCACTATTCCCTTGTCCATGAGTTGATATTACATACCGGTGAAAATTTTACCAAAATAGTAGAAAAGGAATGTCAATTAAATAAATCATGATGTTGGATATAATTTGTATTCATCTTTAAATGAGTGGGAATCTGTGTCACAGCGGTAGCGCGTCTGACTCCAGATAATACATTGGCGTGTTTTAATTACGTCATGTTCAAACCTTGAACTTTGTTATACACTTCAGCTGATAACATTTTAGCAATTAACTAAGGTATGTAGGCACAAAGTATAATGACGCAATCTAGGACACTTGGGAGCAAATAAAACACAAAACGTTATTTGTACATGACATGCTGTGTATCGGTGTTGTAATGAAAGAGTAAAAACAAAAGGTTTGGACATGACCAAAAATAATCATTGTGAAAATAAATTACAGTTTACTGATTATATAAATTAGCTATGTCAAAATATATTTCAGATTTGTCGACGTCTCATATCAATTAGATGTTGAAATTATTGTTATTTTCCAGGTGAATAAAAACATAATTTTATTGGTTCATAAACGATTAGAAATGATTATAGATTTGTACAATGAGTATTTCGAGCCTTGTGTGCCTCTATAGCTCAGTGGTAGAGCGCTGGTCTCGTAAACCAGGGGTCGTGAGTTCAAACCTCACTATAGGCTGTTGGGGTGACTTTTGATGACGTTTGATAAATTAAACCATTATTTTTAAATGTGAAGGCGTGCAAGTTCTTAATACTGATATGTTTCGGCAGGATTTAACTACCTCAGGGACAAATGCAGATTGCAAGAGATGAGTAGCTTTGAAGATAATACTTATATGTGATGTAAGCAAGCTAATTCTCGGCGATATAATTGATGACAAAAGTGATGATGGTATGTAAGACTCTGTGGCGCAACGGTAGCGCGTCTGACTCCAGATCAGAAGGTTGTGTGTTCGAATCACGTCGGGGTCAAAGGAGATATTTTAATATCGCAGTCATGATGTAGTCAATGCTAATTTATTGAATCTAATCCACATCAAACAATCACCTTTCCCTTGTCCATGAGTTGATATTACATACCGATGAAGACTTTACCAAAATAGTAGAAAAGGAATGTCAATTAAATAAATCATGATGTTGGATAAAATTTGTATTCATCTTTAAATGAGTGGGAATCTGTGTCACAGCGGTTGCGCGTCAGACTCCAGATAATACGTTGGCGTGTTTTAATTACTTAGGGTTCAAACCTTGAACTTTGTTATACACTTCAGCTGATAACATTTTAGCAATTAACTAAGGTATGTAAGCACAAAGTATAATGACGCAATCTAGGACACTTGGGAGCAAATAAAACAAAAAACGTTATTTGTACATGACATGCTGTGTATCGGTGTTGTAATGAAAGAGTAAAAACAAAAGGTTTGGACATGACCAAAAATAATCATTGTGAAAATTAAATCCAATTTACTGATTATATAAAATAACTATGTTAAAATATATTTCAGATTTGTCGACGTCTCGTATCAATTAGATGTTGAAATTATTGTTATTTTCCAGGTGAATAAAAACATAATTTTATTGGTTCATAAACGATTAAAAATTATTATAGATTTGTACGCTGAGTATGTCGAGCCTTGTGTGCCTCTATAGCTCAGTGGTAGAGCACTGGTCTCGTAAACCAGGGGTCGTGAGTTCAAACCTCACTGGAGGCTGTTTGGGTGACTTTTGATGACGCTTCATAAATTTAACCATTATTTTTCAATATGAAGGCGTGCAAGTTCTTAATACTGATATGTTTAGGCAGGATTTAAGTACCTCAGGGACAAATGCAGATTGCAAGAGATGAGTGGCTTTGAAGATAATACCTATATGTGATGTAAGCAATCTAATTCTCGGCGATATAAAAGATGACAAAAAAATTGATGGTATGTAAGACTCCGTGGCGCAACGGTAGCGTGTCTGACTCCAGATCAGAAGGTTGCGTGTTCGAATCACGTTGGGGTCAAAGTAATTATTTTAATATCGCAGTCTTGATGTAGCCAATGCTAATTTATTGAATCTAATCCACATCAAACAATCACTATTCCCTTGTCCATGAGTTGATATTACATACCGGTGAAAACTTTACCAAAATAATAGAAAAGGAATGTCAATTAAATAAATCATGATGTTGGATATAATTTGTATTCATCTTTAAATGAGTGGGAATCTGTGTCACAGCGGTAACGCGTCTGACTCCAGATAATACGTTGGCGTGTTTTAATTACGTCGGGTTCAAACCTTGAACTTTGTTATACACTTCAGCTGATAACATTTTAGCAATTAACTAAGGTATGTAGGCACAAAGTATAATGACGCAATCTGGGACACTTGGGAGCAAATAAAACACAAAACGTTATTTGTACATGGCATGCTGTGTATCGGTGTTGTAATGAAAGAGTTAAAACAAAAGGTTTGGACATGACCAAAAATAATCATTGTGAAAATTAATTACAATTTACTGATTATATAAAATAACTATGTTAAAATATATTTCAGATTTATCGACGTCTCGTATCAATTAGATGTTAAAATTATTGTTATTTTCCAGGTGAATAAAAACATAATTTTATTGGTTCATAAACGATTAAAAATGATTATAGATCTGTACGCTGAGTATTTCGGGCCTTGTGTGCCTCTATAGCTCAGTGGTAGAGCACTGGTCTCGTAAACCAGGGTTCGTGAGTTCAAACCTCACTGGAGGCTGTTGGGGTGACTTTAGATGACGTTTGATAAATTTAACCACTATTTTTCAATGTGAAGGCGTGCAAGTTCTTAATACTGATATGTTTAGGCAGGATTTAAGTACCTCAGGGACAAATGCAGATTGCAAGAGATGAGTGGCTGTGAAGATAATACTTATTTGTGATGTAAGCAATCTAATTCTCGGCGATATAATTGATGACAAATGAGATGATGGTATGTAAGACTCCGTGGTGCAACGGTAGCTCGTCTGACTCCAGATCAGAAGGTGGCGTGTTCGAATAACGTTGGGGTCAAAAGAATTATTTTAATATCGCAGTCATGATGTAGCCAATGCTAATTTATTGAATATAATCCACATCAAACAATCACTATTCCCTTGTCCATGAGTTGATATTACATACCGCTGAAAACTTTACCAAAATAGTAGAAAAGGAATGTCAATTAAATAAATCATGATGTTGGATATAAATTGTATTTATCTTTAAATGAGTGGGAGTCTGTGTCACAGCGGTAGCGCGTCTGACTCCAGATAATACGTCGGGTTCAAACCTTGAACTTTGTTATACACTTCAGCTGATAACATTTTAGCAATTAACTAAGGTATGTAGGCACAAAGTATAATGACGCAATCTAGGACACTTGGGAGCGAATAAAACACAAAACGTTATTTGTACATGACATGCTGTGTATCGGTGTGGTAATGAAAGAGTAAAAAAAAAAGGTTTGGACATGACCAAAAATAATCATTGTGAAAAAAATTACAATTTACTGATTATATAAAATAACTATGTCAAAATATATTTCAGATTTGTCGACGTCTCGTATCAATTAGATGTTGAAATTATTGTTATTTTCCAGGTGAATAAAAACATAATTTTATTGGTTCATAAAGGATTAAAAATGATTATAGATTTGTACGCTGAGTATTTCGAGCCTTGTGTGCCTCTATAGCTCAGCGGTAGAGCACTGGTCTCGTAAACCAGGGGTCGTGAGTTCAAACCTCACTGGAGGCTGTTGGGGTGACTTTTGATGACGTTTGATAAATTAAACCATTATTTTTAAATGTGAAGGCGTGCACGTTCTTAATACTGATATGTTTCGGCAGGATTTAACTACCTCAGGGACAAATGCAGATTGCAAGAGATGAGTACCTTTGAAGATAATACTTATATGTGATGTAAGCAAACTAATTCTCGGCGATATAATTGATGACAAAAAAGATGATGGTATGTAAGACTCCGTGGCGCAACGGTAGCGCGTTGGACTCCAGATCATAAGGTTGTGTGTTCGAATCACGTCGGGGTCAAAGGAATTATTTAAATATCGCAGTCATGATGTAAGTACCTCAGGGACAAATGCAGATTGCAAGAGATGAGTGGCTTTGAAGATAATACCTATATGTGATGTAAGCAATCTAATCCTCGGCGATATAATAGATGACAAAAAAATTGATGGTATGTAAGACTCCGTGGGGCAACGGTAGCGTGTCTGTCTCCAGATCAGAAGGTTGCGTGTTCGAATCACGTCGGGGTCAAAGGAATTATTTTAATATCGCAGTCATGATGTAGTCAATGCTAATTTATTGAATCTAATCCACATCAAACAATCACTATTCCCTTGTCCATGAGTTGATATTACATACCGGTAAAAACTTTACCAAAATAGTAGAAAAGGAATGTCAATTAAATAAATCATGATGTTGGATATAATTTGTATTCATCTTTAAATGAGTGGGAATCTGTGTCACAGCGGTAGCGCGTCTGACTCCAGATAATACATTGGCGTGTTTTAATTACGTCGGGTTCAAACCTTGAACTTTGTTATACACTTCGACTGATAACATTTTAGCAATTAACTAAGGTATGTAGGCACAAAGTATAATGACGCAATCTAGGACACTTGGGAGCAAATAAAACACAAAACGTTATTTGTACATGACATGCTGTGTATCGGTGTTATAATGAAAGAGTAAAAACAAAAGGTTTGGACATGACCAAAAATAATCATTGTGAAAATAAATTACAATTTACTGATTATATAAAATAACTATGGCAAAATATATTTCAGATTTGTCGACGTCTCGTATCAATTAGATGTTGAAATTATTGTTATTTTCCAGGTGAATAAAAACATAATTTTATTGGTTCATAAAGGATTAAAAATGATTATAGATTTGTACGCTGAGTATTTCGAGCCTTGTGTGCCTCTATAGCTCAGTGGTAGAGCACTGGTCTCGTAGACCAGGGGTCGTGAGTTCAAACCTCACTGGAGGCTGTTGGGGTGACTTTTGATGACGTTTGATAAATTAAACCATTATTTTTAAATGTGAAGGCGTGCACGTTCTTAATACTGATATGTTTCGGCAGGATTTAACTACCTCAGGGACAAATGCAGATTGCAAGAGATGAGTACCTTTAAGGATAATACTTATATGTGATGTAAGCAAACTAATTCTCGGCGATATAATCAATGCCAAAAAGATGATGGTATGTAAGACTCCGTGGCGCAACGGTAGCGCGTCTGACTCCAGATCAGAAGGTTGCGTGTTTGAATCACGTCGGGGTCAAAGGAATTATTTTAATATCGCAGTCATGATGTAGTCAATGCTAATTTATTGAATCTAATCCACATCAAACAATCACTATTCCCTTGTCCATGAGTTGATATTACATACCGGTAAAAACTTTACCAAAATAGTAGAAAAGGAATGTCAATTAAAGAAATCATGATGTTAGATATAATTTGTATTCATCTTTAAATGAGTGGGAATCTGTGTCACAGTGGTAGCGCGTCTGACTCCAGATAATACATTGGCGTGTTTTAATTACGTCGGGTTCAAACCTTGAACTTTGTTATACACTTCGACTGATAACATTTTAGCAATTAACTAAGATATGTAAGCACAAAGTATAATGACGCAATCTAGGACACTTGGGAACAAATAAAACACAAAACGTTATTTGTACATGACATGCTGTGTATCGGTGTTGTAATGAAAGAGTAAAAACAAAAGGTTTGGACATGACCAAAAATAATCATTGTGAAAATTAAATCCAATTTACTGATTATATAAAATAACTATGTTAAAATATATTTCAGATTTGTCGACGTCTCGTATCAATTAGATAATGAAATTATTGTTATTTTCCAGGTGAATAAAAACATAATTTTATTGGTTCATAAACGATTAAAAATGATTATAGATATTTACACATAGCCTAGTGTGCCTCTATAGCTTAGTGGTAGAGCACTGGTCTCGTAAACCAGGGGTCGTGAGTTCAAACCTCACTGAAAGCTGTTGGGGACACTTTTGATGACGTTTGATAAATAAAACCATTATTTTTTAATGTGAAGGCGTGCAAGTTCTTAATACTGATATGTTTCGGCAGGATTTAACTACCTCAGGGACAAATGCAGATTGCAAGAGATGAGTAGCTTTGAAGATAATACTTATATGTGATGTAAGCAAACTAATTCTCGGCGATATAATTGATGACAAAAATGATGATGGTATGTAAGACTCCGTGGCGCAACGGTAGCGCGTCTGACTCCAGATGAGAAGGTTGTGTGTTCGAATCACGTCGGGGTCAAAGGAAATATTTTAATATCGCAGTCATGATGTAGTCAATGCTAATTTATTGAATCTAATCCACATCAAACAATCACTATCCCCTTGTCCATGAGTTGATATTACATACCGGTGAAAACTTTACCAAAATAGTAGAAAAGGAATGTCAAATAAATAAATCATGATGTTGGATATAATTTGTATTCATCTTTAAATGAGTGGGAATCTGTGTCACAGCGGTAGCGCGTCTGACTCCAGATAATACGTCGGGTTCAAACCTTGAACTTTGTTATACACTTCAGCTGATAACATTTTAGCAATTAACTAAGGTATGTAGGCACAAAGTATAATGACGCAATCTAGGACACTTGGGAGCAAATAAAACACAAAACGTTATTTGTACATGACATGCTGTGTATCGGTGTTGTAATGAAAGAGTAAAAACAAAAGGTTTGGACATGACCAAATATAATCATTGTGAAAATTAATTGCAATTTACTGATTATATAAAATAACTATGTTAAAAATATATTTCAGATTTGTCGACGTCTCGTATCAATTAGATGTTGAAATTATTGTTATTTTCCAGGTGAATAAAAACATAATTTTATTGGTTCATAAACGATTAAAAATGATTATAGATTTGTACGCTGAGTATTTCGAGCCTTGTGTGCCTCTATAGCTCAGTGGTAGAGCACTGGTCTCGTAAACCAGGGGTCGTGAGTTCAAATCTCACTGGAGGCGGTTGGGGTGACTTTTGATGACGTTTGATAAATTTAACCATTATTTTTCAATGTGAAGGCGTACAAGTTCTTAATACTGATATGTTTAGGCAGGCTTTAAGTACCTCAGGGACAAATGCAGATTGCAAGAGATGAGTGGCTTTGAAGATGATACTTATATGTGATGTAAGCAATCTAATTCTCGGCGATATAATTGATGACAAATAAAATGATGGTATGTAAGACTCCGTGGCACAACGGTAGCGCGTCTGACTCCAGATCAGAAGGTTGTGAGTTCGAATAACGTCGGGGTCAAAAGAATTATTTTAATATCGCAGTCATGATGTAGCCAATGCTAATTTATTGAATCTAATCCACATCAAACAATCACTATTCCCTTGTCCATGAGTTGATATTACATACCGGTGAAAATTATACCAAAATAGTAGAAAAGGAATGTCAAATAAATAAATCATGATGTTGGATATAAATTGTATTTATCTTTAAATGAATGGGAATCTGTGTCACAGCGGTAGCGCGTCTGACTCCAGATAATACGTCGGGTTCAAACCTTGAACTTTGTTATACACTTCAGCTGATAACATTTTAGCAATTAACCAAGGTATGTAGGCACAAAGTATAATGACGCAATCTAGGACACTTGGGAGCAAATAAAACACAAAACGTTATTTGTACATGACATGCTGTGTATCGGTGTTGTAATGAAAGAGTAAAAACAAAAGGTTTGGACATGACCAAAAATAATCATTGTGAAAATTAAATCCAATTTACTGATTATATAAAATAACTATGTTAAAATATATTTCAGATTTGTCGACGTCTCGTATCAATTAGATGTTGAAATTATTGTTATTTTCCAGGTGAATAAAAAAATAATTTTATTGGTTCATAAACGAATAAAAATAATTATAGATTTGTACGCTGAGTATTTCGAGCTTTGTGTGCCTCTATAGCTCAGTGGTAGCGCACTGGTCTCGTAAACCAGGGGTCGTGAGTTCAAACCTCACTGGAGGCTGTTGGGGTGACTTTTGATGACGTTGGATAAATTTAACCATTATTTTTCAATGTGAAGGCGTGCAAGTTCTTAATACTGATATGTTTAGGCAGGATTTAAGTACCTCAGGGACAGATGCAGATTGCCAGAGATGAGTGGCTTTGAAGATAATACCTATAGGTGATGTAAGCAATCTAATTCTCGGCGATATAATGGATGACAAAAAAATTGATGGTATGTAAGACTCCATGGCGCAACGGTAGCGCGTCTGACCCCAGATCAGAAGGTTGCGTGTTCGAATCACGTCGGGGTCAAAGAAATTATTTTAATATCGCAGTCATGATGTAGCCAATGCTAATTTATTGAATCTAATCCACATCAAACAATCACTATTCCCTTGTCCATGAGTTGATATTACATACCGGTGAAAACTTTACAAAAATAGTAGAAAAGGAATGTCAATTAAATAAATCATGATGTTGGATATAATTTGTATTCATCTTTAGATGAGTGGGAATCTGTGTCACAGCGGTAACGCGTCCGACTCCAGATAAAACGTTGGCGTGTTTTAATTACGTCGGGTTCAAACCTTGAACTTTGTTATACACTTCAGCTGATAACATTTTAGCAATTAACTAAGGTATGTAGGTACAAAGTATAATGACGCAATCTGGGACACTTGGGAGCAAATAAAACACAAAATGTTATTTGTACATGACATGCTGTTTATCGGTGTTGTAATGAAAGAGTAAAAACAAAAGGTTTGGACATGACCAAAAATAATCATTGTGAAAATAAATTACAATTTACTGATTATATAAAATAACTATGTCAAAATATATTTCAGATTTGTAGACGTCTCGTATCAATTAGATGTTGAAATTATTGTTAATTTCCAGGTGAATAAAAACTTAATTTTATTGGTTCATAAACGATTAAAAGAGATTATAGATTTGTACGCTGAGTATTTCGAGCCTTGTGAGCCTGTATAGATTAGTGGTAGAGCACTGGTCTCGTAAACCAGGGGTAGTGAGTTCAAACCTCACTGGAGGCTGTTGGGCGACTTTTGATGACGTTTGATAAATTAAACCATTATTTTTTCAATGTGAAGGCGTGCAAGTTCTTAATACTGATATGTTTCGGCAGGATTTAACTACCTCAGGGACAAATGCAGATTGCAGGAGATGAGTAGCTTTGAAGATAATACTTATATGTGATGTAAGCAAACTAATTCTCGGCGATATAATTGATGACAAATCAGGTGATGGAAATGTAAGATTCCGTGGCGCAACGGTAGCGCGTTTGACTCCAGATCAGAAGGTTGCGTGTTCAAATCACGTCGGTGTCAAAGGAATTATTTGTTTATCGCAGTCATGATGTAGCCAATGCTAATTTATTGAATCTAATCCACATCAAACAATCACTATTCCCTTTTCCATGAGTTGATATTACATACCGGTGAAAACTTTACCAAAATAGTAAAAAAGGAATGTCAATTAAATAAATCATGATGTTGAATATAATTTGTATTCATCTTTAAATGAGTGGAAATCTGTGTCACAGCGGTAGCGCGTCTGACTCCAGATAATACGTTGGCGTGTTTTAATTACGTCGGGTTCAAACCTTGAACTTTGTTATACACTTCAGCTGATAACATTTTAGCAATTAACTAAGGTATGTAGGCACAAAGTATAATGACGCAATCTAGGACACTTGGGAGCAAATAAAACACAAAACGTTATTTGTACATGACATGCTGTGTATCGGTGTTGTAATGAAAGAGTAAAAACAAAAGGTTTAGACATGACCAAAAATAATCATTGTGAAAATTAATTACAATTTACTGATTATATAAAATAACTATGTTAAAATATATTTCAGATTTGTCGACATCTCGTATCAATTAGATGTTGAAATTATTGTCATTTTCCAGGTGAATAAAAACATAATTTTATTGGTTCATAAACGATTAAAAATGATTATAGATTTGTACGCTGAGTATTTCCAGCATTGCGTGCCTCTATAGCTCAGTGGTAGAGCACTGGTCTCGTAAACCAGGGGTCGTGAGGTCAAACCTCACTGGAGGCTGTTGGGGTGACTTTTGATGACGTTTGATAAATTAAACAATTATTTTTCAATGTGAAGGCGTGCAAGTTCTTAATACTGATATGTTTCGGCAGGATTTAGGTACCTCAGGGACAAATGCAGATTGCAAGATATGAGTAGCTTTGAAGATAATACTTATTTGTGATGTAAGCAAACTAATTCTCGGCGATATAATTGATGACAAATAAGATGATGGTATGTAAGACTCCGTGGCGCAACAGTAGCGCGTCTGACTACAGATCAGAAGGTTGCGTGTTGGAATCAGGTCCGGGTCAAAGGAATTATTTTAATATCGCAGTCATGATGGAGCCAATGCTAATTTATTGAATCTAATCCACATCAAACAATCACTATTCCCTTGTCCATGAGTTGATATTACATACCGATGAAGACTTTACCAAAATAGTAGAAAAGGAATGTCAATTAAATAATTCATGATGTTGGATATAATTTGTATTCATCTTTAAATGAGTGGGAATCTGTGTCACAGCAGTAGCGCGTCTGACTCCGGATAATACGTTGGCGTGTTTTAATTACTTCGGGTTCAAACCTTGAACTTTGTTATGCACTTCAGCTGATAACATTTTAGCAATTAACTAAGTTATGTAGGCACAAAGTATAATGACGCAATCTAGGACACATGGGAGCAAATGAAACACAAAACGTTATTTGTACATGACATGTTGTGTATCGGTGTTGTAATGAAAGACTAAAAACAAAAGGTTTGGACATGATCAAAAATAATCATTGTGAAAATAAATTACAATTTACTGATTATGTAAAATAACTATGTCAAAATATATTTCAGATTTGTCGACGTCTCGTATCAATTAGATGTTGAAATTATTGTTATTTTCCAAGTGAATAAAAACATAATTTTATTGGTTCATAAACGATGAAAAATGATTATAGATTTGTACGCTGAGTATTTCCAGCATTGCGTGCCTCTATAGCTCAGTGGTAGAGCACTGGTCTCGTAAACCAGGGGTCGTGAGTTCAAACCTCACTGGAGGCTGTTGGGGTGACTTTTGATGACGTTTGATAAATTAAACCATTATTTTTCAATGTGAAGGCGTGCAAGTTCTTAATACTGATATGTTTCGGCAGGATTTAAGGACCTCAGGGACAAATGCAGATTGCAAGAGATGAGCAGCTTTGAAGATAATACTTATTTGTGATGTAAGCAAACTAATTGTCGGCGATATAATTGATGACAAATAAGTTAATTGTATGTAAGACTCCGTGGAGCAACGGTAGCGCGTCTGACTCCAGATCAGAAGGTTGCGTGTTCGAATCACGTCGGGTTCAAAGGAATTATTTTAATATCGCAGTCATGATGGAGCCAATGCTAATTTATTGAATCTAATCCACATCAAACAATCACTATTCCCTTGTCCATGAGTTGATATTACATACCGATGAAGACTTTACCAAAATAGTAGAAAAAGGAATGTCAATTAAATAAATCATGATGTTGGATATAATTTGTATTCATCTTTAAATGAGTGGGAATCTGTGTCACAGCGGTAGCGGGTCTGACTCCAGATAATACGTTGGCGTGTTTTAATTACTTCGGGTTCAAACCTTGAACTTTGTTATGCACTTCAGCTGATAACATTTTAGCAATTAACTAAGTTATGTAGGCACAAAGTATAATGACGCAATCTAGGACATATGGGAGCAAATGAAACACAAAACGTTATTTGTACATGACATGTTGTGTATCGGTGTTGTAATAAAAGACTAAAAACAAAAGGTTTGGACATGATCAAAAATAATCATTGTGAAAATAAATTACAATTTACTGATTATGTAAAATAACTATGTCAAAATATATTTCAGATTTGTCGACGTCTCGTATCAATTAGATGTTGAAATTATTGTTATTTTCCAAGTGAATAAAAATATAATTTTATTGGTTCATAAACGATTAAAAATGATTATAGATTTGTACGCTGTGTATTTCCAGCATTGCGTGCCTCTATAGCTCAGTGGTAGAGCACTAGTCTCGTAAACCAGGGGTCGTGAGTTCAAACCTCACTGGAGGCTGTTGGGGTGACTTTTGATGACGTTTGATAAATTAAACCATTATTTTTCAATGTGAAGGCGTGCAAGTTCTTAATACTGATATGTTTCGGCAGGATTTAGGTACCTCAGGGACAAATGCAGATTGCAAGAGATGAGTAGCTTTGAAGATAATACTTATTTGTGATGTAAGCAAACTAATTCTCGGCGATATAATTGATGACAAATAAGATGATGGTATGTAAGACTCCGTGGCGCAACGGTAGCGCGTCTGACTACAGATCAGAAGGTTGCGTGTTGTAATCAGGTCCGGGTCAAAGGAATTATTTTAATATCGCTGTCATGATGGAGCCAATGCTAATTTATTGAATCTAATCCACATCAAACAATCACTATTCCCTTGTCCATGAGTTGATATTACATACCGATGAAGACTTTACCAAAATAGTAGAAAAGGAATGTCAATTAAATAAATCATGATGTTGGATATAATTTGTATTCATCTTTAAATGAGTGGGAATCTGTGTCACAGCGGTAGCGCGTCTGACTCCAGATAATACGTTGGCGTGTTTTAATTACTTCGGGTTCAAACCTTGAACTTTTTTATGCACTTCAGCTGATAACATTTTAGCAATTAACTACGTTATGTAGGCACAAAGTATAATGACGCAATCTAGGACATTTGGGAGCAAATGAAACACAAAACGTTATTTGTACATGACATGTTGTGTATCGGTGTTGTAATGAAAGACTAAAAACAAAAGGTTTGGACATGATCAAAAATAATCATAGTGAAATTAAATTACAATTTACTGATTATGTAAAATAACTATGTCAAAATATATTTCAGATTTGTCGACGTCTCGTATCAATTAGATGTTGAAATTATTGTTATTTTCCAAGTGAATAAAAACATAATTTTATTGGTTTATAAACGATTAAAAATGATTATAGATTTGTACGCTGAGTATTTCCAGCATTGCGTGTCTCTATAGCTCAGTGGTAGAGCACTGGTCTCGTAAACCAGGGGTCGTGAGTTCAAACTTCACTGGAGGCTGTTGGGGTGACTTTTGATGACGTTTGATAAATTAAACCATTATTTTTCAATGTGAAGGCGTGCAAGTTCTTAATACTGATATGTTTCGGCAGGACTTAGGTACCTCAGGGACAAATGCAGATTGCAAGAGATGAGTAGCTAGCTTTGAAGATAATACTTATTTGTGATGTAAGCAAACTAATTCTCGGCGAAATAATTGATGACAAATAAGATGATGGTATGTACGACTCCGTGGCGCAACGGTAGCGCGTCTGACTCCAGATCAGAAGGTTGCGTGTTCGAATCACGTCGGGGTCAAAGGAATTATTTTAATATCGCAGTCATGATGGAGCCAATGCTAATTTATTGTATCTAATCCACATCAAGCTATCACTATTCCCTTGTCCATGAGTTGATATTACATAGCGATGAAGACTTTACCAAAATAGTAGAAAAGGAATGTCAATTAAATAAATCATGATGTTGGATATAATTTGTATTCATCTTTAAATGAGTGGGAATCTGTGTCACAGCGGTAGCGCGTCTGACTCCAGATAATACGTTGGCGTGTTTTAATTACTTCGGGTTCAAACCTTGAACTTTTTTATGCACTTCAGCTGATAACATATTAGCAATTAACTACGTTATGTAGGCACAATGTATAAGGACGCAATCTAGGACATTTGGGAGCAAAAGAAACACAAAACGTTATTTGTACATGACATGTTGTGTATCGGTGTTGTAATGAAAGACTAAAAACAAAAGGTTTGGACATGATCAAAAATAATCATTGTGAAAATAAATTACAATTTACTGATTATGTAAAATAACTATGTCAAAATATATTTCAGATTTGTCGACGTCTTTTATCAATTAGATGTTGAAATTATTGTTATTTTCCAAGTGAATAAAAACATAATTTTATTGGTTCATAAACGATTAAAAATGATTATAGATTTGTACGCTGAGTATTTCCAGCATTGCGTGCCTCTATAGCTCAGTGGTAGAGCACTGGTCTCGTAAACCAGGGGTCGTGAGTTCAAACCTCACTGAAGGATGTTGGGGTGACTTGTGATGACGTTTGATAAATTAAACCATTATTTTTCAATGTGAAAGCGTGCAAGTTCTTAATACTGATATGTTTCGGCAGGATTTAGGTACCTCAGGGACAAATGCAGATTGCAAGAGATGAGTAGCTTTGAAGATAATACTTCTTTGTGATGTAAGCAAACTAATTCTCGGCGATATAATTGATGACAAATAAGATGATGGTATGTAAGATTCCGTGACGCAATGGTAGCGCGTCTGACTACAGATCAGAAGGTTGCGTGTTGGAATCACGTCAGGGTCAAAGGAATTATTCTAATATCGCAGTCATGATGGAGCCAATGCTAATTTATTGAATCTAATCCACATCAAACAATCAGTATTCCCTTGTCCATGAGTTGATATTACATACCGATGAAGACTTTACCAAAATAGTACAAAAGGAATGTCAATTAAATAAATCATGATGTTGGATATAATTTGTATTCATCTTTAAATGAGTGGGAATCTGTGTCACAGCGGTAGCGCGTCTGACTCCAGATAATACGTTGGCGTGTTTTAATTACTTCGGGTTCAAACCTTGAACTTTGTTATGCACTTCAGCTGATAACATTTTAGCAATTAACTAAGTTATGTAGGCACAAAGTATAATGACGCAATCTAGGACACTTGGGAGCAAATGAAACACAAAACGTTATTTGTGCATGACATGTTGTGTATCGGTGTTGTAATGAAAGAATAAAAACAAAAGGTTTGGACATGATCAAAAATAATCATTGTGAAAATAAATTTTACAATTTACTGATTATGTAAAATAACTATGTCAAAATATATTTCAGATTTGTCGACGTCTCGTATCAATTAGATGTTGAAATTATTGTTATTTTCCCTGTGAATAAAAACATAATTTTATTGGTTCATAAACGATTAAAAATGATTATAGATTTGTACGCTGAGTATTTCCAGCATTGCGTGCCTCTATAGCTCAGTGGTAGAGCACTGGTCTCGTAAACCAGGGGTCGTGAGTTCAAACCTCACTGGAGGCTGTTAGGGTGACTTGTGATGACGTTTGATAAATTAAACCATTATTTTTCAATGTGAAGGCGTGCAAGTTCTTAATACTGATATGTTTCGGCAGGATTTAGGTACCTCAGGGACAAATGCAGATTGCAAGAGATGAGTAGCTTTGAAGATAATACTTATTTGTGATGTAAGCAAACTTTTTCTCGGCGATATAATTGATGACAAATAAGATGATGGTATGTAAGACTCCGTGGCGCAACGGTAGCGCGTCTGACTACAGATCAGAAGGTTGCGTGTTGGAATCAGGTCCGGGTCAAAGGAATTCTTTTAATATCGCAGTCATGATGAGTTCAAACCTCACTGGAGGTTGTTGGGGTGACTTTTGATGACGTTTGATAAATTAAACCATTATTTTTCAATGTGAAGGCGTGCAAGTTCTTAATACTGATATGTTTCATGTATATTTTTTCCATGTCTGTTTTTTTTCATTTTTTGATCTCTTACTATATCAAGGAGAGCAACTTGTGGCAATTGCTGTTTGTAATCCTTATGTGAAATAAATCATGTTTATAAAAAAAAAAAAAAAAAATGATGGAGCCAATGCTAATTTATTGAATCTAATCCACATCAAACAATCACTATTCCCTTGTCCATGAGTTGATATTACATACCGATGAAGACTTTACCAAAATAGTAGAAAAGGAATGTCGATTAAATAAATCATGATGTTGGATATAATTTGTATTCATCTTTAAATGAGTGGGAATCTGTGTCACAGCAGTAGCGCGTCTGACTCCAGATAATACGTTGGCGTGTTTTAATTACTTCGGGTTCAAACCTTGAACTTTTTTATGCACTTCAGCTGATAACATTTTAGCAATTAACTACGTTATGTAGGCACAAAGTATAATGACGCAATCTAGGACATTTGGGAGCAAATGAAACACAAAACTTTATTTGTACATGACATGTTGTGTATCGGTGTTGTAATGAAAGACTAAAAACAAAAGGTTTGGACATGATCAAAAATAATCATTGTGAAAATAAATTAAAATTTACTGATTATGTAAAATAACTATGTCAAAATATATTTCAGATCTGTCGACGTCTCTTATCAATTAGATGTTGAAATTATTGTTATTTTCCAAGTGAATAAAAACATAATTTTATTGGTTCATAAACAATTAAAAATGATTATAGATTTGTACGCTGAGTATTTCCAGCATTGCGTGCCTGTATAGCTCAGTGGTAGAGCACTGGTCTCGTAAACCAGGGGTCGTGAGTTCAAACTTCTCTGGAGGCTGTTGGGGTGACTTTTGATGACGTTTGATAAATTAAACCATTATTTTTCAATGTGAAGGCGTGCAAGTTCTTAATACTGATATGTTTCGGCAGGATTTAGGTACCTCAGGGACAAATGCAGATTGCAAGAGATGAGTAGCTAGCTTTGAAGATAATACTTATTTGTGATGTAAGCAAACTAATTCTCGGCGAAATAATTGATGACAAATAAGATGATGGTATGTACGACTCCGTGGCGCAACGGTAGCGCGTCTGACTCCAGATCAGAAGGTTGCGTGTTCGAATCACGTCGGGGTCAAAGGAATTATTTTAATATCGCAGTCATGATGGAGCCAATGCTAATTTATTGTATCTAATCCACATCAAGCTATCACTATTCCCTTGTCCATGAGTTGATATTACATAGCGATGAAGACTTTACCAAAATAGTAGAAAAGGAATGTCAATTAAATAAATCATGATGTTGGATATAATTTGTATTCATCTTTAAATGAGTGGGAATCTGTGTCACAGCGGTAGCGCGTCTGACTCCAGATAATACGTTGGCGTGTTTTAATCACTTCGGGTTCAAACCTTGAACTTTTTTATGCACTTCAGCTGATAACATATTAGCAATTAACTACGTTATGTAGGCACAATGTATAATGACGCAATCTAGGACATTTGGGAGCAAATGAAACACAAAACGTTATTTGTACATGACATGTTGTGTATCGGTGTTGTAATGAAAGACTAAAAACAAAAGGTTTGGACATGATCAAAAATAATCATTGTGAAAATAAATTACAATTTACTGATTATGTAAAATAACTATGTCAAAATATATTTCAGATTTGTCGACGTCTCTTATCAATTAGATGTTGAAATTATTGTTATTTTCCAAGTGAATAAAAACATAATTTTATTGGTTCATAAACGATTAAAAATGATTATAGATTTGTACGCTGAGTATTTCCAGCATTGCGTGCCTCTATAGCTCAGTGGTAGAGCAATGGTCTCGTAAACCAGGGGTCGTGAGTTCAAACCTCACTGAAGGATGTTGGGGTGACTTGTGATGACGTTTGATAAATTAAACCATTATTTTTCAATGTGAAAGCGTGCAAGTTCTTAATACTGATATGTTTCGGCAGGATTTAGGTACCTCAGGGACAAATGCAGATTGCAAGAGATGAGTAGCTTTGAAGATAATACTTCTTTGTGATTTAAGCAAACTAATTCTCGGCGATATAATTGATGACAAATAAGATGATGGTATGTAAGACTCCGTGGTGCAACGGTAGCGCGTCTGACTACAGATCAGAAGGTTGCGTGTTGGAATCACGTCAGGGTCAAAGGAATTATTCTAATATCGCAGTCATGATGGAGCCAATGCTAATTTATTGAATCTAATCCACATCAAACAATCAGTATTCCCTTGTCCATGAGTTGATATTACATACCGATGAAGACTTTACCAAAATAGTACAAAAGGAATGTCAATTAAATAAATCATGATGTTGGATATAATTTGTATTCATCTTTAAATGAGTGGGAATCTGTGTCACAGCGGTAGCGCGTCTGACTCCAGATAATACGTTGGCGTGTTTTAATTACTTCGGGTTCAAACCTTGAACTTTGTTATGCACTTCAGCTGATAACATTTTAGCAATTAACTAAGTTATGTAGGCACAAAGTATAATGACGCAATCTAGGACACTTGGGAGCAAATGAAACACAAAACGTTATTTGTGCATGACATGTTGTGTATCGGTGTTGTAATGAAAGAATAAAAACAAAAGGTTTGGACATGATCAAAAATAATCATTGTGAAAATAAATTTTACAATTTACTGATTATGTAAAATAACTATGTCAAAATATATTTCAGATTTGTCGACGTCTCGTATCAATTAGATGTTGAAATTATTGTTATTTTCCAAGTGAATAAAAACATAATTTTATTGGTTCATAAACGATTAAAAATGATTATAGATTTGTACGCTGAGTATTTCCAGCATTGCGTGCCTCTATAGCTCAGTGGTAGAGCACTGGTCTCGTAAACCAGGGGTCGTGAGTTCAAACCTCACTGGAGGCTGTTGGGGTGACTTTTGATGACGTTTGATAAATTAAACCATTATTTTTCAATGTGAAGGCGTGCAAGTTCTTAATACTGATATGTTTCGGCAGGATTTAGGTACCTCAGGGACAAATGCAGATTGCAAGAGATGAGTAGCTTTGAAGATAATACTTATTTGTGATGTAAGCAAACTTTTTCTCGGCGATATAATTGATGACAAATAAGATGATGGTATGTAAGACTCCGTGGCGCAACGGTAGCGCGTCTGACTACAGATCAGAAGGTTGCGTGTTGGAATCAGGTCCGGGTCAAAGGAATTCTTTTAATATCGCAGTCATGATGAGTTCAAACCTCACTGGAGGTCGTTGGGGTGACTTTTGCTGACGTTTGATAAATTAAACCATTATTTTTCAATGTGAAGGCGTGCAAGTTCTTAATACTGATATGTTTCATGTATATTTTTTCCATGTCTGTTTTTTTTTATTTTTTGATCTCTTACTATATCAAGGAGAGCAACTTGTGGCAATTGCTGTTTGTAATCCTTATGTGAAATAAATCATGTTTATAAAAAAAAAAAAAAAAAATGATGGAGCCAATGCTAATTTATTGAATCTAATCCACATCAAACAATCACTATTCCCTTGTCCATGAGTTGATATTACATACCGATGAAGACTTTACCAAAATAGTAGAAAAGGAATGTCAATTAAATAAATCATGATGTTGGATATAATTTGTATTCATCTTTAAATGAGTGGGAATCTGTGTCACAGCGGTAGCGCGTCTGACTCCAGATAATACGTTGGCGTGTTTTAATTACTTCGGGTTCAAACCTTGAACTTTGTTATACACTTCAGCTGATAACATTTTAGCAATTAACTAAGTTATGTAGGCACAAAGAATAATGACGCAATCTAGGACACTTGGGAGCAAATGAAACACAAAACGTTATTTGTACATGACATGTTGTGTATCGGTGTTGTAATGAAAGACTAAAAACAAAAGGTTTGGACATGATCAAAAATAATCATTGTGAAAATAAATTACAATTTACTGATTATGTAAAATAACTATGTCAAAATATATTTCAGATTTGTCGACGTCTCGTATCAATTAGATGTTGAAATTATTGTTATTTTCCAAGTGAATAAAAACATAATTTTATTGGTTCATAAACGATTAAAAATGATTATAGATTTGTACGCTGAGTATTTCTAGCATTGCGTGTCTCTATAGCTCAGTGGTAGAGCACTGGTCTCGTAAACCAGGGGTCGTGAGTTCAAACTTCACTGGAGGCTGTTGGGGTGACTTTTGATGACGTTTGATAAATTAAACCATTATTTTTCAATGTGAAGGCGTGCAAGTTCTTAATACTGATATGTTTCGGCAGGATTTAGGTACCTCAGGGACAAATGCAGATTGCAAGAGATGAGTAGCTTTGAAGATAATACTTATTTGTGATGTAAGCAAACTAATTCTCGGCGATATAATTGATGACAAATAAGATGATGGTATGTAAGACTCCGTGGTGCAACGGTAGCGCGTCTGACTACAGATCAGAAGGTTGCGTGTTGGAATCACGTCCGGGTCAAAGGAATTATTTTAATATCGCAGTCATGATGGAGCCAATGCTAATTTATTGAATCTAATCCACATCAAACAATCACTATTCCCTTGTCCATGAGTTGATATTACATACCGATGAAGACTTTACCAAAATAGTAGAAAAGGAATGTCGATTAAATAAATCATGATGTTGGATATAATTTGTATTCATCTTTAAATGAGTGGGAATCTGTGTCACAGCGGTAGCGCGTCTGACTCCAGATAATACGTTGGCGTGTTTTAATTACTTCGGGTTCAAACCTTGAACTTTTTTATGCACTTCAGCTGATAACATTTTAGCAATTAACTACGTTATGTAGGCACAAAGTATAATGACGCAATCTAGGACATTTGGGAGCAAATGAAACACAAAACTTTATTTGCACATGACATGTTGTGTATCGGTGTTGTAATGAAAGACTAAAAACAAAAGGTTTGGACATGATCAAAAATAATCATTGTGAAAATAAATTAAAATTTACTGATTATGTAAAATAACTATGTCAAAATATATTTCAGATCTGTCGACGTCTCTTATCAATTAGATGTTGAAATTATTGTTATTTTCCAAGTGAATAAAAACATAATTTTATTGGTTCATAAACAATTAAAAATGATTATAGATTTGTACGCTGAGTATTTCCAGCATTGCGTGCCTGTATAGCTCAGTGGTAGAGCACTGGTCTCGTAAACCAGGGGTCGTGAGTTCAAACCTCACTGGAGGCTGTTGGGGTGACTTTTGATGACGTTTGATAAATTAAACCATTATTTTTAAATGTGAAGGCGTGCAAGTTCTTAATACTGATATGTTTCGGCAGGATTTAGGTACCTCAGGGACAAATGCAGATTGCAAGAGATGAGTAGCTTTGAAGATAATACTTATTTGTGATGTAAGCAAACTAATTCTCGGCGATATAATTGATGACAAATAAGATGATGGTATGTAAGACTCCGTGGCGCAACGGTAGCGCGTCTGACTACAGATCAGAAGGTTGCGTGTTGGAATAAGGTCGGGGTCAAAGGAATTATTTTAATATCGCAGTCATGATGGAGCCAATGCTAATTTATTGAATCTAATCCACATCAAACAATCACTATTCCCTTGTCCATGAGTTGATATTACATACCGATGAAGACTTTACCAAAATAGTAGAAAAGGAATGTCAATTAAATAAATCATGATGTTGGATATAATTTGTATTCATCTTTAAATGAGTGGGAATCTGTGTCACAGCGGTAGCGCGTCTGACTCCAGATAATACGTTGGCGTGTTTTAATTACTTCGGGTTCAAACCTTGAACTTTGTTATACACTTCAGCTGATAACATTTTAGCAATTAACTAAGTTATGTAGGCACAAAGTATAATGACGCAATCTAGGACACTTGGGAGCAAATGAAACACAAAACGTTATTTGCACATGACATGTTGTGTATCGGTGTTGTAATGAAAGACTAAAAACAAAAGGTTTGGACATGATCAAAAATAATCATTGTGAAAATAAATTACAATTTACTGATTATGTAAAATAACTATGTCAAAATATATTTCAGATTAGTCGACGTCTCGTATCAATTAGATGTTGAAATTATTGTTATTTTCCAAGTGAATAAAAACATAATTTTATTGGTTCATAAACGATTAAAAATGATTATAGATTTGTACGCTGAGTATTTCCAGCATTTCGTGCCTCTATAGCTCAGTGGTAGAGCACTGGTCTCGTAAACCAGGGGTCGTGAGTTCAAACCTCACTGGAGGCTGTTGGGGTGACTTTTGATGACGTTTGATAAATTAAACCATTATTTTTCAATGTGAAGGCGTGCAAGTTCTTAATACTGATATGTTTCGGCAGGATTTAAGTACCTCAGGGACAAATGCAGATTGCAAGAGATGAGTAGCTTTGAAGATAATACTTATTTGTGATGTAAGCAAACTAATTCTCGGCGATATAATTGATGACAAATAAGTTGATGGTATGTAAGCCTCCGTGGCGCAATGGTAGCGCGTCTGACTCCAGATCAGAAGGTTGTGTGTTCGAATCACGTCCGGGTCAAAAAAATTATTTTAATATCGCAGTCATGATGGAGCCAATACTAATTTATTGAATCTAATCCACATCAAACAATCACTATTCCCTTATCAATGAGTTGATGTTACATACCGCTGAAGACTTTACCAAAATAGTAGAAAAGGAATGTCAATTAAATAAATCATGATGTTGGATATAATTTGTATTCATCTTTAAATGAGTGGGAATCTGTGTCACAGCGGTAGCGCGTCTGACTCCAGATAATACGTTGGCGTGTTTTAATTACTTCGGGTTCAAACCTTGAACTTTGTTATACACTTCAGCTGATAACATTTTAGCAATTAACTAAGTTATGTAGGCACAAAGTATAATGACGCAATCTAGGACACTTGGGAGCAAATGAAACACAAAACGTTGTTTGTACATGACATGTTGTGCATCGGTGTTGTAATGAAAGACTAAAAACAAAAGGCTTGGACATAATCAAAAATAATCATTGTGAAAATAAATTACAATTTACTGATTATGTAAAATAACTATGTCAAAATATATTTCAGATTTGTCGACGTCTCGTATCAATTAGATGTTGAAATTATTGTTATTTTCCAAGTGAATAAAAACATAATTTTATTGGTTCATAAACGATTAAAAATGATTATAGATTTGTACGCTGAGTATTTCCAGCATTGCGTGCCTCTATAGCTCAGTGGTAGAGCACTGGTCTCGTAAACCAGGGGTCGTGAGTTCAAACCTCACTGGAGGCTGTTGGGGTGACTTTTGATGACGTTTGATAAATTAAACCATTATTTTTCAATGTGAAGGCGTGCAAGTTCTTAATACTGATATGTTTCGGCAGGATTTAAGTACCTCAGGGACAAATGCAGATTGCAAGAGATGAGTAGCTTTGAAGATAATACTTATTTGTGATGTAAGCAAACTAATTCTCGGCGATATAATTGATGACAAATAAGTTGATGGTATGTAAGACTCCGTGGCGCAACGGTAGCGCGTCTGACTCCAGATCAGAAGGTTGCGTGTTCGAATCACGTCGGGGTCAAATAAATTATTTTAATATTGCAGTCATGATGGAGCCAATGCTAATTTATTGAATCTAATCCACATCAAACAATCACTATTCCCTTGTCCATGAGTTGATGTTACATACCGCTGAAGACTTTACCAAAATAGTAGAAAAGGAATGTCAATTAAATAAATCATGATGTTGGATATAATTTGTATTCATCTTTAAATGAGTGGGAATCTGTGTTACAGCGGTAGCGCGTCTGACTCCAGATAATACGTTGGCGTGTTTTAATTACTTCGGGTTCAAACCTTGAACTTTGTTATACACTTCAGCTGATAACATTTTAGCAATTAACTAAGTTATGTAGGCACAAAGTATAATGACGCAATCTAGGACACTCGGGAGCAAATTAAACACAAAACGTTATTTGTGCATGACATGTTGTGTATCGGTGTTGTAATGAAAGACTAAAAACAAAAGGTTTGGACATGATCAAAAATAATCATTGTGAAAATAAATTACAATTTACTGATTATGTAAAATAACTATGTCAAAATATATTTCAGATTTGTCGACGTCTCGTATCAATTAGATGTTGAAATTATTGTTATTTTCCAAGTGAATAAAAACATAATTTTATTGGTTCATAAACGATTAAAAATGATTATAGATTTGTACGCTGAGTATTTCCAGCATCGCGTGCCTCTATAGCTCAGTGGTAGAGCACTGGTCTCGTAAACCAGGGGTCGTGAGTTCAAACCTCTCTGGAGGCTGTTGGGGTGACTTGTGATGACGTTTGATAAATTAAACCATTATTTTTCAATGTGAAGGCGTGCAAGTTCTTAATACTGATATGTTTCGGCAGGATTTAGGTACCTCAGGGACAAATGCAGATTGCAAGAGATGAGTAGCTTTGAAGATAATACTTATTTGTGATGTAAGCAAACTTTTTCTCGGCGATATAATTGATGACAAATAAGATGATGGTATGTAAGACTCCGTGGCGCAACGATAGCGCGTCTGACTACAGATCAGAAGGTTGCGTGTTGGAATCAGGTCCGGGTCAAAGGAATTATTTTAATATCGCAGTCATGATGAGTTCAAACCTCCCTGGAGGCTGTTGGGGTGACTTTTGATGACGTTTGATAAATTAAACCATTATTTTTCAATGTGAAGGCGTGCAAGTTCTTAATACTGATATGTTTCATGTATATTTTTTCCAAGTCTGTTTTTTTCATTTTTTGTGTCTCTTACTATATCAAGGAGAGCAACTTGTGGCAATTGCTGTTTGTAATCCTTATGTGAAATAAATCATGTTTATAAAAAAAAAAAAAAAATGATGGAGCCAATGCTAATTTATTGAATCTAATCCACATCAAACAATCACTATTCCGATGAAGACTTTACCAAAATAGTAGAAAAGGAATGTCAATTAAATAAATCATGATGTTGGATATAATTTGTATTCATCTTTAAATGAGTGGGAATCTGTGTCACAGCGGTAGCGCGTCTGACTCCAGATAATACGTTGGCGTGTTTTAATTACTTCGGGTTCAAACCTTGAACTTTGTTATACACTTCAGCTGATAACATTTTAGCAATTAACTAAGTTATGTAGGCACAAAGTATAATGACGCAATCTAGGACACTTGGGAGCAAATGAAACACAAAACGTTATTTGTACATGACATGTTGTGTATCGGTGTTGTAATGAAAGACTAAAAACAAAAGGTTTGGACATGATCAAAAATAATCATTGTGAAAATAAATTACAATTTACTGATTATGTAAAATAACTATGTCAAAATATATTTCAGATTTGTCGACGTCTCGTATCAATTAGATGTTGAAATTATTGTTATTTTCCAAGTGAATAAAAACATAATTTTATTGGTTCATAAACGATTAAAAATGATTATATATTTGTACGCTGAGTATTTCCAGCATTGCGTGCCTCTATAGCTCAGTGGTAGAGCACTGGTCTCGTAAACCAGGGGTCGTGAGCTCAAACCACACTGGAGGCTGTTGGGGTGACTTTTGATGACGTTTGATAAATTAAACCATTATTTTTCAATGTGAAGGCGTGCAAGTTCTTAATACTGATATGTTTCGGCAGGATTTAAGTACTTCAGGGACAAATGCAGATTGCAAGAGATGAGTAGCTTTGAAGATAATACTTATTTGTGATGTAAGCAAACTAATTCTCGGCGATATAATTGATGACAAATAAGTCGATGGAATGTAAGACTCCGTGGCGCAATGGTAGCGCGTCTGACTCCAGATCAGAAGGTTGCGTGTTTTCTAATCACGTCGGGGTCAAAGAAATTATTTTAATGTCGCAGTCATGATGGAGCCAATGCTAATTTATTGTATCTAATCCACATCAAACAATCACTATTCCCTTGTCCATGAGTTGATGCTACATACCGCTGAAGACTTTACCAAAATAGTAGAAAAGGAATGTCAATTAAATAAATCATGATGTTGGATATAATTTGTATTCATCTTTAAATGAGTGGGAATCTGTGTCACAGCGGTAGCGCGTCTGACTCCAGATAATACGTTGGCGTGTTTTAATTACTTCGGGTTCAAACCTTGAACTTTGTTATACACTTCAGCTGATAACATTTTAGCAATTAACTAAGTTATGTAGGCACAAAGTATAATGACGCAATCTAGGACACTTGGGAGCAAATGAAACACAAAACGTTATTTGTACATGACATGTTGTGTATCGGTGTTGTAATGAAAGAGTAAAAACAAAAGGTTTGGACATGATCAAAAATAATCATTGTGAAAATAAATTACAATTTACTGATTATGTAAAATAATTAAGTCAAAATATATTTCAGATTTTTCGACGTCTCGTATCAATTAGATGTTGAAATTATTGTTATTTTCCAAGTAAATAAAAACATAATTTTATTGGTTCATAAACGATTAAAAATGATTATAGATTTGTACGCTGAGTATTTCCAGCATTGCGTGCCTCTATAGCTCAGTGGTAGAGCACTGGTCTTGTAAACCAGGGGTCGTGAGTTAAAACCTCACTTGGAGGCTGTTGGGGTGACTTTTGATGGCGTTTGATAAATTAAAACATTATTTTTCAATGTAAAAGCGTGCAAGTTTTTAATACTGATATGTTTCGGCAGGATTTAAGTACCTCAGGGACAAATGCAGATTGCAAGAGATGAGTAGCTTTGAAGATAAAACTTATTTGTGATGTAAGCTAACTAATTCTCGGCGATATAATTGATGACAAATAAGTTGATGGTATGTAAGACTCCGTGGCGCAACAGTAGCGCGTCTGACTCCAGATCAGAAGGTTGCGTGTTCGAATCACGTCGGTGTCAAAGAAATTATTTTAATTTCGCAGTCATGATGGAGCCAATGCTAATTTATTGAATCTTATCCACATCAAACAATCACTATTCCCTTGTCCATGAGTTGATATTACATACCGATGAAGACTTTACCAAAATAGTAGAAAAGGAATGTCAATTAAATAAATCATGATGTTGGATATAATTTGTATTCATCTTTAAATGAGTGGGAATCTGTGTCACAGCGGTAGCGCGTCTGACTCCAGATAATACGTTGGCGTGTTTTAATTACTTCGGGTTCAAACCTTGAACTTTGTTATACACTTCAGCTGATAACATTTTAGTAATTAACTAAGTTATGTAGGCACAAAGTATAATGACGCAATCTAGGACACTTGGGAGCAAATGAAACACAAAACGTTTTTTGTACATGACATGTTGTGTATCGGTGTTGTAATGAAAGACTAAAAACAAAAGGTTTGGACATGATCAAAAATAATCATTGTGAAAATAAATTACAATTTACTGATTATGTAAAATAACTATGTCAAAATATATTTCAGATTTGTCGACGTCTCGTATCAATTAGATGTTGAAATTATTGTTATTTTCCAAGTGAATAAAAACATAATTTTATTGGTTCATAAACGATTAAAAATAATTATAGATTAGTACGCTGAGTATCTCCAGCATTGCGTGCCTCTATAGCTCAGTGGTAGTGCACTGGTCTCGTAAACCAGGGGTCGTGAGTTCAGACCTCACTGGAGGCTGTTGGGGTGACTTTTGATGACGTTTGATAAATTAAACCATTATTTTTCAATGTGAAGGCGTGCAAGTTCTTAATACTGATATGTTTCGGCAGGATTTAAGTACCTCAGGGACAAATGCAGATTGCAAGAGATGAGTAGCTTTGAAGATAATACTTATTTGTGATGTAAGCAAACTAATTCTCGGAGATATAATTGATGACAAATAAGTTGATAGTATGTAAGACTCCGTGGCGCAACGGTAGCGCGTTTGACTCCATATCAGAAGGTTGCGTGTTTGAATCACGTCGGGGTCAAAGAAATTATTTTAATATCGCATTCATGATGGAGCCAATGCTAATTTATTGAATCTAATCCACATCAAACAATCACTATTCCCTTGTCCATGAGTTGATGTTACATACCGATGAAGACTTTACCAAAATAGTAGAAAAGGAATGTCAATTAAATAAATCATGATGTTGGATATAATTTGTATTCATCTTTAAATGAGTGGGAATCTGTGTCACAGCGGTAGCGCGTCTGACTCCAGATAATACGTTGGCGTGTTTTAATTACTTCGGGTTCAAACCTTGAACTTCGGTATAAACTTCAGCTGATAACATTGTAGCAATTAACTAAGTTATGTAGGCACAAAGTATAATGACGCAATCTAGGACACTTGGGAGCAAATGAAACGCAAAACGTTATTTGTACATGACATGTTGTGTATCGGTGTTGTAATGAAAGACTGAAAACAAAAGGTTTGCACATGATCAAAAATAATCACTGTGAAAATAAATTACAATTTACTGATTATGTAAAATAACTATGTCAAAATATATTTTAGATTTGTCGACGTCTCGTATCAATTAGATGTTGAAATTATTGTTATTTTCCAAGTGAATAAAAACATAATTTTATTGGTTCATAAACGATTAAAAATGATTATAGATTTGTACGCTGAGTATTTCCAGCATTGCGTGCCTCTATAGCTCAGTGGTAGAGCACTGGTCTCGTAAACCAGGGGTCGTGAGTTCAAACCTCACTGGAGGCTGCTGGGGTGATTTTTGATGACGTTTGATAAATTAAACCATTATTTTTCAATGTGAAGGCGTGCAAGTTCTTAATACTGATATGTTTCGGCAGGATTTAGGTACCTCAGGGACCAATGCAGATTGCAAGAGATGAGTAGCTTTGAAGATAATACTTATTTGTGATGTAAGCAAACTAATTCTCGGCGATATAATTGATGACAAATAAGTTGATGGTATGTAAGACTCCGTGGCGCAACGGTAGCGCGTCTGACTCCAGATCAGAAGGTTGCGTGTTCGAATCACGTCGGGGTCAAAGGAAGTATTTTAATATCGCAGTCATGATGGAGCCAATGCTAATTTATTGAATCTAATCCACATCAAACAATCACTATTCCCTTGTCCATGAGTTGATATTACATACCGATGAAGACTTTACCAAAATAGTAGAAAAGGAATGTCAATTAAATAAATCATAATGTTGGATATAATTTGTATTCATCTTTAAATGAGTGGGAATCTGTGTCACAGCGGTAGCGCTTCTGACTCCAGATAATACGTTGGCGTGTTTTAATTACTTCGGGTTCAAACCTTGAACTTTGTTATACACTTCAGCTGATAACATTTTAGCAATTAACTAAGTTATGTAGGCACAAAGTATAATGACACAATCTAGGACACTTGGGAGCAAATGAAACACAAAACGTTAATTGTAAATGACATGTTGTGTATCGGTGTTGTGATGAAAGAGTAAAAACAAAAGGTTTGGACATGACCAAAAATAATCATTGTGAAAATAAATTACAATTTACTGATTATGTAAAATGACTATGTCAAAATATATTTCAGATTTGTTGACGTCTCGTATCAATTAGATGTTGAAATTATTGTTATTTTCCAGGTGAATAAAAACATAATTTTATTGGTTCATAAACGATTAAAAAGGATTATAGATTTGTACGCTGAGTATTACCAGCATTGCGTGCCTCTATAGCTCAGTGGTAGAGCACTGGTCTCGTAAACCAGGGGTCGTGAGTTCCAGCCTCACTGGAGGCTGTTGGGGTGACTTTTGATGACGTTTGATAAATTAAACCATTATTTTTCAATGTGAGGGCGTGCAAGTTCTTAATACTGATATGTTTCGGCAGTATTTAGGTACCTCAGGGACAAATGCAGATTGCAAGAGATGAGTAGCTTTGAAGATAATACTTATTTGTGATGTAAGCAAACTAATTCTCGGCGATATAATTGATGACAAATAAGATGATGGTATGTCAGACTCCGTGGCGCAACGGTAGCGCGTCTGACTACAGATCAGAAGGTTGAGTGTTGGAATCACGTCCGGGTCAAAGGAATTATTTTAATATCGCAGTCATGATGGAGCCAATGCTAATTTATTGAATCTAATCCACATCAAACAATCACTATTCCCTTGTCCATGAGTTGATATTACATACCGATGAAGACTTTACTGAAATAGTAGAAAAGGAATGTCAATTAAATAAATCATGATGTTGGATATAATTTGTATTCATCTTTAAATGAGTGGGAATCTGTGTCACAGCGGTAGCGCGTCTGACTCCAGATAATACGTTGGCGTGTTTTAATTACTTCGGGTTCAAACCTTGAACTTTGTTATGCACTTCAGCTGATAACATTTCAGCAATTAACTAAGTTATGTAGGCACAAAGTATAATGACGCAATCTAGGACACTTGGGAGCAAATGAAACACAAAACGTTATTTGTACATGACATGTTGTGTATCGGTGGTGTAATGAAAGACTAAAAACAAAAGGTTTGGATATGATCAAAAATAATCATTGTGAAAATAAATTACAATTTACTGATTATGTAAAATAACTATGTCAAAATATATTTCAGATTTGTCGACGTCTCGTATCAATTAGATGTTGAAATTATTGTTATTTTCCCTGTGAATAAAAACATAATTTTATTGGTTCATAAACGATTAAAAATGATTATAGATTTGTACGCTGAGTTTTCCAGCATTGCGTGCCTCTATAGCTCAGTGGTAGAGCACTGGTCTCGTAAACCAGGGGTCGTGAGTTCAAACCTCACTGGAGGTTGTTGGGTGACTTTTGATGACGTTTGATAAATTAAACCATTATTTTTCAATGTGAAGGCGTGCAAGTTCTTAATACTGATATGTTTCAGCAGTATTTAGGTACCTCAGGGACAAATGCAGATTGCAAGAGATGAGTAGCTTTGAAGATAATACTTCTTTGTGATGTAAGCAAACAAATTCTCGGCGATATAATTGATGACAAATAAGATGGTTGTATGTAAGACTCCGTGGCACGACGGTAGCGCGTCTGTCTCCAGATCAGAAGGTTGCGTGTTCGAATCACGTCGAGGTCAAAGGAATTATTTTATTATCGCTGTCATGATGGAGCTAATGCTAATTTATTGAATCTAATCAACATCAAACAATCACTATTCCCTTGTGCATGAGTTGATATTACATACCGATGAAGACTTTACCAAAATAGTAGAAAAGGAATGTCAATTAAATAAATCATGATGTTGGATATAATTTGTATTCATCTTTAAATGAGTGGGAATCTGTGTCACAGCGGTAGCGCGTCTGACTCCAGATAATACGTTGGCGTGTTTTAATTACTTCGGGTTCAAACCTTGAACTTTGTTATACACTTCAGCTGATAACATTTTAGCAATTAACCAAGTTATGTAGGCACAAAGTATAATGACGCAATCTAGGACACTTGGGAGCAAATAAAACACAAAACGTTATTTGTACATGCCATGCTGTGTATCGGTGTTGTAATGAAAGAGTACAAACAAAAGGTTTGGACATGACCAAAAATAATCATTGTGAAAATAAATTACAATTTACTGATTATATAAAAAAACCATGTCAAAATATATTTCAGATTTGTCGACGTCTCGTATCAATTAGATGTTGAAATAATTGTTATTTTCCAGGTGAGTAAAAACATAATTTTATTGGTTCAAAAACGATTAAAAATGATTATAGATTTGTACGTTGAGTATTCCGAGCCTTGTGTGCCTCTATAGCTCAGTGGTAGAGCACTGGTCTCGTAAACCAGGGGTCGTGAGTTCAAACCTCACTGGAGGCTATTGGGGTGACTTTTGATGACGATTGATAAATTTAACCATTATTTTTCAATGTGAAGGCGTGCAAGTTCTTAATACTGATATGTTTAGGCAGGATTTGAGAATCTCAGGGACAAATGCAGATTGCAAGAGATGAGTGGCTTTGAAGATAATACTTATATGTGATGTAAGCAAACTAATTCTCGGCGATATAATTGATGACAAAAAAGATGATGTTATGTAAGACTCCGTGGCGAAACGGTAGCGCGTCTGACTCCAGATGAGAAGGTTGCGTGTTCGAATCACGTCGGGGTCAAAGGAAATATTTTAATATCGCAGTCATGATGTAGTCAATGCTAATTTATTGAATCTAATCCACATCAAACAATCACTATTCCCTTGTCCATGAGTTGATATTACATACCGGTGAAAACTTTACCAAAATAGTAGAAAAGGAATGTCAATTAAATAAATCATGATGTTGGATATAATTTGTATTCATCTTCAAAAGAGTGGGAATCTGTGTCACAGCGGTAACACGTCTGACTCCAGATAATACGTTGGCGTGTTTTAATTACGTCGGGTTCAAACCTTGAACTTTGTTATACACTTCAGCTGATAACATTTTAGCAATTAGCTATGTATGTAGGCACAAAATATAATGATGCAATCTAGGACAATTGGGAGCAAATAAAACACAAAACGTTATTTGTACATGACATGCTGTGTATCGGTGTTGTAATGAAAGAGTAAAAACAAAAGGTTTGGACATGACCAAAAATAATCATTGTGAAAATTAATTACAATCTACTGATTATATAAAAATAACTATGTTAAAATATATTTCAGATTTGTCGACGTCTCGTATCAATTAGATGTTGAAATTATTGTTATTTTCCAGGTGAATAAAAACATAATTGTATCGGTTCATAAACGATTAAAAATGATTATAGATTTGTACGCTGAGTATTTCTCGCCTTGTGTGCCTCTATAGCTCAGTGGTAGAGCACTGGTCACGTAAACCAGGGGTCGTGAGTTGAAACCTCACTGGAGGCTGTTGGGGTGACTTTTGATAACGTTTGATAAATTTAACCATTATTTTTCAATGTGAAGGCGTGCAAGTTCTTAATACTGATATGTTTAGGCAGGATTTAAGTACCTCAGGGACAAATGCAGATTGCAAGAGATGAGTGGCTTTGAAGATAATACTTATATGTGATGTAAGCAATCTAATTCTCGGCGAAATAATTGATGACAAATAAGATGATGGTATGTAAGACTCCGTGGCGCAACGGTAGCGCGTCTGACTCCAGATCAGAAGGTTGCGTGTTCGAATCACGTCGGGGTCAAAGGAATTATTTTAATATCGCAGTCATGATGTAGCCAATGCTAATTTATTGAATCTAATCCACATCAAACAATCACTACTCCCTTGTCCATGAGTTGATATTACATACCGGTGAAAACTTTACCAAAATAGTAGAAAAGGAATGTCAATTTAATAAATCATGATGTTGGATATAAATTGTATTTATCTTTAAATGAGTGGGAATCTGTGTCACAGCGGTAGCGCGTCTGACTCCAGATAATACCTTGGCGTGTTTTAATTATGTCGGGTTCAAACCTTGAACTTTGTTACGCACTTCAGCTGATAACATTTTAGCAATTAACTAAGGTATGTAGGCACAAAGTATAATGACGCAGTCTAGGACACTTGGGAGCAAATAAAACATAAAACGTTATTTGTACATGACATGTTGTGTATCGGTGTTGTAATGAAAGAGTAAAAACAAATGGTTTGGACATGACCAAAAATAATCATTGTGAAAATAAATTACAATTTACTGATTATATAAAAAAACCATGTCAAAATATATTTCAGATTTGTCGACGTCTCGTATCAATTAGATGTTGAAATTATTGTTATTTTCCAGGTGAGTAAAAACATAATTTTATTGGTTCAAAAACGATTAAAAATGATTATAGATTTGTACGTTGAGTATTCCGAGCCTTGTGTGCCTCTATAACTCAGTGGTAGAGCACTGGTCTCGTAAACCAGGGGTCGTGAGTTCAAACCTCACTGGAGGCTATTGGGGTGACTTTTGATGACGATTGATAAATTTAACCATTATTTTTCAATGTGAAGGCGTGCAAGTTCTTAATACTGATATATTTAGGCAGGATTTGAGAATCTCAGGGACAAATGCAGATTGCAAGAGATGAGTGGCTTTGAAGATAATACTTATATGTGATGTAAGCAAACTAATTCTCGGCGATATAATTGATGACAAAAAAGATGATGTTATGTAAGACTCCGTGGCAAAACGGTAGCGCGTCTGACTCCAGATGAGAAGGTTGCGTGTTCGAATCACGTCGGGGTCAAAGGAAATATTTTAATATCGCAGTCATGATGTAGTCAATGCTAATTTATTGAATCTAATCCACATCAAACAATCACTATTCCCTTGTCCATGAGTTGATATTACATACCGGTGAAAACTTTACCAAAATAGTAGAAAAGGAATGTCAATTAAATAAATCATGATGTTGGATATAATTTGTATTCATCTTCAAAAGAGTGGGAATCTGTGTCACAGCGGTAACACGTCTGACTCCAGATAATACGTTGGCGTGTTTTAATTACGTCGGGTTCAAACCTTGAACTTTGTTATACACTTCAGCTGATAACATTTTAGCAATTAACTATGTATGTAGGCACAAAATATAATGATGCAATCTAGGACAATTGGGAGCAAATAAAACACAAAACGTTATTTGTACATGACATGCTGTGTATCGGTGTTGTAATGAAAGAGTAAAAACAAAAGGTTTGGACATGACCAAAAATAATCATTGTGAAAATTAATTACAATCTACTGATTATATAAAAATAACTATGTTAAAATATATTTCAGATTTGTCGACGTCTCGTATCAATTAGATGTTGAAATTATTGTTATTTTCCAGGTGAATAAAAACATAATTGTATCGGTTCATAAACGATTAAAAATGATTATAGATTTGTACGCTGAGTATTTCTCGCCTTGTGTGCCTCTATAGCTCAGTGGTAGAGCACTGGTCACGTAAACCAGGGGTCGTGAGTTGAAACCTCACTGGAGGCTGTTGGGGTGACTTTTGATAACGTTTGATAAATTTAACCATTATTTTTCAATGTGAAGGCGTGCAAGTTCTTAATACTGATATGTTTAGGCAGGATTTAAGTACCTCAGGGACAAATGCAGATTGCAAGAGATGAGTGGCTTTGAAGATAATACTTATATGTGATGTAAGCAATCTAATTCTCGGCGAAATAATTGATGACAAATAAGATGATGGTATGTAAGACTCCGTGGCGCAACGGTAGCGCGTCTGACTCCAGATCAGAAGGTTGCGTGTTCGAATCACGTCGGGGTCAAAGGAATTATTTTAATATCGCAGTCATGATGTAGCCAATGCTAATTTATTGAATCTAATCCACATCAAACAATCACTACTCCCTTGTCCATGAGTTGATATTACATACCGGTGAAAACTTTACCAAAATAGTAGAAAAGGAATGTCAATTTAATAAATCATGATGTTGGATATAAATTGTATTTATCTTTAAATGAGTGGGAATCTGTGTCACAGCGGTAGCGCGTCTGACTCCAGATAATACCTTGGCGTGTTTTAATTATGTCGGGTTCAAACCTTGAACTTTGTTACGCACTTCAGCTGATAACATTTTAGCAATTAACTAAGGTATGTAGGCACAAAGTATAATGACGCAGTCTAGGACACTTGGGAGCAAATAAAACATAAAACGTTATTTGTACATGACATGTTGTGTATCGGTGTTGTAATGAAAGAGTAAAAACAAATGGTTTGGACATGACCAAAAATAATCATTGTGAAAATAAATTACAATTTACTGATTATATAAAAAAACCATGTCAAAATATATTTCAGATTTGTCGACGTCTCGTATCAATTAGATGTTGAAATTATTGTTATTTTCCAGGTGAGTAAAAACATAATTTTATTGGTTCAAAAACGATTAAAAATGATTATAGATTTGTACGTTGAGTATTCCGAGCCTTGTGTGCCTCTATAACTCAGTGGTAGAGCACTGGTCTCGTAAACCAGGGGTCGTGAGTTCAAACCTCACTGGAGGCTATTGGGGTGACTTTTGATGACGATTGATAAATTTAACCATTATTTTTCAATGTGAAGGCGTGCAAGTTCTTAATACTGATATATTTAGGCAGGATTTGAGAATCTCAGGGACAAATGCAGATTGCAAGAGATGAGTGGCTTTGAAGATAATACTTATATGTGATGTAAGCAAACTAATTCTCGGCGATATAATTGATGACAAAAAAGATGATGTTATGTAAGACTCCGTGGCAAAACGGTAGCGCGTCTGACTCCAGATGAGAAGGTTGCGTGTTCGAATCACGTCGGGGTCAAAGGAAATATTTTAATATCGCAGTCATGATGTAGTCAATGCTAATTTATTGAATCTAATCCACATCAAACAATCACTATTCCGTTGTCCATGAGTTGATATTACATACCGGTGAAAACTTTACCAAAATAGTAGAAAAGGAATGTCAATTAAATAAATCATGATGTTGGATATAATTTGTATTCATCTTCAAATGAGTGGGAATCTGTGTCACAGCGGTAACGCGTCTGACTCCAGATAATACGTTGGCGTGTTTTAATTACGTAGGGTTCAAACCTTGAACTTTGTTATACACTTCAGCTGATAACATTATAGCAATTAACTATGTATGTAGGCACAAAATATAATGACGCAATCTAGGACAATTGGGAGCAAATAAAACACAAAACGTTATTTGTACATGACATGCTGTGTATCGGTGTTGTAATGAAAGAGTAAAAACAAAAGGTTTGGACATGACCAAAAATAATCATTGTGAAAATTAATTACAATCTACTGATTATATAAAATAACTATGTTAAAATATATTTCAGATTTGTCGACGTCCCGTATCAATTAGATGTTGAAATTATTGTTATTTTCCAGGTGAATAAAAACATAATTGTATTGGTTCATAAACGATTAAAAATGATTATAGATTTGTACGCTGAGTATTTCTAGCCTTGTGTGCCTCTATAGCTCAGTGGTAGAGCACTGGTCACGTAAACCAGGGGTCGTGAGTTCAAACCTCACTGGAGGCTGTTGTGGTGACTTTTGATGACGTTTGATAAATTTACCCATTATTTTTCAATGTGAAGGCGTGCAAGTTCTTAATACTGATATGTTTAGGCAGGATTTAAGTACTTCAGGGACAAATGCAGATTGCAAGAGATGAGTGGCTTTGAAGATAATACTTATATGTGATGTAAGCAAACTAATTCTCGGCGATATAATTGATGACAAATAAGATGATGGTATGTAAACTCCGTGGCGCAACGGTATCGCGTCTGACTCCAGATCAGAAGGTTGTGTGTTCGAATCACGTCGGGGTCAAAGGAATTATTTAAATATCGCAGTCATGATGTAGCCAATGCTAATTTATTGAATCTAATCCACATCAAACAACCACTATTCCCTTGTCCATGAGTTGATATTACATACCGGTGAAAACTTTACCAAAATAGTAAAAAAGAAATGTCAATTAAATAAATCATGATGTTGGATATAATTTGTATTCATCTTGAAATGAGTGGGAATCTGTGTCACAGCGGTAGCGCGTCTGACTCCAGATAATACGTTGGCGTGTTTTAATTACTTCGGGTTTAAACCTTGAACTTTGTTATACACTTCAGCTGATAACATTTGAGCAATTAACTAAGGTAAAAAATGAAATGATTCGGGCTTTAGGCCACCTTTGTGCACATATAGACTAAACTGGGCCAGGAGAACCTCCTGAGGATGGTGAGATGATTGAGATGACACTGTCCTCCAGACACAGGATTCGAAATTCGAGCCCTGGCGGTCTGAGGCCGAGCACGCTACCTCTCGGTCACGAAGGCTCCCCACAATACTAACTTTCACACGTGGATGGGGAAGAAACATTTTTTGTTTCTTTGAAACCGCCGAGACCAGGAACCGAACCCCGAACTCTGGCGTGAAAGGCAGCGGTGCTAAACACTACCCTAGGGCCCCCGCCCAATTAACTAAGGTATGTAGGCACAAAGTATAATGACGCAATCTAGGATACTTGGGAGCAAATAAAACACAAAACGTTATTTGTACATGACATGCTGGGCGGGGGCCCTAGGGTAGTGGTTAGCACCGCTGCCTTTCACGCCAGAGTCCGGGGTTCGGTTCCCGGTCTCGGCGGTTTGAAAGAAACAAAATTGTTTCTTCCCCATCCACGTGTGAAAGTTAGTATTGTGGGGAGCCTCCGTGACCGAGAGGTAGCGTGCTCGGCCTCAGACCGCCAGGGCTCGAATTTCGAATCCTGTGTCTGGAGGACAGTGTCATCTCAATCATCTCACCATCCTCAGGAGGTTCTCCTGGCCCAGTTTAGCCTATATGTGCACAAAGGTGGCCTAAAGCCCGATTCATTTCATTTTTTTTTTACATGACATGCTGTGTATCGGTGTTGTATTGAAAGAGTAAAAACAAAAGTTTTGGACATGATCAAATATAATCATTGTGAAAATTGATTACAATTTTCTGATTATATAAAATAACTATGTTAAAATATATTTCAGATTTGTCGACGTTTCGTATCAATTAGATGTTGAAATTATTGTTATTTTCCAGGTGAATGAAAACATAATTTTATTGGTTCATAAACGATTAAAAATGCTGATAGATTTGTAGGCTGAGTATTTCGAGCCTTGTGTGCCTCTATAGCTCAGTGGTAGAGCACTGATCTCGTAAACCAGGAGTCGTGAGTTCAAACCTCACTGGAGGCTGTTGGGGTCACTTTTGATGACGTTTGATCAATTTAACCATTATATTTCAATGTGAAGGCGTGCAAGTTCTTATTACTGATATGTTTAGGCAGGATTCAAGTACCTCAGGGACAAATGCAGATTGCAAGAGATGAGTGGCTTTGAAGATAATACTTATAGGTGATGTAAGCAATGTAATTCACGGCGATATATTTGATGACAAAAAAATTGATTGTAAGTAAGACTCCGTGGCGCAACGGTAGCGCGTCTGACTCCAGATCAGAAGGTTGCGTGTTCGAATCACGTCGGGGTCAAAGGAATTATTTTAATATCGCAGTCATGATGTAGCCAATGCTAATTTATTGAATCTAATCCACATCAAACAACCACTATTCCCTTGTCCATGAGTTGATATTACATACCTGTGAAAACTTTACCAAAATAGTAAAAAAGGAATGTCAATTAAATAAATCATGATGTTGGATATCATTTGTATTCATCTTTAAATGAGTGGGAATCTGTGTCACAGCGGTAGCGCGTCTGACTCCAGATAATGCGTTGGCGTGTTTTAATTACGTCGGGTTCAAACCTTGAACTTTGTTATACACTTCAGCTGATAAGATTTTAGCAATTACCTAAGGTATGTAGGCACAAAGTATAATGACGCAATCTAGGACAATTGGGAGCAAATAAAACACAAAACGTTATTTGTACATGACATGCTGTGTATCGGTGTTGTAATGAAAGAGTAAAAACAAAAGGTTTGGACATGACCAAAAATAATCATTGTGAAAATTAATTACAATTTACTGATTATATAAAATAACTATGTTAAAATATATTTCAGATTTGTCGACGTCTCGTATCAATTAGATGTTGAAATTATTGTTATTTTCCAGGTGAATAAAAACATAATTTTATTGGTTCATAAACGATTAAAAATGCTGATAGATTTGTAGGCTGAGTATTTCGAGCCTTGTGTGCCTCTATAGCTCAGTGGTAGAGCACTGGTCTCGTAAACCAGGGGTCGTGAGTTCAAACCTCACTGGAGGCTGTTGGGGTGACTTTTGATGATGTTTGATTAATTTAACCATTATTTTTCAATGTGAAGGCGTGCAAGTTCTTAATACTGATATGTTTAGGCAGGATTTAAGTACCTCAGGGACAAATGCAGATTGCAAGAGATGAGTGGCTTTGAAGATAATACTTATATGTGATGTAAGCAATCTAATTCTCGGCGAAATAATTGATGACAAATAAGATCATGGAACGTAAGACTCCGTGTCGCAACGGTAGCGCTTCTGACTCCAGATCAGAAGGTTCCGTGTTCGAATCACGTCGGGGTCAAAGGAATTATTTTAATATCGCACTCATGATGTAGCCAATGCTTATTTATTGAATCTAATCCACATCAAACAATCACTACTCCCTTGTCCATGAGTTGATATTACATACCGGTGAAAACTTTACCAAAATAGTAGAAAAGGAATGTCAATTAAATAAATCATGATGTTGGATATAAATTGTATTTATCTTTAAATGAGTGGGAATCTGTGTCACAGCGGTAGCGCGTCTGACTTCAGATAATACGTCGGGTTCAAACCTTGAACTTTGTTATACACTTCAGCTGATAACATTTTAGCAATTAACTAAGGTATGTAGGTACAAAGTATAATGACGCAATCTGGGACACTTGGGAGCAAATAAAACACAAAATGTTATTTGTACATGACATGCTGTGTATCGGTGTTGTAATGAAAGAGTAAAAACAAAAGGTTTGGACATGACCAAAAATAATCATTGTGAAAATTAATTACAATTTACTGATTATATAAAATAACTATGGTAAAATATATTTCAGATTTGTCGACGTCTCGTATCAATTAGATGTTGAAATTATTGTTATTTTCCAGGTGAATAAAAACATAATTTTATTGGTTCATAAACGATTAAAACTGATTATAGATTTGTACGCTGAGTATTTCGAGCCTTGTGTGCCTCTATAGCTCAGTGGTAGAGCACTGGTCTCGTAAACCAGGGGTCGTGAGTTCAAACCTCACTGGAGGCTGTTGGGGTGACTTTTGATGACGTTTGATTAATTTAAACATTATTTTTCAATGTGAAGGCGTGCAAGTTCTTAATACTGATACGTTTCGGCAGGATTTAACTACCTCAGGGACAAATGCAGATTGCAAGAGATGAGTAGCTTTGAAGATAATACTTATATGTGATGTAAGCAAATTAATTCTCGGCGATATAATTGATGACAAATAAGATGATGGTATGTAAGACTCCGTGGCGCAACGGTAGCGCGTCTGACTCCAGATCAGAAGGTTGCGTGTTCGAATCACGTCGGGGTCAAAAGAATTATTTTAATATCGCACTCATGATGTAACCAATGCTTATTTATTGAATCTACTCCACATCAAACAATCACTACTCCCTTGTCCATGAGTTGATATTACATACCGGTAAAAACTTTACCAAAATAGTAGAAAAGGAATGTCAATTAAATAAATCATGATGTTGGATATAATTTGTATTCATCTTTAAATGAGTGGGAATCTGTGTCACAGCGGTAACGCGTCTGACTCCAGATAATACGTTGGCATGTTTTAATTACGTCGGGTTCAAACCTTGAACTTTGTTATACACTTCAGCTCATAACATTTTAGCAATTAACTAAGGTATGTAGGCACAAAGTATAATGACGCAATCTAGGATACTTGGGAGCAAATAAAACACAAAACGTTTTTTGTACATGCTGTGTATCGGTGTTGTAATGAAAGAGTAAAAACAAAAGGTTTGGACATGACCAAATATAATCATTGTGAAAATTAATTACAATTTACTGATTATATAAAATAACTATGTTAAAATATATTTCAGATTTGTCGACGTCTCGTATCAATTAGATGTTGAAATTATTGTTATTTTCCAGGTAAATAAAAACATAATTTTATTGGTTCATAAACGATTAAAAATGATTATAGATTTGTACGCTGAGTATTTCGAGCCTTGTGTGCCTCTATAGCTCAGTGGTAGAGCACTGGTCTCGTAAACCAGGGGTCGTGAGTTCAAACCTCAATGGAGGCTGTTGGGGTGACTTTTGATGACGCTAGATAAATTTAACCATTATTTTTCAATGTGAAGGCGTGCAAGTTCTTAATAAAAATGTGCACATATAGGCTAAACTGGGCCAGGAGAACCTCCTGAGGATGGTGAGATGATTGAGATGACACTGTCCTCCAGACACAGGATTCGAAATTCGAGCCCTGGCGGTCTGAGGCCTAGCACGCTACCTCTCGGTCACGGAGGCTCCCCACAATACTAACTTTCACACGTGGATGGGGAAGAAACAGTTTTGTTTCTTTCAAACCGCCGAGACCGGGAACCGAACCCCGGACTCTGGCGTGAAAGGCAGCGGTGCTAACCACTACCCTAGGGCCCCCGCCCGCAAGTTCTTAATACTGATATGTTTAGGCAGGATTTAAGTACCTCAGGGACAAATACAGATTGCAACAGATGAGTGGCGTTGAAGATAATGCCTATATGTGATGTAAGCAATCTAATTCTCGGCGATATAATAGATGACAAAAAAATTGATGGTATGTAAGACTCCGTGGCGCAACGGTAGCGCGTCTGACTCCAGATCAGAAGGTTGCGTGTTCGAATCACGTCGGGGTCAAAGGAATTATTTTAATATCGCAGTCATAATGTAGCCAATGCTAAATTATTGAATCTAATCCACATCAAACAATAACTAATCTCTTGTCCATGAGTTGATATTATATACCGGTGAAAACTTTACCAAAATAGTAGAAAAGGAATGTCAATTAAATAAATCATGATGTTGGATATAATTTGTATTCATCTTTAAATGAGTGGGAATCTGTGTCACAGCGGTAGCGCGTCTGACTCCAGATAATACGTTGGCGTGTTTTAATTACGTCGGGTTCAAACCTTGAACTTTGTTATACACTTCAGCTGATAACATTTTAGCAATTAACTAAGGTATGTAGGCACAAAGTATAATGCCGCAATCTAGGACACTTGGGAGCAAATAAAACACTAAACGTTATTTGTACATGACATGCTGTGTATCGGTGTTGTAATGAAAGAGTAAAAACAAAAGGTTTGGACATGACCAAATATAATCATTGTGAAAATTAATTACAATTTACTGATTATATAAAATAACTGTGTTAAAATATATTTCAGATTTGTCGACGTCTCGTATCAATTAGATGTTTAAAATTATTGTTATTTTCCAGGTGAATAAAAACATAATTTTATTGGTTCATAAGCGATTAAAAATGATTATAGATTTGTAGGCTGAGTATTTCGAGCCTTGTGTGCCTCTTTAGCTAAGTGGTAGAGCGCTGGTCTCGTAAACCAGGGGTCGTGATTTCAAACCTCACTGGAGGCTGTTGGGGTGACTTTTGATGACGTTTGTGAATTTAACGATTATTTTTCAATGTGAAGGCGTGCAAGTTCTTAATACTGATATGTTTAGGCCGGATTTAAGTACCTCAGGGACAAATACAATTGCAAGAGATGAGTGGCTTTGAAGATAATACCTATATTTGATGTAAGCAATCTAATTCTCGGCGATATAATAGATGACAAAAAAATTGATGGTATGTAAGACTCCGTGGCGCAACGGTAGCGCGTCTGACTCCAGATCAGAAGGTTGCGTGTTCGAATCACGTCGGGGTCAAAGGAATTATTTTAATATCGCAGTCATGATGTAGCCAATGCTAATTTATTGAATCTAATCCACATCAAACAATCACTACTTCCTTGTCCTTGAGTTGATATTACATACCTGTGAAAACTTTACCAAAATAGTAGAAAAGGAATGTCAATTAAATAAATCATGATGTTGGATATAATTTGTATTCATCTTTAAATGAGTGGGGATCTGTGTCACAGCGGTAACGCCTCTGACTCCAGATAATACGTTGGCGTGTTTTAATTACGTCGGGTTCAAAAACCTTGAGCTTTTTTATACACTTCAGCTGATAACATTTTAGCAATTAACTAAGGTATGTAGGCACAAAGTATAATGACGCAATCTAGGACACTTGGGAGCAAATAAAACACAAAACGTTATTTGTACATGACATGCTGTGTATCGGTGTTGTAATGAAAGAGTAAAAACAAAAGGTTTGGACATGATCAAATATAATCATTGTGAAAATTAATAACAATTTACTGATTATATAAAATAACTATGTTAAAATATATTTCAGATTTGTCGACGTCTTGTATCAATTAGATGTTGAAATTATTGTTATTTTCCAGGTGAATAAAAACATAATTTTATTGGTTCATAAACGATTAAAAATGATTATAGATTTGTAGGCTGAGTATTTCGAACCTTGTGTGCCTCTATAGCTCAGTGGTAGAGTACTGGTCTCGTAAACAGGGGTCGTGATTTCAAACCTCCCTGGAAGCTGTTGGGGTGACTTTTGATGACGTTTGATAAATTTAACCATTATTTTTCAATGTGAAGGCGTGCAAGTTCTTAATACTGATATGTTTAGGCAGGATTTAAGTACTTCAGGGACCAATGCAGATTGCAAGAGATGAGTGGCTTTGAAGATAATACTTATATGTGATGTAAGCAATCTAATTCTCGGCGATATAAATGATGACAAAAAAATTGATCGTATGTAAGACTCCGTGGCGCAACGGTAGCGCGTCTGACTCCAGATCAGAAGGTTGCGTGTTCGAATCACGTCGGGGTCAAAGGAATTATTTTAATATCGCAGTCATGATGTAGCCAATGCTAATTTATTGAATCTAATCCACATCAAACAATCACTACTTCCTTGTCCTTGAGTTGATATTACATACCTGTGAAAACTTTACCAAAATAGTAGAAAAGGAATGTCAATTAAATAAATCATGATGTTGGATATAATTTGTATTCATCTTTAAATGAGTGGGGATCTGTGTCACAGCGGTAACGCCTCTGACTCCAGATAATACGTTGGCGTGTTTTAATTACGTCGGGTTCAAAAACCTTGAACTTTTTTATACACTTCAGCTGATAACATTTTAGCAATTAACTAAGGTATGTAGGCACAAAGTATAATGACGCAATCTAGGACACTTGGGAGCAAATAAAACACAAAACGTTATTTGTACATGACATGCTGTGTATCGGTGTTGTAATGAAAGAGTAAAAACAAAAGGTTTGGACATGATCAAATATAATCATTGTGAAAATTAATAACAATTTACTGATTATATAAAATAACTATGTTAAAATATATTTCAGATTTGTCGACGTCTTGTATCAATTAGATGTTGAAATTATTGTTATTTTCCAGGTGAATAAAAACATAATTTTATTGGTTCATAAACGATTAAAAATGATTATAGATTTTAAGGCTGAGTATTTCGAACCTTGTGTGCCTCTATAGCTCAGTGGTAGAGTACTGGTCTCGTAAACAGGGGTCGTGATTTCAAACCTCCCTGGAAGCTGTTGGGGTGACTTTTGATGACGTTTGATAAATTTAACTATTATTTTTCAATGTGAAGGCGTGCAAGTTCTTAATACTGATATGTTTAGGCAGGATTTAAGTACTTCAGGGACCAATGCAGATTGCAAGAGATGAGTGGCTTTGAAGATAATACTTATATGTGATGTAAGCAATCTAATTCTCGGCGATATAAATGATGACAAAAAAATTGATCGTATGTAAGACTCCGTGGCGCAACGGTAGCGCGTCTGACTCCAGATCAGAAGGTTGTGTGTTCGAATCACGTCAGGGTCAAAGGAATTATTTTAATATCGCAGTCATGATGTAGCCAATGCTAATTTATTGAATCTAATCCACATCAAACAATCACTATTTCCTTGTCCTTGAGTTGATATTACATACCGGTGAAAACTTTACCAAAATAGTAGAAAAGGAATGTCAATTAAATAAATCATGATGTTGGATATAAATTGTATTTATCTTTAAATGAATGGGAATCTGTGTCACAGCGGTAGCGCGTCTGACTCCAGATAATACGTCGGGTTCAAACCTTGAACTTTGTTATACACTTCAGCTGATAACATTTTAGCAATTAACTAAGGTATGTAGGCACAAAGTATAATGACGCAATCTGGGACACTTGGGAGCAAATAAAACACAAAACGGTATTTGTACATGACATGCTGTGTATCGGTGTTGTAATGAAAGAGTAAAAACAAAAGGTTTGGACATGACCAAAAATAATCATTGTGAAAATAAATTACAATTTACTGATTATATAAAATAACTATGTCAAAATATATTTCAGATTTGTCGACGTCTCGTATCAATTAGATGTTGAAATTATTGTTATTTTCCAGGTGAATAAAAACATAATTTTATTGGTTCAAAAACGATTAAAAATGATTATAGATTTGTACGCTGAGTATTTCGAGTCTTGTGTGCCTCTATAGCTCAGTGGTAGAGCACTGGTCTCGTAAACCAGGGGTCGTGAGTTCAAACCTCACTGGAGGCTGTTGAGGTGACTTTTGATAACGTTTGATAAATTAAACCATTATTGTTCAATGTGAAGTCGCGCAAGTTCTTAACACTGATATGTTTCGGCAGGATTTAAGTACCTCAGGGACCAATGCAGATTGCAAGAGATGAGTAGCTTTGAAGATAATACTTATATGTGATGTAAGCAATGTAATTCTCGGCGATATAATTGATGACAAATAAGTTGATGTAATGTAAGACTCCGTGGAAAAACGGTAGCGCGTCTGACCCCAGATCAGAAGGTTGTGTGTTCGAATCACGTCAGGGTCAAAGGGATTATTTTAATATCGCAGTCATGATGTAGCCAATGCTAATTTATTGAATCTAATCCACATCAAACAATCACTATTCCCTTGACCATGAATTTATATTACATACCGGTGAAAACTTTACCAAAATAGTAGAAAAGGAATGTCAATTAAATAAATCATGATGTTGGATATAATTTGTATTCATCTTTAAATGAGTGGGAATCTGTGTCACAGCGGTAGCGCATCTGACTCCAGATAATACGTTGGCGTGTTTTAATTACGTCGGGTTCAAATCTTGAACTTCGTTATACACTTCAGCTGATAATATTTTAGCAATTAACTAAGGTATGTAGGCATAAAGTATAATGACGCAATCTAGGACACTTGGGAGCAAATAAAACACAAAACGTTATTTGTACATGACATGCTGTGTATCGGTGTTGTAATGAAAGAGTAAAAACAAAAGGTTTGGACATGACCAAAAATAATCATTGTGAAAATTAATTACAATCTACTTATTATATAAAATAACTATGTTAAAATATATTTCAGATTTGTCGACGTCTCGTATCAATTAGATGTTGAAATTATTGTTATTTTCCAGGTGAATAAAAACATAGTTTTATTGGTTCATAAACGATTAAAAATTGTTATAGATGTGTACGCTGAGTATTTCGAGCCTTGTGTGCCTCTATAGCTCAGTGGTAGAGCACTGGTCTTGTAAACCAGGGGTCGTGAGTTCAAACCTCACTGGAGGCTGTTGGGGTGACTTTTGATGACGTTTGATAAATTTAACCATTATTTTTCTATGTGAAGGCGTGCAAGTTCTTGATACTGATATGTTTAGGCAGGATTTAAGTACCTCAGGGACAAATGCAGATTGCAAGAGATGAGTGGCTTTGAAGATAATACTTATATGTGATGTAAGCAATGTAATTCTCGGCGATATAATTGATGACAAAAAAGTTTATGGTATGTAAGACTCCGTGGCGCAACGGTAGCGCGTCTGACTCCAGATCAGAAGGTTGCGTGTTCGAATCACGTCGGGGTCAAAGGAATTATTTTAATATCGCAGTCATGATGTAGCCAATGCTAATTTATTGAATCTAATCCACATCAAACAATCACTATTCCCTTGTCCATGAGTTGATATTACATACCGGTAAAAACTTTACCAAAATAGTAGAAAAGGAATGTCAATTAAAAGAATCATGACGTTGGATATAATTTGTATTCATCTTTAAATGAGTGGGAATCTGTGTCACAGCGGTAGCGCGTCTGACTCCAGATAATACGTTGGCGTGTTTTAATTACGTCGGGTTCAAACCTTGAACTTTGTTATACACTTCAGCTGATAACATTTTAGCAATTAGCTAAGGTATGTAGGCACAAAGTATAACGACGCAATCTAGGACACTTGGGAGCAAATAAAACACAAAAACGTTATTTGTACAAGACATGCTGTGTATCGGTGTTGTAATGAAAGAGTAAAAACAAAAGGTTTGGATATGACCAAAAATAACCATTGTGAAAATAAGTTACAATTTACTGATTTTATAAAATAACTATGTCTAAATATATTTCAGATTTGTCGACGTCTCGTATCAATTAGATGTTGAAATTATTGTTATTTTCCAGGTGAATAAAAACATAATTTTATTAGTTCATAAACGATTAAAAATGATTATAGATTTGTACGCTGAGTATTTCGAGCTGTGTGTGCCTCTATAGCTCAGTGGTAGAGCACTGGTCTCGTAAACCAGGTGTTGTGAGTTCAAACCTCACTGGAGGCTGTTGAGGTGACTTTTGATAACGTTTGATAAATTTAACCATTATTTTTCAATATGAAGTCGCGCAAGTTCTTAATACTGATATGTTTCGGCAGGATTTAAGTACCTCAGGGACCAATGCAGATTGCAAGAGATGAGTAGCTTTGAAGATAATACTTATATGTGATGTAAGCAAACTAATTCTCGGCGATATAATTGATGACAAATAAGTTGATGTAATGTAAGACTCCGTGGCGCAACGGTAGCGCGTCTGACCCCAGATCAGAAGGTTGCGTGTTCGAATCACGTCGGGGTCAAAGGGATAATTTTAATATCGCACTCATGATGTAGCCAATGCTAATTTATTAAATCTAATCCACATCAAACAATCACTATTCTCTTGACCATGAGTTTATATTATATACCGGTCCGGTGAAAACTTTACCAAAATAGTAGAAAAGGAATGTCAATTAAATAAATCATGATGTTGGATATAATTTGTATTCATCTTTAAATGAGTGGGAATCTGTGTCACAGCAGTAGCGCGTCTGACTCCAGATAATACGTTGGCGTGTTTTAATTACGTCGGGTTCAAACCTTGAACTTCGTTATACACTTCAGCTGATAACATTTTAGCAATTAACTAAGGTATGTAGGCACAAAGTATAATGACGCAATCTAGGACACTTGGGAGCAAATAAAACACAAAACGTTATTTGTACATGACATGCTGTGTATCGGTGTTGTAATGAAAGAGTAAAAACAAAAGGTTTGGACATGATCAAAAATAATCATTTTGAAAATTAATTACAATTTACTGATTATGTAAAATAACTATGTCAAAATATATTTCAGATTTGTCGACGTCTCGTATCAATTAAATGTTGAAATTATTGTTATTTTCCCTGTTAAAGTAAAACATAATTTTATTGGTTCATAAACGATTAAAAATGATTATAGATTTGTACGCTGAGTATTTGCAGCATTGCGTGCCTCTATAGCTCAGTGGTAGAGCACTGGTCTCGTAAACCAGGGGTCGTGAGTTCAAACCTCGCTGGAGTCTGTTGGGGTGACTTTTGATGACGTTTGATAATTTAAACCATTATTTTTCAATGTGAAGGCGTGCAAATTCTTAATACTGATATGTTTCGGCAGGATTTAAGTACCTCAGGGACAAATGCAGATTGCAAGAGATGAGTAGCTTTGAAGATAATACTTATTTGTGATGTAAGCAAACTAATTCTCGGCGATATAATTGATGACAAATAAGTTGATGGTATGTAAGACTCCGTGGCGCAACGGTAGAGCGTCTGACTTCAGATCAGAAGGTTGCCTGTTCGAATCACGTCGGGGTCAAAGGAATTATTTTAATATCGCAGTCATGATGGAGCCAATGCTAATTTATTGAATCTAATCCACATCAAACAATCACTATTCCCTTGTCCATGAGTTGATATTACATACCGATGAAGACTTTACCAAAATAGTAGAAAAGAAATGTCAATTAAATAAATCATGATGTTGGATATAATTTGTATTCATCTTTAAATGAGTGGGAATCTGTGTCACAGTGGTAGCGTGTCTGACTCCAGATAATACGTTGGCGTGTTTTAATTACTTCGGGTTCAAACCTTGAACTTTGTTATGCACTTCAGCTGATAACATTTTAGCAATTAACTAAGTTATGTGGGCACAAAGTATAATGACGCAATCTAGGACACTTGGGAGCAAATGAAACACAAAACGTTATTTGTACATGACATGTTGTGTATCAGTGTTGTAATGAAAGAGTAAAAACAAAGGTTTGGACATGACCAGAAATAATCATTGTGAAAATAAATTACAATTTACTGATTATGTGAAATAACTATGTCAAAATATATTTCAGATTTGTCGACGTCTCGTATCAATTAGATGTTGAAATTATTGTTATTTTCCCTGTGAATAAAAACATAATTTTATTGGTTCATAAACGATTAAAAAGGATTATAGATTTGTACGCTGAGTATTACCAGCATTGCGTGCCTCTATAGCTCAGTGGTAGAGCACTGGTCTCGTAAACCAGGGGTCGTGAGATCAAACCTCACTGGAGGCTGTTCGGGTGACTTCTGATGACGTTTGATAAATTAAACCATTATTTTTCAATGTGAAGGCGTGCAAGTTCTTAATACTGATATGTTTCGGCAGGATTTAAGTACCTCAGGGACAAATGCAGATTGCAAGAGATGAGTAGCTTTGAAGATAATACTTATTTGTGATGTAAGCAAACTAATTCTCGGCGATATAATTGATGACAAATAAGATGATGGTATGTAAGACTCCGTGGCGCAACGGTAGCGCGTCTGACTACAGATCAGAAGGTTGCGTGTTGGAATCACGTCCGGGTCAAAGGAATTATTTTAATATCGCAGTCATGATGGAGCCAATGCTAATTTATTGAATCTAATCCACCTCAAACAATCACTATTCCCTTGTCCATGAGTTGATATTACATACCGGTGAAAACTTTACCAAAATAGTAGAAAAGGAATTTTAATTAAATAAATCATGATGTTGGATATAATTTGTATTCATCTTTAAATGAGTGGGAATCTGTGTCACAGCGGTAGCGCGTCTGACTCCAGATAATACGTTGGCGTGTTTTAATTACTTCGGGTTCAAACCTTGAACCTTGTTATGCACTTCAGCTGATAACATTTTAGCAATTAACTCTGTTATGTAGGCACAAAGTAAAGTGACGCAATCTAGGACACTTGGGAGCAAATGAAACACAAAACGTTATTTATACATGACATGTTGTGTATCGGTGTTGTAATGAAAGACTAAAAACAAAAGGTTTGGACATGATCAAAAATAATCATTGTGAAAATAAATTACAATTTACTGATTATGTAAAATAACTATGTCAAAATATATTTCAGATTTGTCGACGTCTCGTATCAATTAAATGTTGAAATTATTGTTATTTTCCCTGTGAATAAAAACATAATTTTATTGGTTCATAAACGATTAAAAATGATTATAGATTTGTACGCTGAGTATTTCCAGCATTGCGTGCCTCTATAGCTCAGTGGTAGAGCACTGGTCTCGTAAACCAGGGGTCGTGAGTTCAAACCTCGCTGGAGTCTGTTGGGGTGACTTTTGATGACGTTTGATAAATTAAACCATTATTTTTCAATGTGAAGGCGTGCAAGTTCTTAATACTGATATGTTTCGGCAGGATTTAAGTACCTCAGGGACAAATGCAGATTGCAAGAGATGAGTAGCTTTGAAGATAATACTTATTTGTGATGTAAGCAAACTAATTCTCGGCGATATAATTGATGACAAATAAGTTGATGGTATGTAAGACTCCGTGGCGCAACGGTAGAGCGTCTGACTCCAGATCAGAAGGTTGCGTGTTCGAATCACGTCGGGGTCAAAGGAATTATTTTAATATCGCAGTCATGATGGAGCCAATGCTAATTTATTGAATCTAATCCACATCAAACAATCACTATTCCCTTGTCCATGAGTTGATATTACATACCGATGAAGACTTTACCAAAATAGTAGAAAAGGAATGTCAATTAAATAAATCATAATGTTGGATATAATTTGTATTCATCTTTAAATGAGTGGGAATCTGTGTCACAGCGGTAGCGCGTCTGACTCCAGATAATACGTTGGCGTGTTTTAATTACTTCGGGTTCAAACCTTGAACTTTGGTTTGAACTTCAGCTGATAACATTTTAGCAATTAACTAAGTTATGTGGGCACAAAGTATAATGACGCAATCTAGGACACTTGGGAGCAAATGAAACACAAAACGTTGTTTGTACATGACATGTTGTGTATCGGTGTTGTAATGAAAGAGTAAAAACAAAGGTTTGGACATGACCAGAAATAATCATTGTGAAAATAAATTAAAATTTACTGATTATGTAAAATAACTATGTCAAAATATATTTCAGATTTGTCGACGTCTCGTATCAATTAGATTTTGAAATTGTTGTTATTTTTCAGGTGAATAAAAACATAATTTTATTGGTTCATAAACGATTAAAAAGGATTATAGATTTGTACGCTGAGTATTACCAGCATTGCGTGCCTCTATAGCTCAGTGGTAGAGCACTGGTCTCGTAAACCAGGGGTCGTGAGTTCAAACCTCACTGGAGGCTGTTGGGGTGACTTTTGATGACGTTTGATAAATTAAACCATTATTTTTCAATGTGAAGGCGTACAAGTTCTTAATACTGATATGTTTCGTCAGGATTTAAGTACCTCAGGGACAAATGCAGATTGCAAGAGATGAGTAGCTTTGAAGATAATACTTATTTGTGATGTAAGCAAACTAATGCTCGGCAATATAATTGTGGACAAATAAGTTGATGGTATGTAAGACTCCGTGGCGCAACGGTAGCGCGTCTGACTCCAGATCAGAAGGCTGCGTGTTCGAATCACGTCGGTCTCAAAGGAATTATTTTAATATCGCAGTCATGATGGAGCCAATGCTAATTTATTGAATCTAATCCACATCAAACAATCACTATTCCCTTGTCCATGAGTCGATATTACATACCGATGAAGACTTTACCAAAATAGTAGAAAAGGAATGTCAATTAAATAAATCATGATGTTGGATATAATTTGTATTCATCTTTAAATGAGTGGGAATCTGTGTCACAGCGGTAGCGCGTCTGACTCCAGATAATACGTTGGCGTGTTTTAATTACTTCGGGTTCAAACCTTGAACTTTGTTATGAACTTCAGCTGATAGCATTTCAGCAATTAACTAAGTTATGTGGGCACAAAGTATAATGACGCAATCTAGGACACTTGGGAGCAAATGAAACACAAAACGTTGTTTGTACATGACATGTTGTGTATCGGTGTTGTAATGAAAGAATAAAAACAAAGGTTTGGACATGACCAGAAATAATCATTGTGAAAATAAATTAAAATTTACTGATTATGTAAAATAACTATGTCAAAATATATTTCAGATTTGTCGACGTCTCGTATCAATTAGATGTTGAAATTATTGTTATTTTCCAGGTGAATAAAAACATAATTTTATTGGTTCATAAACGATTAAAAAGGATTATAGATTTGTACGCTGAGTATTACCAGCATTGCGTGCCTCTATAGCTCAGTGGTAGAGCACTGGGCTCGTAAACCAGGGGTCGTGAGTTCAAACCTCACTGGAGGCTGTTGGGGTGACTTCTGGTGACGTTTGATAAATTAAACCATTATTTTTCAATGTGAAGGCGTGCAAGTTCTTAATACTGATATGTTTCGGCAGGATTTAAGTACCTCAGGGACAAATGCAGATTGCAAGAGATGAGTAGCTTTGAAGATAATACTTATTTGTGATATAAGCAAACTAATTCTCGGCGATATAATTGATGACAAATAAGTTGATGGTATGTAAGACTCCGTGGCGCAACGGTAGCGCGTCTGACTCCAGATCAGAAGGTTGCGTGTTAGAATCACGTCGGGGTCAAAGGAATTATTTTAATATCGCATTCATGATGGAGCCAATGCTAATTTATTGAATCTAATCCACATCAAACAATTACTATTCCCTTGTCCATGAGTTGATATTACATACCGATGAAGACTTTACCAAAATAGTAGAAAAGGAATGTCAATTAAATAAATCATGATGTTGGATATAATTTGTATTCATCTTTAAATGAGTGGGAATCTGTGTCACAGCGGTAGCGCGTCTGACTCCAGATAATACGTTGGCGTGTTTTAATTACTTCGGGTTCAAACCTTGAACTTTGTTATGAACTTCAGCTGATAACATTTTAGCAATTAACTAAGTTATGTGGGCACAAAGTATAATGACGCAGTCTAGGACACTTGGGAGCAAATGAAACACAAAACGTTGTTTGTACATGACATGTTGTGTATCGGTGTTGTAATGAAAGAGTAAAAACAAAGGTTTGGACATGACCAGAAATAATCATTGTGAAAATAAATTAAAATTTACTGATTATGTAAAATAACTATGTCAAAATAAATTTCAGATTTGTCGACGTCTCGTATCAATTAGATGTTGAAATTATTGTTATTTTCCCTGTGAATAAAAACATAATTTTATTGGTTCATAAACGATTAAAAAGGATTATAGATTTGTACGCTGAGTATTACCAGCATTGCGTGCCTCTATAGCTCAGTGGTAGAGCACTGGTCTCGTAAACCAGGGGTCGTGAGTTCAAACCTCACTGGAGGCTGTTGGGGTGACTTTTGATGACGTTTGATAAATTAAACCATTATTTTTCAATGTGAAGGCGTGCAAGTTCTTAATACTGATATGTTTCGGCAGGATTTAAGTACCTCAGGGACAAATGCAGATTGCAAGAGATGAGTAGCTTTGAAGATAATACTTATTTGTGATGTAAGCAAACTAATTCTCGGCGATATAATTGATGACAAATAAGGTGATGGTATGTAAGACTCCGTGGAGCAACGGTAGCGCATCTGACTCCAGATCAGAAGGTTGCGTGTTCGAATCACGTCGGGGTCAAAGGAATTATTTTAATATCGCAGTCATGATGGAGCCAATGCTAATTTATTGAATCTAATCCACATCAAACAATTACTATTCCCTTGTCCATGAGTTGATATTACATACCGATGAAGACTTTACCAAAATAGTAGAAAAGGAATGTCAATTAAATAAATCATGATGTTGGATATAATTTGTATTCATCTTTAAATGAGTGGGAATCTGTGTCACAGCGGTAGCGCGTCTGACTCCAGATAATACGTTGGCGTGTTTTAATTACTTCGGGTTCAAACCTTGAACTTTGTTATGCACTTCAGCTGATAACATTTTAGCAATTAACTAAGTTATGTGGGCACAAAGTATAATGACGCAATCTAGGACACTTGGGAGCAAATGAAACACAAAACGTTATTTGTACATGACATGTTGTGTATCGGTGTTGTAATGAAAGAGTAAAAACAAAGGTTTGGACATGACCAGAAATAATCATTGTGAAAATAAATTACAATTTACTGATTATGTAAAATAACTATGTCAAAATATATTTCAGATTTGTCGACGTCTCGTATCAATTAGATGTTGAAATTATTGTTATTTTCCCTGTGAATAAAAACATAATTTTATTGGTTCATAAACGATTAAAAATGATTATAGATTTGTACGCTGAGTATTTCCAGCATTGCGTGCCTCTATAGCTCAGTGGTAGAGCACTGGTCTCGTAAACCAGGGGTCGTGAGTTCAAACCTCGCTGGAGTCTGTTGGGGTGACTTTTGATGACGTTTGATAAATTAAACCATTATTTTTCAATGTGAAGGCGTGCAAGTTCTTAATACTGATATGTTTCGGCAGGATTTAAGTACCTCAGGGACAAATGCAGATTGCAAGAGATGAGTAGCTTTGAAGATAATACTTATTTGTGATGTAAGCAAACTAATTCTCGGCGATATAATTGATGACAAATAAGTTGATGGTATGTAAGACTCCGTGGCGCAACGGTAGAGCGTCTGACTCCAGATGAGAAGGTTGCGTGTTCGAATCACGTCGGGGTCAAAGGAATAATTTTAATATCGCAGTCATGATGGAGCCAATGCTAATTTATTGAATCTAATCCACATCAAACAATCACTATTCCCTTGTCCATGAGTTGATATTACATACCGATGAAGACTTTACCAAAATAGTAGAAAAGGAATGTCAATTAAATAAATCATGATGTTGGATATAATTTGTATTCATCTTTAAATGAGTGGGAATCTGTGTCACAGCGGTAGCGCGTCTGACTCCAGATAATACGTTGGCGTGTTTTAATTACTTCGGGTTCAAACCTTGAACTTTGTTATGCACTTCAGCTGATAACATTTTAGCAATTAACTAAGTTATGTGGGCACAAAGTATGATGACGCAATCTAGGACACTTGGGAGCAAATGAAACACAAAACGTTATTTGTACATGACATGTTGTGTATCGGTGTTGTAATGAAAGAGTAAAAACAAAGGTTTGGACATGACCAGAAATAATCATTGTGAAAATAAATTACAATTTACTGATTATGTAAAATAACTATGTCAAAATATATTTCAGATTTGTCGACGTCTCGTATCAATTAGATGTTGAAATTATTGTTATTTTCCAGGTGAATAAAAACATAATTTTATTGCTTCATAAACGATTAAAAAGGATTATAGATTTGTACGCTGAGTATTACCAGCATTGCGTGCCTCTATAGCTCAGTGGTAGAGCACTGGGCTCGTAAACCAGGGGTCGTGAGTTCAAACCTCACTGGAGGCTGTTGGGGTGACTTCTGGTGACGTTTGATAAATTAAACCATTATTTTTCAATGTGAAGGCGTGCAAGTTCTTAATACTGATATGTTTCGGCAGGATTTAAGTACCTCAGGGACAAATGCAGATTGCAAGAGATGAGTAGCTTTGAAGATAATACTTATTTGTGATATAAGCAAACTAATTCTCGGCGATATAATTGATGACAAATATGTTGATGGTATGTAAGACTCCGTGGCGCAACGGTAGCGCGTCTGACTCCAGATCAGAAGGTTGCGTGCTAGAATCACGTCGGGGTCAAAGGAATTATTTTAATATCGCATTCATGATGGAGCCAATGCTAATTTATTGAATCTAATCCACATCAAACAATTACTATTCCCTTGTCCATGAGTTGATATTACATACCGATGAAGACTTTACCAAAATAGTAGAAAAGGAATGTCAATTAAATAAATCATGATGTTGGATATAATTTGTATTCATCTTTAAATGAGTGGGAATCTGTGTCACAGCGGTAGCGCGTCTGACTCCAGATAATACGTTGGCGTGTTTTAATTACTTCGGGTTCAAACCTTGAACTTTGTTATGAACTTCAGCTGATAACATTTTAGCAATTAACTAAGTTATGTGGGCACAAAGTATAATGACGCAATCTAGGACACTTGGGAGCAAATGAAACACAAAACGTTGTTTGTACATGACATGTTGTGTATCGGTGTTGTAATGAAAGAGTAAAAACAAAGGTTTGGACATGACCAGAAATAATCATTGTGAAAATAAATTAAAATTTACTGATTATGTAAAATAACTATGTCAAAATAAATTTCAGATTTGTCGACGTCTCGTATCAATTAGATGTTGAAATTATTGTTATTTTCCCTGTGAATAAAAACATAATTTTATTGGTTCATAAACGATTAAAAAGGATTATAGATTTGTACGCTGAGTATTACCAGCATTGCGTGCCTCTATAGCTCAGTGGTAGAGCACTGGTCTCGTAAACCAGGGGTCGTGAGTTCAAACCTCACTGGAGGCTGTTGGGGTGACTTTTGATGACGTTTGATAAATTAAACCATTATTTTTCAATGTGAAGGCGTGCAAGTTCTTAATACTGATATGTTTCGGCAGGATTTAAGTACCTCAGGGACAAATGCAGATTGCAAGAGATGAGTAGCTTTGAAGATAATACTTATTTGTGATGTAAGCAAACTAATTCTCGGCGATATAATTGATGACAAATAAGGTGATGGTATGTAAGACTCCGTGGAGCAACGGTAGCGCGTCTGACTCCAGATCAGAAGGTTGCGTGTTCGAATCACGTCGGGGTCAAAGGAATTATTTTAATATCGCAGTCATGATGGAGCCAATGCTAATTTATTGAATCTAATCCACATCAAACAATTACTATTCCCTTGTCCATGAGTTGATATTACATACCGATGAAGACTTTACCAAAATAGTAGAAAAGGAATGTCAATTAAATAAATCATGATGTTGGATATAATTTGTATTCATCTTTAAATGAGTGGGAATCTGTGTCACAGCGGTAGCGCGTCTGACTCCAGATAATACGTTGGCGTGTTTTAATTACTTCGGGTTCAAACCTTGAACTTTGTTATACACTTCAGCTGATAATATTTTAGCAATTAACTAAGTTATGTGGGCACAAAGTATAATGACGCAATCTAGGACACTTGGGAGCAAATGAAACACAAAACGTTATTTGTACATGACATGTTGTGTATCGGTGTTGTAATGAAAGAGTAAAAACAAAGGTTTGGACATGACCAGAAATAATCATTGTGAAAATAAATTACAATTTACTGATTATGTAAAATAACTATGTCAAAATATATTTCAGATTTGTCGACGTCTCGTATCAATTAGATGTTGAAATTATTGTTATTTTCCCTGTGAATAAAAACATAATTTTATTGGGTCATAAACGATTAAAAAGGATTATAGATTTGTACGCTGAGTATTACCAGCATTGCGTGCCTCTATAGCTCAGTGGTAGAGCACTGGTCTCGTAAACCAGGGGTCGTGAGTTCAAACCTCACTGGAGGCTCTTGGGGTGACTTTTGATGACGTTTGATAAATTAAACCATTATTTTTCAATGTGAAGGCGTGCAAGTTCTTAATACTGATATGTTTCGGCAGGATTTAAGTACCTCAGGGACAAATGCAGATTGCAAGAGATGAGTAGCTTTGAAGATATTACTTATTTGTGATGTAAGCAAACTAATTCTCGGCGATATAATTGAAGACAAATAAGTTGAATGTATGTAAGACTCCGTGGCGCAACGGTAGCGCGTCTGACTCCAGATCAGGAGGTTGCGTGTTCGAATCACGTCGGGGTCAAAGGAATTATTTTAATATCGCAGTCATGATGAAGCCAATGCTAATTTATTGAATCTAATCCACATCAAACAATCACTATTCCCTTGTCCATGAGTTGATATTACATACCAATGAAGACTTTACCAAAATAGTAGAAAAGAAATGTCAATTAAATAAATCATGATGTTGGATATAATTTGTATTCATCTTTAAATGAGTGGGAATCTGTGTTACAGCGGTAGCGCGTCTGACTCCAGATAATACGTTGGCGTGTTTTAATTACTTCGGGTTCAAACCTTGAACTTTGTTATACACTTCAGCTGATAACATTTTAGCAATTAACTAAGTTATGTGGGCACAAAGTATAATGACGCAATCTAGGACACTTGGGAGCAAATGAAACACAAAACGTTATTTGTACATGACATGTTGTGTATCGGTGTTGTAATGAAAGAGTAAAAACAAAGGTTTGGACATGACCAGAAATAATCATTGTGAAAATAAATTAAAATTTACTGATTATGTAAAATAGCTATGTCAAGATATATTTCAGATTTGTCGACGTCTCGTATCAATTAGATGTTGAAATTATTGTTATTTTCCCTGTGAATAAAAACATAATTTTATTGGGTCATAAACGATTAAAAAGGATTATAGATTTGTACGCTGAGTATTTCCAGCATTGCATGCCTCTATAGCTCAGTGGTAGAGCACTGGTCTCGTAAACCAGGGGTCGTGAGTTCAAACCTCACTGGAGGCTCTTGGGGTGACTTTTGATGACGTTTGATAAATTAAACCATTATTTTTCAATGTGAGGGCGTGCAAGTTCTTAATACTGATATGTTTCGGCAGGATTTAAGTACCTCAGGGACAAATGCAGATTGCAAGAGATGAGTAGCTTTGAAGATATTACTTATTTGTGATGTAAGCAAACTAATTCTCGGCGATATAATTGAAGACAAATAAGTTGTATGTATGTAAGACTCCGTGGCGCAACGGTAGCGCGTCTGACTCCAGATCAGGAGGTTGCGTGTTCGAATCACGTCGGGGTCAAAGGAATTATTTTAATATCGCAGTCATGATGGAGCCAATGCTAATTTATTGAATCTAATCCACATCAAACAATCACTATTCCCTTGTCCATGAGTTGATATTACATACCAATGAAGACTTTACCAAAATAGTAGGAAAGAAATGTCAATTAAATAAATCATGATGTTGGATATAATTTGTATTCATCTTTAAAAGAGTGGGAATCTGTGTTACAGCGGTAGCGCGTCTGACTCCAGATAATACGTTGGCGTGTTTTAATTACTTCGGGTTCAAACCTTGAACTTTGTTATACACTTCAGCTGATAACATTTTAGCAATTAACTAAGTTATGTGGGCACAAAGTATAATGACGCAATCTAGGACACTTGGGAGCAAATGAAACACAAAACGTTATTTGTACATGACATGTTGTGTATCGGTGTTGTAATGAAAGAGTAAAAACAAAGTTTTGGACATGACCAGAAATAATCATTGTGAAAATAAATTAAAATTTACTGATTATGTAAAATAACTATGTCAAAATATATTTCAGATTTGTCGACGTCTCGTATCAATTAGATGTTGAAATTATTGTTATTTTCCCTGTGAATAAAAACATAATTTTATTGGGTCATAAACGATTAAAAAGGATTATAGATTTGTACGCTGAGTATTACCAGCATTGCGTGCCTCTATAGCTCAGTGGTAGAGCACTGGTCTCGTAAACCAGGGGTCGTGAGTTCAAACCTCACTGGAGGCTCTTGGGGTGACTTTTGATGACGTTTGATAAATTAAACCATTATTTTTCAATGTGAAGGCGTGCAAGTTCTTAATACTGATATGTTTCGGCAGGATTTAAGTACCTCAGGGACAAATGCAGATTGCAAGAGATGAGTAGCTTTGAAGATATTACTTATTTGTGATGTAAGCAAACTAATTCTCGGCGATATAATTGAAGACAAATAAGTTGAATGTATGTAAGACTCCGTGGCGCAACGGTAGCGCGTCTGACTCCAGATCAGGAGGTTGCGTGTTCGAATCACGTCGGGGTCAAAGGAATTATTTTAATATCGCAGTCATGATGGAGCCAATGCTAATTTATTGAATCTAATCCACATCATACAATCACTATTCCCTTGTCCATGAGTTGATATTACATACCAATGAAGACTTTACCAAAATAGTAGGAAAGAAATGTCAATTAAATAAATCATGATGTTGGATATAATTTGTATTCATCTTTAAAAGAGTGGGAATCTGTGTTACAGCGGTAGCGCGTCTGACTCCAGATAATACGTTGGCGTGTTTTAATTACTTCGGGTTCAAACCTTGAACTTTGTTATACACTTCAGCTGATAACATTTTAGCAATTAACTAAGTTATGTGGGCACAAAGTATAATGACGCAATCTAGGACACTTGGGAGCAAATGAAACACAAAACGTTATTTGTACATGACATGTTGTGTATCGGTGTTGTAATGAAAGAGTAAAAACAAAGGTTTGGACATGACCAGAAATAATCATTGTGAAAATAAATTAAAATTTACTGATTATGTAAAATAACTATGTCAAAATATATTTCAGATTTGTCGACGTCTCGTATCAATTAGATGTTGAAATTATTGTTATTTTCCCTGTGAATAAAAACATAATTTTATTGGGTCATAAACGATTAAAAAGGATTATAGATTTGTACGCTGAGTATTACCAGCATTGCGTGCCTCTATAGCTCAGTGGTAGAGCACTGGTCTCGTAAACCAGGGGTCGTGAGTTCAAACCTCACTGGAGGCTCTTGGGGTGACTTTTGATGACGTTTGATAAATTAAACCATTATTTTTCAATGTGAAGGCGTGCAAGTTCTTAATACTGATATGTTTCGGCAGGATTTAAGTACCTCAGGGACAAATGCAGATTGCAAGAGATGAGTAGCTTTGAAGATATTACTTATTTGTGATGTAAGCAAACTAATTCTCGGCGATATAATTGAAGACAAATAAGTTGAATGTATGTAAGACTCCGTGGTGCAACGGTAGCGCGTCTGACTCCAGATCAGAAGGTTGCGTGTTCGAAACACGTCGGGGTCAAAGGAATTATATTAATATCGCAGTCATAATGGAGCCAATGCTAATTTATTGAATCTAATCCACATCGAACAATCACTATTCCCTTGTCCATGAGTTGATATTACATACCGATGAAGACTTTACCAAAATAGTAGAAAAGGAATTTCAATTAAATAAATCATGATGTTGGATATAAGTTGTATTCATCTTTAAATGCGTGGGAATCTGTGTCACAGCGGTAGCGCGTCTGACTCCAGATAATACGTTGGCGTGTTTTAATTACTTCGGGTTCAAACCTTGAACTTTGTTATACACTTCAGCTGATAACATTTTAGCAATTAACTAAGTTATGTAGGCACAAAGTATAATGACGCAATCTAGGACACTTGGGAGCAAATGAAACACAAAACGTTATTTGTACATGACATGTTGTGTATCGGTGTTGTAATGAAAGACTAAAAACAAAAGGTTTGGACATGATCAAAAATAATCATTGTGAAAATAAAATACAATTTACTGATTATGTAAAATAACTATGTCAAAATATATTTCAGATTTGTCGACGTCTCGTATCAATTAGATGTTGAAATTATTGTTATTTTTCAAGTGAATAAAAACATAATTTTATTGGTTCATAAACGATTAAAAATGATTATAGATTTGTACGCTGAGTATTTCCAGCATTGCGTGCCTCTATAGCTTAGTGGTAGAGCACTGGTCTCGTAAACCAGGGGTCGTGAGTTCAAACCTCACTGGAGGCTGTTGGGGTGACTTTTGATGACGTTTGATAAAATAAACCTTTATTTTTCAATGTGAAGGCGTGCAAGTTCTTAATACTGATATGTTTCGGCAGGATTTAAGTACCTCAGGGACAAATGCAGATTGCAAGAGATGAGTAGCTTTGAAGTGATACTTATTTGTGATGTAAGCAAACTAATTCTCGGCGATATAATTGATGCCAAAAAATTGATGGTATGTAAGACTCCGTGGCGCAACGGTAGCGCGTCTGACTCCAGATCAGAAGGTTGCGTGTTCGAATCACGTCGGGGTCAAAGGAATTATTTTAATATCGCAGTCATGATGGAGCCAATGCTAATTTATTGAATCTAATCCACATCAAACAATCACTATTCCCTTGTCCATGAGTTGATATTACATACCGATGAAGACTTTACCAAAATAGTAGAAAAGGAATTTCAATTAAATAAATCATGATGTTGGATATAATTTGTATTCATCTTTAAATGAGTGGGAATCTGTGTCACAGCGGTAGCGCGTCTGACTCCAGATAATACGTTGGCGTGTTTTAATTACTTCGGGTTCAAACCTTGAACTTTGTTATACACTTCAGCTGATAACATTTTAGCAATTAACTAAGTTATGTAGGCACAAAGTATAATGACGCAATCTAGGACACTTGGGAGCAAATGAAACACAAAACGTTATTTGTACATGACATGTTGTGTATCGGTGTTGTAATGAAAGACTAAAAACAAAAGGTTTGGACATGATCAAAAATAATCATTGTGAAAATAAATTACAATTTACTGATTATGTAAAATAACTATGTCAAAATATATTTCAGATTTGTCGACGTCTCGTATCAATCAGATGTTGAAATTATTGTTATTTTCCCTGTGAATAAAAACATAATTTTATTGTTTCATAAACGATTAAAAAGGATTATAGATTTGTACGCTGAGTATTACCAGCATTGCGTGGCTCTATAGCTCAGTGGTAGAGCACTGGTCTCGTAAACCAGGGGTCGTGAGTTCAAACCTCACTGGAGGCTGTTGGGGTGACTTTTGATGACGTTTGATAAATTAAACCATTATTTTTCAATGTGAAGGCGTGCAAGTTCTTAATACTGATATGTTTCGGCAGGATTTAAGTACCTCAGGGACAAATGCAGATTGCAAGAGATGAGTAGCTTTGAAGATATTACTTATTTGTGATGTAAGCAAACTAATTCTCGGCGATATAATTGATGACAAATTTGTTGATTGTATGTACGACTCCGTGGCGCAACGGTAGCGCGTCTGACTCCAGATCAGAAGGTTGCGTGTTCGAATCACGTCGGGGTCAAAGGAATTATATTAATATCGCAGTCATAATGGAGCCAATGCTAATTTATTGAATCTAATCCACATCAAACAATCACTATTCCCTTGTCCATGAGTTGATATTACATACCGATGAAGACTTTACCAAAATAGTAGAAAAGGAATTTCAATTAAATAAATCATGATGTTGGATATAAGTTGTATTCATCTTTAAATGCGTGGGAATCTGTGTCACAGCGGTAGCGCGTCTGACTCCAGATAATACGTTGGCGTGTTTTAATTACTTCGGGTTCAAACCTTGAACTTTGTTATACACTTCAGCTGATAACATTTTAGCAATTAACTAAGTTATGTAGGCACAAAGTATAATGACGCAATCTAGGACACTTGGGAGCAAATGAAACACAAAACGTTATTTGTACATGACATGTTGTGTATCGGTGTTGTAATGAAAGACTAAAAACAAAAGGTTTGGACATGATCAAAAATAATCATTGTGAAAATAAAATACAATTTACTGATTATGTAAAATAACTATGTCAAAATATATTTCAGATTTGTCGACGTCTCGTATCAATTAGATGTTGAAATTATTGTTATTTTTCAAGTGAATAAAAACATAATTTTATTGGTTCATAAACGATTAAAAATGATTATAGATTTGTACGCTGAGTATTTCCAGCATTGCGTGCCTCTATAGCTTAGTGGTAGAGCACTGGTCTCGTAAACCAGGGGTCGTGAGTTCAAACCTCACTGGAGGCTGTTGGGGTGACTTTTGATGACGTTTGATAAAATAAACCTTTATTTTTCAATGTGAAGGCGTGCAAGTTCTTAATACTGATATGTTTCGGCAGGATTTAAGTACCTCAGGGACAAATGCAGATTGCAAGAGATGAGTAGCTTTGAAGATAATACTTATTTGTGATGTAAGCAAACTAATTCTCGGCGATATAATTGATGCCAAAAAATTGATGGTATGTAAGACTCCGTGGCGCAACGGTAGCGCGTCTGACTCCAGATCAGAAGGTTGCGTGTTCGAATCACGTCGGGGTCAAAGGAATTATTTTAATATCGCAGTCATGATGGAGCCAATGCTAATTTATTGAATCTAATCCACATCAAACAATCACTATTCCCTTGTCCATGAGTTGATATTACATACCGATGAAGACTTTACCAAAATAGTAGAAAAGGAATTTCAATTAAATAAATCATGATGTTGGATATAATTTGTATTCATCTTTAAATGAGTGGGAATCTGTGTCACAGCGGTAACGCGTCTGACTCCAGATAATACGTTGGCGTGTTTTAATTACTTCGGGTTCAAACCTTGAACTTTGTTATACACTTCAGCTGATAACATTTTAGCAATTAACTAAGTTATGTAGGCACAAAGTATAATGACGCAATCTAGGACACTTGGGAGCAAATGAAACACAAAACGTTATTTGTACATGACATGTTGTGTATCGGTGTTGTAATGAAAGACTAAAAACAAAAGGTTTGGACATGATCAAAAATAATCATTGTGAAAATAAATTACAATTTACTGATTATGTAAAATAACTATGTCAAAATATATTTCAGATTTGTCGACGTTTCGTATCAATCAGATGTTGAAATTATTGTTATTTTTCAAGTGAATAAAAACATAATTGTATTGGTTCATAAACGATTAAAAATGATTATAGATTTGTACGCTGAGTATTTCCAGCATTGCGTGCCTCTATAGCTCAGTGGTAGAGCACTGGTCTCGTAAACCAGGGGTCGTGATTTCAAACCTCACTGGAGGCTGTTGGGCTGACTTTTGATGACGTTTGATAAATTAAACCATTATTTTTCAATGTGAAGGCGTGCAAGTTCTTAATACTGATATGTTTCGGCAGGATTTAAGTACCTCAGGGACAAATGCATATTGCAAGAGATGAGTAGCTTTGAAGATAATACTTATTTGTGATGTAAGCAAACTAATTCTCGACGATATAATTGATGCCAAAAAATTGATGGTATGTAAGACTCCGTGGTGCAACGGTAGCGCGTCTGACTCCAGATCAGAAGGTTGCGTGTTCGAATCACGTCGGGGTCAAAGGAATTATTTTAATATCGCAGTCATGATGGAGCCAATGCTAATTTATTGAATCTAATCCACATCAAACAATCACCATTCCCTTGTCCATGAGTTGATATTACATACCGATGAAGACTTTACCAAAATAGTAGAAAAGGAATTTCAATTAAATAAATCATGATGTTGGATATAATTTGTATTCATCTTTAAATGAGTGGGAATCTGTGTCACAGCGGTAGCGCGTCTGACTCCAGATAATACGTTGGCGTGTTTTAATTACTTCGGGTTCAAACCTTGAACTTTGTTATACACTTCAGCTGATAACATTTTAGCAATTAACTAAGTTATGTAGGCACAAAGTATAATGACGCAATCTAGGACACTTGGGAGCAAATGAAACACAAAACGTTATTTGTACATGACATGTTGTGTATCGGTGTTGTAATGAAAGACTAAAAACAAAAGGTTTGGACATGATCAAAAATAATCATTGTGAAAATAAAATACAATTTACTGATTATGTAAAATAACTATGTCAAAATATATTTCAGATTTGTCGACGTCTCGTATCAATTAGATGTTGAAATTATTGTTATTTTTCAAGTGAATAAAAACATAATTTTATTGGTTCATAAACGATTAAAAATGATTATAGATTTGTACGCTGAGTATTTCCAGCATTGCGTGCCTCTATAGCTTAGTGGTAGAGCACTGGTCTCGTAAACCAGGGGTCGTGAGTTCAAACCTCACTGGAGGCTGTTGGGGTGACTTTTGATGACGTTTGATAAAATAAACCTTTATTTTTCAATGTGAAGGCGTGCAAGTTCTTAATACTGATATGTTTCGGCAGGATTTAAGTACCTCAGGGACAAATGCAGATTGCAAGAGATGAGTAGCTTTGAAGATAATACTTATTTGTGATGTAAGCAAACTAATTCTCGGCGATATAATTGATGCCAAAAAATTGATGGTATGTAAGACTCCGTGGCGCAACGGTAGCGCGTCTGACTCCAGATCAGAAGGTTGCGTGTTCGAATCACGTCGGGGTCAAAGGAATTATTTTAATATCGCAGTCATGATGGAGCCAATGCTAATTTATTGAATCTAATCCACATCAAACAATCACTATTCCCTTGTCCATGAGTTGATATTACATACCGATGAAGACTTTACCAAAATAGTAGAAAAGGAATTTCAATTAAATAAATCATGATGTTGGATATAATTTGTATTCATCTTTAAATGAGTGGGAATCTGTGTCACAGCGGTAACGCGTCTGACTCCAGATAATACGTTGGCGTGTTTTAATTACTTCGGGTTCAAACCTTGAACTTTGTTATACACTTCAGCTGATAACATTTTAGCAATTAACTAAGTTATGTAGGCACAAAGTATAATGACGCAATCTAGGACACTTGGGAGCAAATGAAACACAAAACGTTATTTGTACATGACATGTTGTGTATCGGTGTTGTAATGAAAGACTAAAAACAAAAGGTTTGGACATGATCAAAAATAATCATTGTGAAAATAAATTACAATTTACTGATTATGTAAAATAACTATGTCAAAATATATTTCAGATTTGTCGACGTTTCGTATCAATCAGATGTTGAAATTATTGTTATTTTTCAAGTGAATAAAAACATAATTGTATTGGTTCATAAACGATTAAAAATGATTATAGATTTGTACGCTGAGTATTTCCAGCATTGCGTGCCTCTATAGCTCAGTGGTAGAGCACTGGTCTCGTAAACCAGGGGTCGTGATTTCAAACCTCACTGGAGGCTGTTGGGCTGACTTTTGATGACGTTTGATAAATTAAACCATTATTTTTCAATGTGAAGGCGTGCAAGTTCTTAATACTGATATGTTTCGGCAGGATTTAAGTACCTCAGGGACAAATGCATATTGCAAGAGATGAGTAGCTTTGAAGATAATACTTATTTGTGATGTAAGCAAACTAATTCTCGACGATATAATTGATGCCAAAAAATTGATGGTATGTAAGACTCCGTGGTGCAACGGTAGCGCGTCTGACTCCAGATCAGAAGGTTGCGTGTTCGAATCACGTCGGGGTCAAAGGAATTATTTTAATATCGCAGTCATGATGGAGCCAATGCTAATTTATTGAATCTAATCCACATCAAACAATCACCATTCCCTTGTCCATGAGTTGATATTACATACCGATGAAGACTTTACCAAAATAGTAGAAAAGGAATTTCAATTAAATAAATCATGATGTTGGATATAATTTGTATTCATCTTTAAATGAGTGGGAATCTGTGTCACAGCGGTAGCGCGTCTGACTCCAGATAATACGTTGGCGTGTTTTAATTACTTCGGGTTCAAACCTTGAACTTTGTTATACACTTCAGCTGATAACATTTTAGCAATTAACTAAGTTATGTAGGCACAAAGTATAATGACGCAATCTAGGACACTTGGGAGCAAATGAAACACAAAACGTTATTTGTACATGACATGTTGTGTATCGGTGTTGTAATGAAAGACTAAAAACAAAAGGTTTGGACATGATCAAAAATAATCATTGTGAAAATAAATTACAATTTACTGATTATGTAAAATAACTATGTCAAAATATATTTCAGATTTGTCGACGTCTCGTATCAATCAGATGTTGAAATTATTGTTATTTTTCAAGTGAATAAAAACATAATTTTATTGTTTCATAAACGATTAAAAATTATTATAAATTTGTACGCTGAGTATTTCCAGCATTGCGTGCCTCTATAGCTCAGTGGTAGAGCACTGGTCTCGCAAACCAGGGGTCGTGAGTTCAAACCTCACTGGAGCCTGTTGGGGTGACTTTTGATGACGTTTGATAAATTAAACCATTATTTTTCAATGTGAAGGCGTGCAAGTTCTTAATACTGATATGTTTCGGCAGGATTTAAGTACCTCAGGGACAAATGCAGATTGCAAGAGATGAGTAGCTTTGAAGATAATACTTATTTGTGATGTAAGCAAACTAATTCTCGGCGATATAATTGATGCCAAAAAATTGATGGTATGTAAGACTCCGTGGCGCAACGGTAGCGCGTCTGACTCCAGATCAGAAGGTTGCGTGTTCGAATCACGTCGGGGTCAAAGGAATTATTTTAATATCGCAGTCATGATGGAGCCAATGCTAATTTATTGAATCTAATCCACATCAAACAATCACTATTCCCTTGTCCATGAGTTGATATTACATACCGATGAAGACTTTACCAAAATAGTAGAAAAGGAATTTCAATTAAATAAATCATGATGTTGGATATAATTTGTATTCATCTTTAAATGAGTGGGAATCTGTGTCACAGCGGTAGCGCGTCTGACTCCAGATAATACGTTGGCGTGTTTTAATTACTTCGGGTTCAAACCTTGAACTTTGTTATACACTTCAGCTGATAACATTTTAGCAATTAACTAAGTTATGTAGGCACAAAGTATAATGACGCAATCTAGGACACTTGGGAGCAAATGAAACACAAAACGTTATTTGTACATGACATGTTGTGTATCGGTGTTGTAATGAAAGACTAAAAACAAAAGGTTTGCACATGATCAAAAATAATCATTGTGAAAATAAATTACAATTTACTGATTATGTAAAATAACTATGTCAAAATATATTTCAGATTTGTCGACGTTTCGTATCAATCAGATGTTGAAATTATTGTTATTTTTCAAGTGAATAAAAACATAATTTTATTGGTTCATAAACGATTAAAAATGATTATAGATTTGTACGCTGAGTATTTCCAGCATTGCGTGCCTCTATAGCTCAGTGGTAGAGCACTGGTCTCGTAAACCAGGGGTCGTGATTTCAAACCTCACTGGAGGCTGTTGGGGTGACTTTTGATGACGTTTGATAAATTAAACCATTATTTTTCAATGTGAAGGCGTGCAAGTTCTTAATACTGATATGTTTCGGCAGGATTTAAGTACCTCAGGGACAAATGCAGATTGCAAGAGATGGCTTTGAAGATAATACTTATTTGTGATGTAAGCAAACTAATTCTCGGCGATATAATTGATGACAAATAAGGTGATGGTATGTAAGACTCCGTGGCGCAACGGTAGCGCGTCTGACTCCAGATCAGAAGGTTGCGTGTTCGAATCACGTCGGGGGTCAAAGGAATTATTTTAATATCGCAGTCATGATGGAGCCAATGCTAATTTATTGAATCTAATCCACATCAAACAATCACTATTCCCTTGTCCATGAGTTGATATTACATACCGATGAAGACTTTACCAAAATAGTAGAAAAGGAATATCAATTAAATAAATCATGATGTTGGATATAATTTGTATTCATCTTTAAATATATGGGAATCTGTGTCACAGCGGTAGCGCGTCTGACTCCAGATAATACGTTGGCGTGTTTTAATTACTTCGGGTTCAAACCTTGAACTTTGTTATGCACTTCAGCTGATAACATTTTAGCAATTAACTAAGTTATGTGGGCACAAAGTATAATGACGCAATCTAGGACACTTGGGAGCAAATGAAACACAAAACGTTATTTGTACATGACATGTTGTGTATCGGTGTTGTAATGAAAGAGTAAAAACAAAGGTTTGGACATGACCAGAAATAATCATTGTGAAAATAAATTACAATTTACTGATTATGTAAAATAACTATGTCAAAATATATTTCAGATTTGTCGACGTCTTGTATCAATTAGATGTTGAAATTATTGTTATTTTCCAAGTGAATAAAAACATTATTTTATCGGTTCATAAACGATAAAAAGTGATTATAGATTTGTACGCCGAGTATTTCCAGCATTGCGTGCCTCTATAGCTCAGTGGTAGAGCACTGGTCGCATAAACCAGGGGTCGTGAGTTCGAACCTCACTGGAGGCTGTTGGGGTGTCTTTTGATGACGTTTGATAAATGAAACCATTATTTTTCAATGTGAAGGCGTGCAAGTTCTTAATACTGATATGTTTCGGCAGGATTTAAGTACCTCAGGGACAAATGCAGATTGCAAGAGATGGCTTTGAAGATAATACTTATTTGTGATGTAAGCAAACTAATTCTCGACGATATAATTGATGCCAAAAAATTGATGGTATGTAAGACTCCGTGGCGCAAAGGTAGCGCGTCTGACTCCAGATCAGAAGGTTGCGTGTTCGAATCACGTCGGGGTCAAAGGAATTATTTTAATATCGCAGTCATGATGGAGCCAATGCTAATTTATTGAATCTAATCCACATCAAACAATCACCATTCCCTTGTCCATGAGTTGATATTACATACCGATGAAGACTTTACCAAAATAGTAGAAAAGGAATTTCAATTAAATAAATCATGATGTTGGATATAATTTGTATTCATCTTTAAATGAGTGGGAATCTGTGTCACAGCGGTAGCGCGTCTGACTCCAGATAATACGTTGGCGTGTTTTAATTACTTCGGGTTCAAACCTTGAACTTTGTTATACACTTCAGCTGATAACATTTTAGCAATTAACTAAGTTATGTAGGCACAAAGTATAATGACGCAATCTAGGACACTTGGGAGCAAATGAAACACAAAACGTTATTTGTACATGACATGTTGTGTATCGATGTTGTAATGAAAGACTAAAAACAAAAGGTTTGGACATGATCAAAAATAATCATTGTGAAAATAAATTACAATTTACTGATTATGTAAAATAACTATGTCAAAATATATTTCAGATTTGTCGACGTCTCGTATCAATTAGATGTTGAAATTATTGTTATTTCCCAAGTGAATAAAAACTTAATTTTATTGATTCATAAACGATTAAAAATGATTATAGATATGTACTCTGAGTATTTCCAGCATTGCGTGCCTCTATAGCTCAGTGGTAGAGCACTGGTCTCGTAAACCAGGGGTCGTGAGTTCAAACCAAACTGGAGGCTGTTGGGGTGACTTTTGATGACGTTTGATAAATTAAACCATTATTTTTCAATGTGAAGGCGTGCAAGTTCTTAATACTGATATGTTTCGGCAGGATTTAAGAACCTCAGGGACAAATGCAGATTGCAAGAGATGAGTAGCTTTGAAGATAATACTTATTTGTGATGTAAGCAAACTAATTCTCGGCGATATAATTGATGACAAATAAGTTGATGGTATGTAAGACTCCGTGGCGCAACGGTAGCGCGTCTGACTCCAGATCAGAAGGTTGCGTGTTCGAATCACGTCGGGGTCAAAGGAATTATTTTAATATCGCAGTCATGATGGAGCCAATGCTAATTTATTGAATCTAATCCACATCAAACAATCACTATTCCCTTGTCCATGAGTTGATATTACATACCAATGAAGACTTTACCAAAATAGTAGAAAAGAAATGTCAATTAAATAAATCATGATGTTGGATATAATTTGTATTCATCTTTAAATGAGTGGGAATCTGTGTCACAGCGGTAGCGCGTCTGACTCCAGATAATACGTTGGCGTGTTTTAATTACTTCGGGTTCAAACCTTGAACTTTGTTATACACTTCAGCTGATAACATTTTAGCAATTAACTAAGTTATGTAGGCACAAAGTATAATGACGCAATCTAGGACACTTGGGAGCAAATGAAACACAAAACGTTATTTGTACATGACATGTTGTGTATCGGTGTTGTAATGAAAGAGTAAAAACAAAGGTTTGGACATGACCAGAAATAATCATTGTGAAAATAAATTACAATTTACTGATTATGTAAAATAACTATGTCAAAATATATTTCAGATTTGTCGACGTCTTGTATCAATTAGATGTTGAAATTATTGTTATTTTCCAAGTGAATAAAAACATTATTTTATCGGTTCATAAACGATAAAAAGTGATTATAGATTTGTACGCCGAGTATTTCCAGCATTGCGTGCCTCTATAGCTCAGTGGTAGAGCACTGGTCGCATAAACCAGGGGTCGTGAGTTCGAACCTCACTGGAGGCTGTTGGGGTGACTTTTGATGACGTTTGATAAATGAAACCATTATTTTTCAATGTGAAGGCGTGCAAGTTCTTAATACTGATATGTTTCGGCAGGATTTAAGTACCTCAGGGACAAATGCAGATTGCAAGAGATGGCTTTGAAGATAATACTTATTTGTGATGTAAGCAAACTAATTCTCGACGATATAATTGATGCCAAAAAATTGATGGTATGTAAGACTCCGTGGCGCAAAGGTAGCGCGTCTGACTCCAGATCAGAAGGTTGCGTGTTCGAATCACGTCGGGGTCAAAGGAATTATTTTAATATCGCAGTCATGATGGAGCCAATGCTAATTTATTGAATCTAATCCACATCAAACAATCACCATTCCCTTGTCCATGAGTTGATATTACATACCGATGAAGACTTTACCAAAATAGTAGAAAAGGAATTTCAATTAAATAAATCATGATGTTGGATATAATTTGTATTCATCTTTAAATGAGTGGGAATCTGTGTCACAGCGGTAGCGCGTCTGACTCCAGATAATACGTTGGCGTGTTTTAATTACTTCGGGTTCAAACCTTGAACTTTGTTATACACTTCAGCTGATAACATTTTAGCAATTAACTAAGTTATGTAGGCACAAAGTATAATGACGCAATCTAGGACACTTGGGAGCAAATGAAACACAAAACGTTATTTGTACATGACATGTTGTGTATCGGTGTTGTAATGAAAGACTAAAAACAAAAGGTTTGCACATGATCAAAAATAATCATTGTGAAACTAAATTACTATTTACTGATTATGTAAAATAACTATGTCAAAATATATTTCAGATTTGTCGACGTCTCGTATCAATTAGATGTTGAAATTATTGTTATTTTCCAAGTGAATAAAAACTTAATTTTATTGGTTCATAAACGATTAAAAATGATTATAGATTTGTACGCTGAGTTTTTCCAGCATTGCGTGCCTCTATAGCTCAGTGGTAGAGCACTGATCTCGTAAACCAGGGGTCGTGAGTTCAAACCTCACTGGAGGCTGTTGGGGTGACTTTTGATGACGTTTGATAAATTAAACCATTATTTTTCAATGTGAAGGCGTGCAAGTTCCTAATACTGATATGTTTCGGCAGGATTTAAGTACCTCAGGGACAAATGCAGATTGCAAGAGATGAGTAGCTTTGAAGATAATACTTATTTGTGATGTAAGCAAACTAATTCTCGGCGATATAATTGATGACAAATAAGTTGATGGTATGTAAGACTCCGTGTCGCAACGGTAGCGCGTCTGACTCCAGATCAGAAGGTTGCGTGTTAGAATCACGTGGGGGTCAAAGAAATTATTTTAATATCGCAGTCATGATGGAGCCAATGCTAATTTATTGAATCTAATCCACATCAAACAATCACTATTCCCTTGTCCATGAGTTGATATTACATACCGATGAAGACTTTACCAAAATAGTAGAAAAGGAATGTCAATTAAATAAATCATGATGTTGGATATAATTTGTATTCATCTTTAAATGAGTGGGAATCTGTGTCACAGCGGTAGCGCGTCTGACTCCAGATAATACTTTGGCGTGTTCTAATTACTTCGGGTTCAAACCTTGAACTTTGTTATACACTTCAGCTGATAACATTTTAGCAATTAACTAAGTTATGTAGGCACAAAGTATAATGACGCAATCTAGGACACTTGGGAGCAAATGAAACACAAAACGTTATTTGTACATGACATGTTGTGTATCGATGTTGTAATGAAAGACTAAAAACAAAAGGTTTGGACATGATCAAAAATAATCATTGTGAAAATAAATTACAATTTACTGATTATGTAAAATAACTATGTCAAAATATATTTCAGATTTGTCGACGTCTCGTATCAATTAGATGTTGAAATTATTGTTATTTCCCAAGTGAATAAAAACTTAATTTTATTGATTCATAAACGATTAAAAATGATTATAGATATGTACTCTGAGTATTTCCAGCATTGCGTGCCTCTATAGCTCAGTGGTAGAGCACTGGTCTCGTAAACCAGGGGTCGTGAGTTCAAACCAAACTGGAGGCTGTTGGGGTGACTTTTGATGACGTTTGATAAATTAAACCATTATTTTTCAATGTGAAGGCGTGCAAGTTCTTAATACTGATATGTTTCGGCAGGATTTAAGAACCTCAGGGACAAATGCAGATTGCAAGAGATGAGTAGCTTTGAAGATAATACTTATTTGTGATGTAAGCAAACTAATTCTCGGCGATATAATTGATGACAAATAAGTTGATGGTATGTAAGACTCCGTGGCGCAACGGTAGCGCGTCTGACTCCAGATCAGAAGGTTGCGTGTTCGAATCACGTCGGGGTCAAAGGAATTATTTTAATATCGCAGTCATGATGGAGCCAATGCTAATTTATTGAATCTAATCCACATCAAACAATCACTATTCCCTTGTCCATGAGTTGATATTACATACCAATGAAGACTTTACCAAAATAGTAGAAAAGAAATGTCAATTAAATAAATCATGATGTTGGATATAATTTGTATTCATCTTTAAATGAGTGGGAATCTGTGTCACAGCGGTAGCGCGTCTGACTCCAGATAATACGTTGGCGTGTTTTAATTACTTCGGGTTCAAACCTTGAACTTTGTTATACACTTCAGCTGATAACATTTTAGCAATTAACTAAGTTATGTAGGCACAAAGTATAATGACGCAATCTAGGACACCTGGGAGCAAATGAAACACAAAACGTTATTTGTACATGACATGTTGTGTATCGGTGTTGTAATGAAAGACTAAAAACAAAAGGTTTGCACATGATCAAAAATAATCATTGTGAAAATAAATTACAATTTACTGATTATGTAAAATAACTATGTCAAAATATATTTCAGATTTGTCGACGTCTCGTATCAATTAGATGTTGAAATTATTGTTATTTTCCAAGTGGATAAAAACTTAATTTTATTGGTTCATAAACGATTAAAAATGATTATAGATTTGTACGCTGAGTATTTCCAGCATTGCGTGCCTCTATAGCTCAGTGGTAGAGCACTGGTCTCGTAAACCAGGGGTCGTGAGTTCAAACCTCACTGGAGGCTGTTGTGGTGACTTTTGATGACGTTTGATAAATTAAACCATTATTTTTCAATGTGAAGGCGTGCAAGTTCCTAATACTGATATGTTTCGGCAGGATTTAAGTACCTCAGGGACAAATGCAGATTGCAAGAGATGAGTAGCTTTGAAGATAATACTTATTTGTGATGTAAGCAAACTAATTCTCGGCGATATAATTGATGACAAATAAGTTGATGGTATGTAAGACTCCGTGGCGCAACGGTAGCGCGTCTGACTCCAGATCAGAAGGTTGCGTGTTAGAATCACGTGGGGGTCAAAGAAATTATTTTAATATCGCAGTCATGATGGAGCCAATGCTAATTTATTGAATCTAATCCACATCAAACAATCACTATTCCCTTGTCCATGAGTTGATATTACATACCGATGAAGACTTTACCAAAATAGTAGAAAAGGAATGTCAATTAAATAAATCATGATGTTGGATATAATTTGTATTCATCTTTAAATGAGTGGGAATCTGTGTCACAGCGGTAGCGCGTCTGACTCCAGATAATACTTTGGCGTGTTCTAATTACTTCGGGTTCAAACCTTGAACTTTGTTATACACTTCAGCTGATAACATTTTAGCAATTAACTAAGTTATGTAGGCACAAAGTATAATGACGCAATCTAGGACACTTGGGAGCAAATGAAACACAAAACGTTATTTGTACATGACATGTTGTGTATCGATGTTGTAATGAAAGACTAAAAACAAAAGGTTTGGACATGATCAAAAATAATCATTGTGAAAATAAATTACAATTTACTGATTATGTAAAATAACTATGTCAAAATATATTTCAGATTTGTCGACGTCTCGTATCAATTAGATGTTGAAATTATTGTTATTTCCCAAGTGAATAAAAACTTAATTTTATTGATTCATAAACGATTAAAAATGATTATAGATATGTACTCTGAGTATTTCCAGCATTGCGTGCCTCTATAGCTCAGTGGTAGAGCACTGGTCTCGTAAACCAGGGGTCGTGAGTTCAAACCAAACTGGAGGCTGTTGGGGTGACTTTTGATGACGTTTGATAAATTAAACCATTATTTTTCAATGTGAAGGCGTGCAAGTTCTTAATACTGATATGTTTCGGCAGGATTTAAGAACCTCAGGGACAAATGCAGATTGCAAGAGATGAGTAGCTTTGAAGATAATACTTATTTGTGATGTAAGCAAACTAATTCTCGGCGATATAATTGATGACAAATAAGTTGATGGTATGTAAGACTCCGTGGCGCAACGGTAGCGCGTCTGACTCCAGATCAGAAGGTTGCGTGTTCGAATCACGTCGGGGTCAAAGGAATTATTTTAATATCGCAGTCATGATGGAGCCAATGCTAATTTATTGAATCTAATCCACATCAAACAATCACTATTCCCTTGTCCATGAGTTGATATTACATACCAATGAAGACTTTACCAAAATAGTAGAAAAGAAATGTCAATTAAATAAATCATGATGTTGGATATAATTTGTATTCATCTTTAAATGAGTGGGAATCTGTGTCACAGCGGTAGCGCGTCTGACTCCAGATAATACGTTGGCGTGTTTTAATTACTTCGGGTTCAAACCTTGAACTTTGTTATACACTTCAGCTGATAACATTTTAGCAATTAACTAAGTTATGTAGGCACAAAGTATAATGACGCAATCTAGGACACTTGGGAGCAAATGAAACACAAAACGTTATTTGTACATGACATCTTGTGTATCGGTGTTGTAATGAAAGACTAAAAACAAAAGGTTTGCACATGATCAAAAATAATCATTGTGAAAATAAATTACAATTTACTGATTATGTAAAATAACTATGTCAAAATATATTTCAGATTTGTCGACGTCTCGTATCAATTAGATGTTGAAATTATTGTTATTTTCCAAGTGGATAAAAACTTAATTTTATTGGTTCATAAACGATTAAAAATGATTATAGATTTGTACGCTGAGTATTTCCAGCATTGCGTGCCTCTATAGCTCAGTGGTAGAGCACTGGTCTCGTAAACCAGGGGTCGTGAGTTCAAACCTCACTGGAGGCTGTTGTGGTGACTTTTGATGACGTTTGATAAATTAAACCATTATTTTTCAATGTGAAGGCGTGCAAGTTCCTAATACTGATATGTTTCGGCAGGATTTAAGTACCTCAGGGACAAATGCAGATTGCAAGAGATGAGTAGCTTTGAAGATAATACTTATTTGTGATGTAAGCAAACTAATTCTCGGCGATATAATTGATGACAAATAAGTTGATGGTATGTAAGACTCCGTGGCGCAACGGTAGCGCGTCTGACTCCAGATCAGAAGGTTGCGTGTTAGAATCACGTGGGGTCAAAGAAATTATTTTAATATCGCAGTCATGATGGAGCCAATGCTAATTTATTGAATCTAATCCACATCAAACAATCACTATTCCCTTGTCCATGAGTTGATATTACATACCGATGAAGACTTTACCAAAATAGTAGAAAAGGAATGTCAATTAAATAAATCATGATGTTGGATATAATTTGTATTCATCTTTAAATGAGTGGGAATCTGTGTCACAGCGGTAGCGCGTCTGACTCCAGATAATACTTTGGCGTGTTCTAATTACTTCGGGTTCAAACCTTGAACTTTGTTATACACTTCAGCTGATAACATTTTAGCAATTAACTAAGTTATGTAGGCACAAAGTATAATGACGCAATCTAGGACACTTGGGAGCAAATGAAACACAAAACGTTATTTGTACATGACATGTTGTGTATCGATGTTGTAATGAAAGACTAAAAACAAAAGGTTTGGACATGATCAAAAATAATCATTGTGAAAATAAATTACAATTTACTGATTATGTAAAATAACTATGTCAAAATATATTTCAGATTTGTCGACGTCTCGTATCAATTAGATGTTGAAATTATTGTTATTTCCCAAGTGAATAAAAACTTAATTTTATTGATTCATAAACGATTAAAAATGATTATAGATATGTACTCTGAGTATTTCCAGCATTGCGTGCCTCTATAGCTCAGTGGTAGAGCACTGGTCTCGTAAACCAGGGGTCGTGAGTTCAAACCAAACTGGAGGCTGTTGGGGTGACTTTTGATGACGTTTGATAAATTAAACCATTATTTTTCAATGTGAAGGCGTGCAAGTTCTTAATACTGATATGTTTCGGCAGGATTTAAGAACCTCAGGGACAAATGCAGATTGCAAGAGATGAGTAGCTTTGAAGATAATACTTATTTGTGATGTAAGCAAACTAATTCTCGGCGATATAATTGATGACAAATAAGTTGATGGTATGTAAGACTCCGTGGCGCAACGGTAGCGCGTCTGACTCCAGATCAGAAGGTTGCGTGTTCGAATCACGTCGGGGTCAAAGGAATTATTTTAATATCGCAGTCATGATGGAGCCAATGCTAATTTATTGAATCTAATCCACATCAAACAATCACTATTCCCTTGTCCATGAGTTGATATTACATACCAATGAAGACTTTACCAAAATAGTAGAAAAGAAATGTCAATTAAATAAATCATGATGTTGGATATAATTTGTATTCATCTTAAAATGAGTGGGAATCTGTGTCACAGCGGTAGCGCGTCTGACTCCAGATAATACGTTGGCGTGTTTTAATTACTTCGGGTTCAAACCTTGAACTTTGTTATACACTTCAGCTGATAACATTTTAGCAATTAACTAAGTTATGTAGGCACAAAGTATAATGACGCAATCTAGGACACTTGGGAGCAAATGAAACACAAAACGTTATTTGTACATGACATCTTGTGTATCGGTGTTGTAATGAAAGACTAAAAACAAAAGGTTTGCACATGATCAAAAATAATCATTGTGAAAATAAATTACAATTTACTGATTATGTAAAATAACTATGTCAAAATATATTTCAGATTTGTCGACGTCTCGTATCAATTAGATGTTGAAATTATTGTTATTTTCCAAGTGGATAAAAACTTAATTTTATTGGTTCATAAACGATTAAAAATGATTATAGATTTGTACGCTGAGTATTTCCAGCATTGCGTGCCTCTATAGCTCAGTGGTAGAGCACTGGTCTCGTAAACCAGGGGTCGTGAGTTCAAACCTCACTGGAGGCTGTTGTGGTGACTTTTGATGACGTTTGATAAATTAAACCATTATTTTTCAATGTGAAGGCGTGCAAGTTCCTAATACTGATATGTTTCGGCAGGATTTAAGTACCTCAGGGACAAATGCAGATTGCAAGAGATGAGTAGCTTTGAAGATAATACTTATTTGTGATGTAAGCAAACTAATTCTCGGCGATATAATTGATGACAAATAAGTTGATGGTATGTAAGACTCCGTGGCGCAACGGTAGCGCGTCTGACTCCAGATCAGAAGGTTGCGTGTTAGAATCACGTGGGGGTCAAAGAAATTATTTTAATATCGCAGTCATGATGGAGCCAATGCTAATTTATTGAATCTAATCCACATCAAACAATCACTATTCCCTTGTCCATGAGTTGATATTACATACCGATGAAGACTTTACCAAAATAGTAGAAAAGGAATGTCAATTAAATAAATCATGATGTTGGATATAATTTGTATTCATCTTTAAATGAGTGGGAATCTGTGTCACAGCGGTAGCGCGTCTGACTCCAGATAATACTTTGGCGTGTTCTAATTACTTCGGGTTCAAACCTTGAACATTGTTATACACTTCAGCTGATAACATTTTAGCAATTAACTAAGTTATGTAGGCACAAAGTATAATGACGCAATCTAGGACACTTGGGAGCAAATGAAACACAAAACGTTATTTGTACATGACATGTTGTGTATCGATGTTGTAATGAAAGACTAAAAACAAAAGGTTTGGACATGATCAAAAATAATCATTGTGAAAATAAATTACAATTTACTGATTCTGTAAAATAACTATGTCAAAATATATTTCAGATTTGTCGCGTCTCGTATCAATTAGATGTTGAAATTATTGTTATTTCCCAAGTGAATAAAAACTTAATTTTATTTGTATTCATCTTTAAATGAGTGGGAATCTGTGTCACAGCGGTAGCGCGTCTGACTCCAGATAATACTTTGGCGTGTTCTAATTACTTCGGGTTCAAACCTTGAACTTTGTTATACACTTCAGCTGATAACATTTTAGCAATTAACTAAGTTATGTAGGCACAAAGTATAATGACGCAATCTAGGACACTTGGGAGCAAATGAAACACAAAACGTTATTTGTACATGACATGTTGTGTATCGATGTTGTAATGAAAGACTAAAAACAAAAGGTTTGGACATGATCAAAAATAATCATTGTGAAAATAAATTACAATTTACTGATTATGTAAAATAACTATGTCAAAATATATTTCAGATTTGTCGACGTCTCGTATCAATTAGATGTTGAAATTATTGTTATTTCCCAAGTGAATAAAAACTTAATTTTATTGGTTCATAAACGATTAAAAATGATTATAGATATGTACGCTGAGTATTTCCAGCATTGCGTGCCTCTATAGCTCAGTGGTAGAGCTCTGGTCTCGTAAACCAGGGGTCGTGAGTTCAAACCTCACTGGAGGCTGTTGGGGTGACTTTTGATGACGTTTGATAAATTAAACCATTATTTTTCAATGTGAAGGCGTGCAAGTTCTTAATACTGATATGTTTCGGCAGGATTTAAGAACCTCAGGGACAAATGCAGATTGCAAGAGATGAGTAGCTTTGAAGATAATACTTATTTGTGATGTAAGCAAACTAATTCTCGGCGATATAATTGATGACAAATAAGTTGATGGTATGTAAGACTCCGTGGCGCAACGGTAGCGCGTCTGACTCCAGATCAGAAGGTTGCGTGTTCGAATCACGTCGGGGTCAAAGAAATTATTTTAATATCGCAGTCATGATGGAGCCAATGCTAATTTATTGAATCTAATCCACATCAAACAATCACTATTCCCTTGTCCATGAGTTGATATTACATACCGATGAAGACTTTACCAAAATAGTAGAAAAGGAATGTCAATTAGATAAATCATGATGTTGGATATAATTTGTATTCATCTTTAAAAGAGTGGGAATCTGTGTCACAGCGGTAGCGCGTCCGACTCCAGATAATACTTTGGCGTGTTCTAATTACTTCGGGTTCAAACCTTGAACTTTGTTATACACTTCAGCTGATAACATTTTAGCAATTAACTAAGTTATGTAGGCACAAAGTATAATGACGCAATCTAGGACACTTGAGAGCAAATGAAACACAAAACGTTATTTGTACATGACATGTTGTGTATCGGTGTTGTAATGAAAGACTAAAAACAAAAGGTTTGCACATGATCAAAAATAATCATTGTGAAAATAAATTACAATTTACTGATTATGTAAAATAACTATGTCAAAATATATTTCAGATTTGTCGACGTCTCGTATCAATTAGATGTTGAAATTATTGTTATTTTCCAAGTGAATAAAAACTTAATTTTATTGGTTCATAAACGATTAAAAATGATAATAGATTTGTACGCTGAGTATTTCCAGCATTGCGTGCCTCTATAGCTCAGTGGTAGAGCACTGGTCTCGTAAACCAGGGGTCGTGAGTTCAAACCTCACTGGAGGCTGTTGGGGTCCATGAGTTGATATTACATACCGATGAAGACTTTACCAAAATAGTAGAAAAGGAATGTCAATTAAATAAATCATGATGTTGGATATAATTTGTATTCATCTTTAAATGAGTGGGAATCTGTGTCACAGCGGTAGCGCGTCTGACTCCAGATAATACTTTGGCGTGTTCTAATTACTTCGGGTTCAAACCTTGAACTTTGTTATACACTTCAGCTGATAACATTTTAGCAATTAACTAAGTTATGTAGGCACAAAGTATAATGACGCAATCTAGGACACTTGGGAGCAAATGAAACACAAAACGTTATTTGTACATGACATGTTGTGTATCGATGTTGTAATGAAAGACTAAAAACAAAAGGTTTGGACATGATCAAAAATAATCATTGTGAAAATAAATTACAATTTACTGATTATGTAAAATAACTATGTCAAAATATATTTCAGATTTGTCGACGTCTCGTATCAATTAGATGTTGAAATTATTGTTATTTCCCAAGTGAATAAAAACTTAATTTTATTGGTTCATAAACGATTAAAAATGATTATAGATATGTACGCTGAGTATTTCCAGCATTGCGTGCCTCTATAGCTCAGTGGTAGAGCACTGGTCTCGTAAACCAGGGGTCGTGAGTTCAAACCTCACTGGAGGCTGTTGGGGTGACTTTTGATGACGTTTGATAAATTAAACCATTATTTTTCAATGTGAAGGCGTGCAAGTTCTTAATACTGATATGTTTCGGCAGGATTTAAGAACCTCAGGGACAAATGCAGATTGCAAGAGATGAGTAGCTTTGAAGATAATACTTATTTGTGATGTAAGCAAACTAATTCTCGGCGATATAATTGATGACAAATAAGTTGATGGTATGTAAGACTCCGTGGCGCAACGGTAGCGCGTCTGACTCCAGATCAGAAGGTTGCGTGTTAGAATCACATGGGGGTCAAAGAAATTATTTTAATATCGCAGTCATGATGGAGCCAATGCTAATTTATTGAATCTAATCCACATCAAACAATCACTATTCCCTTGTCCATGAGTTGATATTACATACCGATGAAGACTTTACCAAAATAGTAGAAAAGGAATGTCAATTAAATAAATCATGATGTTGGATATAATTTGTATTCATCTTTAAATGAGTGGGAATCTGTGTCACAGCGGTAGCGCGTCTGACTCCAGATAATACTTTGGCGTGTTCTAATTACTTCGGGTTCAAACCTTGAACTTTGTTATACACTTCAGCTGATAACATTTTAGCAATTAACTAAGTTATGTAGGCACAAAGTATAATGACGCAATCTAGGACACTTGGGAGCAAATGAAACACAAAACGTTATTTGTACATGACATGTTGTGTATCGATGTTGTAATGAAAGACTAAAAACAAAAGGTTTGGACATGATCAAAAATAATCATTGTGAAAATAAATTACAATTTACTGATTATGTAAAATAACTATGTCAAAATATATTTCAGATTTGTCGACGTCTCGTATCAATTAGATGTTGAAATTATTGTTATTTCCAAAGTGAATAAAAACATAATTTTATTGGTTCATAAACGATTAAAAATGATTATAGATATGTACGCTGAGTATTTCCAGCATTGCGTGCCTCTATAGCTCAGTGGTAGAGCACTGGTCTCGTAAACCAGGGGTCGTGAGTTCAAACCTCACTGGAGGCTGTTGGGGTGACTTTTGATGACGTTTGATAAATTAAACCATTATTTTTCAATGTGAAGGCGTGCAAGTTCTTAATACTGATATGTTTCGGCAGGATTTAAGAACCTCAGGGACAAATGCAGATTGCAAGAGATGAGTAGCTTTGAAGATAATACTTATTTGTGATGTAAGCAAACTAATTCTCGGCGATATAATTGATGACAAATAAGTTGATGGTATGTAAGACTCCGTGGCGCAACGGTAGCGCGTCTGACTCCAGATCAGAAGGTTGCGTGTTCGAATCACGTCGGGGTCAAAGAAATTATTTTAATATCGCAGTCATGATGGAGCCAATGCTAATTTATTGAATCTAATCCACATCAAACAATCACTATTCCCTTGTCCATGAGTTGATATTACATACCGATGAAGACTTTACCAAAATAGTAGAAAAGGAATGTCAATTAAATAAATCATGATGTTGGATATAATTTGTATTCATCTTTAAATGAGTGGGAATCTGTGTCACAGCGGTAGCGCGTCCGACTCCAGATAATACTTTGGCGTGTTCTAATTACTTCGGGTTCAAACCTTGAACTTTGTTATACACTTCAGCTGATAACATTTTAGCAATTAACTAAGTTATGTAGGCACAAAGTATAATGACGCAATCTAGGACACTTGGGAGCAAATGAAACACAAAACGTTATTTGTACATGACATGTTGTGTATCGATGTTGTAATGAAAGACTAAAAACAAAAGGTTTGGACATGATCAAAAATAATCATTGTGAAAATAAATTACAATTTACTGATTATGTAAAATAACTATGTCAAAATATATTTCAGATTTGTCGACGTCTCGTATCAATTAGATGTTGAAATTATTGTTATTTTCCAAGTGAATAAAAACATAATTTTATTGGTTCATAAACGATTAAAAATGATTATAGATTTGTACGCTGAGTATTTCCAGCATTGCGTGCCTCTACAGCTCAGTGGTAGAGCACTGGTCTCGTAAACCAGGGGTCGTGAGTTCAAACCTCACTGGAGGCTGTTGAGGTGACTTTTGATGACGTTTGATAAATTAAACCATTATTTTTCAATGTGAAGGCGTGCAAGTTCCTAATACTGATATGTTTCGGCAGGATTTAAGTACCTCAGGGACAAATGCAGATTGCAAGAGATGAGTAGCTTTGAAGATAATACTTATTTGTGATGTAAGCAAACTAATTCTCGGCGATATAATTGATGACAAATAAGTTGATGGTATGTAAGACTCCGTGGCGCAATGGTAGCGCGTCTGACTCCAGATCAGAAGGTTGCGTGTTAGAATCACGTCGGGGTCAAAGAAATTATTTTAATATCGCAGTCATGATGGAGCCAATGCTAATTTATTGAATCTAATCCACATCAAACAATCACTATTCCCTTGTCCATGAGTTGATATTACATACCGATGAAGACTTTACCAAAATAGTAGAAAAGGAATGTCAATTAAATAAATCATGATGTTGGATATAATTTGTATTCATCTTTAAATGAGTGGGAATCTGTGTCACAGCGGTAGCGCGTCTGACTCCAGATAATACTTTGGCGTGTTCTAATTACTTCGGGTTCAAACCTTGAACTTTGTTATACACTTCAGCTGATAACATTTTAGCAATTAACTAAGTTATGTAGGCAAAAAGTATAATGACGCAATCTAGGACACTTGGGAGCAAATGAAACACAAAACGTTATTTGTACATGACATGTTGTGTATCGATGTTGTAATGAAAGACTAAAAACAAAAGGTTTGGACATGATCAAAAATAATCATTGTGAAAATAAATTACAATTTACTGATTATGTAAAATAACTATGTCAAAATATATTTCAGATTTGTCGACGTCTCGTATCAATTAGATGTTGAAATTATTGTTATTTCCCAAGTGAATAAAAACTTAATTTTATTGATTCATAAACGATTAAAAATGATTATAGATATGTACTCTGAGTATTTCCAGCATTGCGTGCCTCTATAGCTCAGTGGTAGAGCACTGGTCTCGTAAACCAGGGGTCGTGAGTTCAAACCAAACTGGAGGCTGTTGGGGTGACTTTTGATGACGTTTGATAAATTAAACCATTATTTTTCAATGTGAAGGCGTGCAAGTTCTTAATACTGATATGTTTCGGCAGGATTTAAGAACCTCAGGGACAAATGCAGATTGCAAGAGATGAGTAGCTTTGAAGATAATACTTATTTGTGATGTAAGCAAACTAATTCTCGGCGATATAATTGATGACAAATAAGTTGATGGTATGTAAGACTCCGTGGCGCAACGGTAGCGCGTCTGACTCCAGATCAGAAGGTTGAGTGTTCGAATCACGTCGGGGTCAAAGGAGTTATTTTAATATCGCAGTCATGATGGAGCCAATGCTAATTTATTGAATCTAATCCACATCAAACAATCACTATTCCCTTGTCCATGAGTTGATATTACATACCGGTAAAAACTTTACCAAAATAGTAGAAAAGGAATGTCAATTTAATAAATCATGATGTTGGATATAATTTGTATTCATCTTTAAATGAGTGGGAATCTGTGTCACAGCGGTAGCGCGTCTGACTCCAGATAATACGTTGGCGTGTTTTAATTACTTCGGGTTCAAACCTTGAACTTTGTTATACACTTCAGCTGATAACATTTTAGCAATTAACTAAGTTATGTAGGCACAAAGTATAATGACGCAATCTAGGACACTTGGGAGCAAATGAAACACAAAACGTTATTTGTACATGACATGTTGTGTATCGGTGTTGTAATGAAAGACTAAAAACAAAAGATTTGCAAATGATCAAAAATAATCATTGTGAAAATAAATTACAATTTACTGATTATGTAAAATAACTATGTCAAAATATATTTCAGATTTGTCGACGTCTCGTATCAATTAGATGTTGAAATTATTGTTATTTTCCAAGTGGATAAAAACTTAATTTTATTGGTTCATAAACGATTAAAAATGATTATAGATTTGTACGCTGAGTATTTCCAGCATTGCGTGCCTCTATAGCTCAGTGGTAGAGCACTGGTCTCGTAAACCAGGGGTCGTGAGTTCAAACCTCACTGGAGGCTGTTGTGGTGACTTTTGATGACGTTTGATAAATTAAACCATTATTTTTCAATGTGAAGGCGTGCAAGTTCCTAATACTGATATGTTTCGGCAGGATTTAAGTACCTCAGGGACAAATGCAGATTGCAAGAGATGAGTAGCTTTGAAGATAATACTTATTTGTGATGTAAGCAAACTAATTCTCGGCGATATAATTGATGACAAATAAGTTGATGGTATGTAAGACTCCGTGGCGCAACGGTAGCGCGTCTGACTCCAGATCAGAAGGTTGCGTGTTAGAATCACGTGGGGGTCAAAGAAATTATTTTAATATCGCAGTCATGATGGAGCCAATGCTAATTTATTGAATCTAATCCACATCAAACAATCACTATTCCCTTGTCCATGAGTTGATATTACATACCGATGAAGACTTTACCAAAATAGTAGAAAAGGAATGTCAATTAAATAAATCATGATGTTGGATATAATTTGTATTCATCTTTAAATGAGTGGGAATCTGTGTCACAGCGGTAGCGCGTCTGACTCCAGATAATACTTTGGCGTGTTCTAATTACTTCGGGTTCAAACCTTGAACTTTGTTATACACTTCAGCTAATAACATTTTAGCAATTAACTAAGTTATGTAGGCACAAAGTATAATGACGCAATCTAGGACACTTGGGAGCAAATGAAACACAAAACGTTATTTGTACATGACATGTTGTGTATCGATGTTGTAATGAAAGACTAAAAACAAAAGGTTTGGACATGATCAAAAATAATCATTGTGAAAATAAATTACAATTTACTGATTATGTAAAATAACTATGTCAAAATATATTTCAGATTTGTCGACGTCTCGTATCAATTAGATGTTGAAATCATTGTTATTTCCCAAGTGAATAAAAACTTAATTTTATTGGTTCATAAACGATTAAAAATGATTATAGATATGTACGCTGAGTATTTCCAGCATTGCGTGCCTCTATAGCTCAGTGGTAGAGCACTGGTCTCGTAAACCAGGGGTCGTGAGTTCAAACCTCACTGGAGGCTGTTGGGGTGACTTTTGATGACGTTTGATAAATTAAACCATTATTTTTCAATGTTAAGGCGTGCAAGTTCTTAATACTGATATGTTTCGGCAGGATTTAAGAACCTCAGGGACAAATGCAGATTGCAAGAGATGAGTAGCTTTGAAGATAATACTTATTTGTGATGTAAGCAAACTAATTCTCGGCGATATAATTGATGACAAATAAGTTGATGGTATGTAAGACTCCGTGGCGCAACGGTAGCGCGTCTGACTCCAGATCAGAAGGTTGCGTGTTCGAATCACGTCGGGGTCAAAGAAATTATTTTAATATCGCAGTCATGATGGAGCCAATGCTAATTTATTGAATCTAATCCACATCAAACAATCACTATTCCCTTGTCCATGAGTTGATATTACATACCGATGAAGACTTTACCAAAATAGTAGAAAAGGAATGTCAATTAGATAAATCATGATGTTGGATATAATTTGTATTCATCTTTAAATGAGTGGGAATCTGTGTCACAGCGGTAGCGCGTCCGACTCCAGATAATACTTTGGCGTGTTCTAATTACTTCGGGTTCAAACCTTGAACTTTGTTATACACTTCAGCTGATAACATTTTAGCAATTAACTAAGTTATGTAGGCACAAAGTATAATGACGCAATCTAGGACACTTGGGAGCAAATGAAACACAAAACGTTATTTGTACATGACATGTTGTGTATCGGTGTTGTAATGAAAGACTAAAAACAAAAGGTTTGCACATGATCAAAAATAATCATTGTGAAAATAAATTACAATTTACTGATTATGTAAAATAACTATGTCAAAATATATTTCAGATTTGTCGACGTCTCGTATCAATTAGATGTTGAAATTATTGTTATTTTCCAAGTGAATAAAAACTTAATTTTATTGGTTCATAAACGATTAAAAATGATTATAGATTTGTACGCTGAGTATTTCCAGCATTGCGTGCCTCTATAGCTCAGTGGTAGAGCACTGGTCTCGTAAACCAGGGGTCGTGAGTTCAAACCTCACTGGAGGCTGTTGGGGTGACTTTTGATGACGTTTGATAAATTAAACCATTATTTTTCAATGTGAAGGCGTGCAAGTTCCTAATACTGATATGTTTCGGCAGGATTTAAGTACCTCAGGGACAAATGCAGATTGCAAGAGATGAGTAGCTTTGAAGATAATACTTATTTGTGATGTAAGCAAACTAATTCTCGGCGATATAATTGATGACAAATAAGTTGATGGTATGTAAGACTTCGTGGCGCAACGGCAGCGCGTCTGACTCCAGATCAGAAGGTTGCGTGTTAGAATCACATGGGGGTCAAAGAAATTATTTTAATATCGCAGTCATGATGGAGCCAATGCTAATTTATTGAATCTAATCCACATCAAACAATCACTATTCCCTTGTCCATGAGTTGATATTACATACCGATGAAGACTTTACCAAAATAGTAGAAAAGGAATGTCAATTAAATAAATCATGATGTTGGATATAATTTGTATTCATCTTTAAATGAGTGGGAATCTGTGTCACAGCGGTAGCGCGTCTGACTCCAGATAATACTTTGGCGTGTTCTAATTACTTCGGGTTCAAACCTTGAACTTTGTTATACACTTCAGCTGATAACATTTTAGCAATTAACTAAGTTATGTAGGCACAAAGTATAATGACGCAATCTAGGACACTTGGGAGCAAATGAAACACAAAACGTTATTTGTACATGACATGTTGTGTATCGATGTTGTAATGAAAGACTAAAAACAAAAGGTTTGGACATGATCAAAAATAATCATTGTGAAAATAAATTACAATTTACTGATTATGTAAAATAACTATGTCAAAATATATTTCAGATTTGTCGACGTCTCGTATCAATTAGATGTTGAAATTATTGTTATTTCCCAAGTGAATAAAAACATAATTTTATTGGTTCATAAACGATTAAAAATGATTATAGATATGTACGCTGAGTATTTCCAGCATTGCGTGCCTCTATAGCTCAGTGGTAGAGCACTGGTCTCGTAAACCAGGAGTCGTGAGTTCAAACCTCACTGGAGGCTGTTGGGGTGACTTTTGATGACGTTTGATAAATTAAACCATTATTTTTCAATGTGAAGGCGTGCAAGTTCTTAATACTGATATGTTTCGGCAGGATTTAAGAACCTCAGGGACAAATGCAGATTGCAAGAGATGAGTAGCTTTGAAGATAATACTTATTTGTGATGTAAGCAAACTAATTCTCGGCGATATAATTGATGACAAATAAGTTGATGGTATGTAAGACTCCGTGGCGCAACGGTAGCGCGTCTGACTCCAGATGAGAAGGTTGCGTGTTCGAATCACGTCGGGGTCAAAGAAATTATTTTAATATCGCAGTCATGATGTAGCCAATGCTAATTTATTGAATCTAATCCACATCAAACAATCACTATTCCCTTGTCCATGAGTTGATATTACATACCGGTAAAAACTTTACCAAAATAGTAGAAAAGGAATGTCAATTAAATAAATCATGATGTTGGATATAATTTGTATTCATCTTTAAATGAGTGGGAATCTGTGTCACAGCGGTAGCGCGTCTGACTGCAGATAATACGTTGGCGTGTTTTAATTACGTCGGGTTCAAACCTTGAACTGTGTTATACACTTCAGCTGATAACATTTTAGCAATTAACTAAGGTATGTAGGCACAAAGTATAATGACGCAATCTAGGACACTTGGGAGCAAATAAAACACAAAACGTTATTTGTACATGACATGTTGTGTATCGATGTTGTAATGAAAGACTAAAAACAAAAGGTTTGGACATGATCAAAAATAATCATTGTGAAAATAAATTACAATTTACTGATTATGTAAAATAACTATGTCAAAATATATTTCAGATTTGTCGACGTCTCGTATCAATTAGATGTTGAAATTATTGTTATTTTCCAAGTGAATAAAAACTTAATTTTATTGGTTCATAAACGATTAAAAATGATTATAGATTTGTACGCTGAGTATTTCGAGCCTTGTGTGCCTCTATAGCTCAGTGGTAGAGCACTGGTCTCGTAAGCCAAGGGTCGAGAGTTCAAACCTCACTGGAGGCTGTTGGGGTGACTTTTGATGACGTTTGATAAATACAACCATTATTGTTCAATGTGAAGTCGCGCAAGTTCTTAATACTGATATGTTTAGGCAGGATTTAAGTACCTCAGGGACAAATGCAGATTGCAAGAGATGAGTGGCTTTGAAGATAATACTTATATGTGATGTAAGCAATCTAATTCTCGGCGATATAATTGATGACAAAAAAGTTGATGTTATGTAAGACTCCGTGGCGCAAAGGTAGCGCGTCTGACTCCAGATCAGAAGGTTGTGTGTTCGAATCACGTCGGGGTCAAAGAAATTATTTTAATATCGCAGTCATGATGTAGCCAATGCTAATTTATTGAATCTAATCCACATCAAACAATCACTATTCCCTTGTCCATGAGTTGATATTACATACCGGTAAAAACTTTACCAAAATAGTAGAAAAGGAATGTGAATTAAATAAATCATGATGTTGAATATAATTTGTATTCATCTTTAAATGAGTGGGAATCTGTGTCACAGTGGTAGCGCGTCTGACTCCAGATAATACGTTGGCGTGATTTAATTACGTCGGGTTCAAACCTTAAACTTTGTTATACACTTCAGCTGATAACATTTTAGCAAATAACTAAGGTATGTAGGCACAAAGTATAATGACGCAATCTAGGACACTTTGGAGCAAATAAAACACAAAACGTTATTTGTACATGACATGCTGTGTATCGGTGTTGTAATGAAAGAGTACAAACAAAAGGTTTGGACATGACCAAATATAATCATTGTGAAAATTAATTACAATTTACTGATTATATAAAATAACTATGTTAAAATATATTTCAGATTTGTCGACGTCTCGTATCAATTAGATGTTGAAATTATTGTTATTTTCCAGGTGAATAAAAACATAATTTTATTGGTTCATAAACGATTAAAAATGATTATAGATTTGTACGCTGAGTATTTAGAGCCTTGTGTGCCTCTATAGCTCAGTGGTAGAGCACTGGTCTCGTAAACCAGGGGTCGTGAGTTCAAACCTCACTGGAGGCTGTTGTGGTGACTTTTGATGACGTTTGATAAATTAACCCATTATTTTTCAATGTGAAGGCGTGCAAGTTCTTAATACTGATATGTTTAGGCAGGATTTAAGTACCTCAGGGACAAATGCAGATTGCAAGAGATGAGTGGCTTTGAAGATAATACTTATATGTGATGTAAGCAATCTAATTCTCGGCGATATAATTGATGAAAAAAAGTTGATGGTATGTAAGACTCCGTGGCGCAACGGTAGCGCGTCTGACTCCAGATCAGAAGGTTGCGTGTTCGAATCACGTCGGGGTCAAAGAAATTATTTTAATATCGCAGTCATGATGTAGCCAATGCTAATTTATTGAATCTAATCCACATCAAACAATCACTATTCCCTTGTCCATGAGTTGATATTACATACCGGTATAAACTTTACCAAAATAGTAGAAAAGGAATGTCAATTAAATAAATCATGATGTTGGATATAATTTGTAATCATCTTTAAATGAGTGGGAATCTGTGTCACAGCGGTAGCGCGTCTGACTCCAGATAATACGTTGGCAAGTTTTAATTACGACGGGTGCAAACCTTGAACTTTGTTATACACCTCAGCTAATATCATTTTACCAATTAGCTAAGTTATGTAGGCACAAGATATAATGACGCAATCCCGGACACTTGGGAGCAAATGAAACACAAAACGTTATTTGTGCATGACATGTTGTGTATCGGTGTTGTAATGAAAGAGTAAAAACAAAAGGTTTGGACATGACCAAAAATAATCATTGTGAAAATAAATTACAAATTACTGATTATGTAAAGTAACTATGTCAAAATATATTTCAGATTTGTCAAAGTCTCGTATCAATTAAATGTTGAAACTATTGTTATTTTCCAGATGAATGAAAACATAATTTTTTTGGTTCATTAACGATTGAGTATGATTATTTATGGCTATACTCCCCCAATAATAACACAGAAGCGGAACTGGGTGCTAAAGGCCGTATGCACGAAAATTTATTATTGTGTGAAATGTGATTATACAAATACAATGGCCCGTTTTCATCCTGCACTACTGACCACCTGCAGAAGAGCCTGCAGAATGTGTACGCTGTGGTCAGATCATGTTTGACGTGGCGGTTTGATGCTGTTATGTGGTTATGATTAGCGTGAAATGTGTGTAATCTCTACCGGATCCCCGATAAGTGTTTGTGAGTAATTCTTTTTCATACAATTTATAGTAATACCAGTTAATAATATTGTTAGAATTATTTAATGTCGTTCACGCCGTAGATTTCATATTTCCCGTTACTTAGTTTTGCGTTTTCTTTGTTTAACTTTTCAGTTTTACCCGTGTCTGTAAATATGGTGTACGAAGTATTATTAAAGGGGATCTGTGTCACTCAGCCAATCTCTGTTAATTATTCATTGAACAAGAAAAATCGTCCGAATGCTACACACTCATGTTAACAGTAAAAAAACACTTACCAGACAATATGGCAGATCTGAAGAAACAGAGAGGAATCGTTAAAGGGTCCGTAACCAGAGAAATCAATTATGTATTACAGTTAATCGCTGAGGAGGCTGCTTCTGAAGTAATATCTCAGAGGGTAGAGAGGGTAAAGGGTATCTTCAAAGACTTTACCACCAGTCATTTAAAATATCATGACTCTTTAGATGAAGAGGTTGACATTGAAAACAGTGAACGTTACTTTCAGAAAGAACAGACTGGATATATATTAATGCCCTGAAAGAGGTGAAGCGTTACCGTTTGGAAAACGTGACCGTAGTTAAACCTGAGCCCGGTACCAGCGGTACATCTGATGGAGGGGCTGGGTCACGAACAGACAGCTTCTCCAAGAAGATATACTGAGTTTAATAAACATGCCGGAAGTAGAACTGCAGATATTTAGTGGCGACCCTCTTCACTATCACGAATTTATTCAGACGTTTGACCATAACGTTGATAAAGTGTGTTCAGATGGTGATCTCAAACTCACAAGATTAATGCAGTATAGCGCGGGTCCAGCGAAAGAAGCGATTCGTGGTTGTCAGCTTATTGGAGGAGAGAAAGGTTATGATCAAGCCAAGAAAGTACTCGAAGAAAGGTTCGGCAACGCGCACCTGGTGGCAGAGCGGGTGATGAAGAATTTGAGACGTGGAAATGCCGTGAAATCGTCATCTGAGATACAACAGCTAGCCAATGAGATGAATAATTCATTATTGGTGTTGAATAAACTGTTAAAATAAATTGACTGTCAGGCGGTTGTGGTTGAAATCATCTCCAGATTACCAGTGTATATTCAGAGACGTTGGAAGAAAATTGCTTTAGATCATAAAAGGAAGGATGGTTCGTATCCGGACTTCGCTGCTTTAGTGGGTTTTGTGTCGGATGTTACAGCAGAAGTAAATGATCCTGTTTATGGACAATTAAATTTGAAATCAACAAAGACAATAAAAGACGATCGCCAGCGCACATCACGGGATACTTCTGCGGCGTTTGTTACATCAACAAGTAAAGACACTCAGAATAAATCCACTGGTTCTCTTCGTGGAGACCAGCTATCGGCCGTACAAGGCCAATGTGGCCGAGGTTCGTATGCGAAATCTGAACCCCCGTGTGTTTTATGTAGGCAGAGTCACCGAATGTGGCACTGTGATCGTTTTAAAGCTATGCAACCACCACAAAGACTTTCAATTGTTAATGAACACAAATTGTGTCATAATTGTTTACTTGCATCCCACACTACTGCATACTGTGGTAAAAAATCTACATGTTCTGTTGAAGGTTGTGGGCAAAAGCACACCATGTATATCCATATTGAAAATGTTTCAGGTCCGCCCGCTGACGTAGATCATGTTAATGCTAATGCTTGCCTTATAGAGCAAGACGTACAATGCCCATCGTAAAGGTGTTAGTTAATCAATCTGAATCAGTATGTGCTTTGCTTGACACCGCGTCTAGTAATTCGTTCTGTACTAAAAGACTAGTTGAATCGTTGGGTATTCATTGTGTTAAGAAAACACAGTTTAAGCTTAATGCACTGAGTAGCTGCGAGTCTAAATAAATAGAATCTGTCTCTTTAGACATTACATCGGATGATGGCGAGACATTACGAATGCCGAATGTGTATGTTGTTTACTGTATACCTGCAAGTTGTGGTCGTTTGAATGTAGAGCAATATGCACATCTTAATGACGTACATTTTTCTGTTAACACTGACAAAAATAATATTTCTGTAGACTTGTTGATTGGTCAGGATAATGCTGAAGCTCTTGTCCCTCTTGATGTACGCAAGGGTAAGACAGGAGAGCCGTTCGCCGTGCGTACTATTTTTGGATGGTGCCTTAACGGTAAATCTCTATCTAATAGAGCCAGTAGAAGTGCTATCTCTAATTTTATACCCGCTGTGCCACTGGAGAGTGAAGTCTCTAAAATGTGGAAGTTTGAGAATGAGAGATTTGACGAATGTTCATGGTCTCAACGTGATAAAGATGTAATTGAATTGTGGGATAGTGAAAGTCGTAAAGTAGACGGCCATTTTGAAATTCCGATTCCTTAGAAAGACAGAAATGAACCTTTGCCTAATAACTTTTTTGTGGCAGAAAAAACGATTACAGTCATTTGTAAATAATCTAGTAAAGAAAGATTTAATGCAGAGGTATGATACTGAGATTACCAAGTTGTCAGACAAGAATCATGCAGAGAAGGCTCCGGATATTGATTTATGTAGCGCAGATGGAATATGGTATTTGCCGCATCATGGAGTCATAACAGATAAAAAGCCAGAGAAACTTGTTTTTTTATTGTTCTAGTAAATATCAAGGAAAATCACTAAATGACCGTTGCCTACAAGGCCCTGATTTGTTGAATAGATTATTGCATATTTTGTTACGTTTCCGTCAGCATAGGTATGCTATTCAAGCTGATGTGGAAGCAATGTATAACCAGGTTAGAATACCAGACGAAGATAAAGATGCATTACGATTCTTGTGGTATGAGGGTCAAGATCTGAAACATTATCGGATGACGTCACATCTTTTTGAAGGTGTTCGGTATGCAAGTAGTTCAACATATGCTTTACAGAATACAGTTAAAAAATGTGATGACCGCTGTTCTCCGATAGTAAGAGATACTGTAATGAACTCTTTCTATGTCGATGATTGTTTGAGATCATCAGCTACCAAAGAAGAAGCGAGGGAGATTCTGCATGGAACAACCGAAGTCCTACAGGTAGGTGGTTTTACTCTTACTAAATTCATCGTCAATAAGATTGAATTATTGGAAGAGGTTCCAGTAGAACACCGGGCAAAATAAGTTAAGGACTTTGGTCCGAATTCTGCAGGACGAGCGCTGGGTGTTAAGTGGAATATATTGTCTGATACATTTTATTTTGATGTAAATTACGAGCTCCAAGAACCGGTGATCAGGCGGCAAAAAAGTGCCGTATCCTCTATGTTTGACCCACTTGGATTGATCAGTCCCATCATTCTCACAGGAAAATTGATATTTCAGGAAGCAACCCGTCAAAAGTTGTCTTGGGATGAACCATTGCCTTGTAATCTGCTGCAAGACTGGATCGCCTGGATACGTTTACTCGACGGATTGAAAAATATCCACTTGTCACGCTGTATATAGCCTAGTTCATTTGATGATGCCATGATTGAACTACATCATTTCTCTGATGCCAGTCAGCACGCCTATGGATGCTGTAGTTACATCAGGTGTATCAACAAGGAAGGCTGTATAAAGTCGCTCCTCTGAAGCAAAGTACCATCCCACGCCTTGAACTACAATGAGCTGTTATGGCAGCTAAGGTTGACCACCTACCTCTTAAAAAGGGAACTTGATATAAATATAGATCAATCTTATTTTTAGACTGATTCAGAAATTGTATTGAAATATATCAATAATGATACTAGAAGATTCAGTGTATTTTTAAGCAACCGAATAAGCATTATCAGGCAGTTAAGTGATCCTGATCAATGGCATTATATTGAAAGTAAGCTAAATCCTGCAGACATGTTGAGTAGGTGTCATACCGTTATTACCTTAGACAAAAAAATATGGTTTACATGCCCTGCTATGCTACAGAATTACAAAAGTGAATGGAATCTTAAACATCCGATGATGATTCAGAGTTGATGAAGACCCCTAGGTTTGTTAAGGATTCAAATTGTTGTGTATCTGGCACAGTTAATGCACTGGAGCATGACGAATTGTATATCAGTCCGATGCAAACGATAATGAATCACTATTCTAGCTGGTATAGGATGAAACGTGGACTAGCTTGGTGGTATAGGTTCATTAATTTCAGTAAAGATAATAGGCCACGGATATCTTACCTGTAGCTGCAAGAAATTGACCATGCAGAAACAGTTCTCATTCGTAAAATGCAAACTGAATGTTATCCGAAAGAAAAAAATTACTTTAGCAGAATCGTCCAATTGACAAGACAAGTCCCCTGACACCTCTTTCACCCTTCATAGACAGCGCGGGTGTGAGGGAGCGTTTGATACGCACTACACGTAGAATCATGGCGAGTGTATTGCCCAGGACTTGTCGGCTTATGGACGAGAAACTAGAGACGGTGCTTTGTGAGATCGAGGCTCACTAATGGGCGTCCACTGACAAAATTGAACAATGACCCATGTGATGTAAAACCACTGACTCCCAACCATTTGCTCATATTAAGGGAAGGATCATTACAGGCACCTGGAAAATTTGACTCGGATAATAGACACTGGAGACATGTTCAGCATCTGGCAAATTTGTTTTGGCGAAAATGGTCACAGGCATACTAGTCAGTTGGCCAGAGGTGGCCGAGGAGGGTTTCGTCACCGCGTGAGCGTCCATACCTAAAACCTTTTTTAGTATGTCAAGGGGACCTCTGGGAAAATTAGCACCCGGTTGTCGGCTTGCAGGTGTGTGCATAAGTTTTTGAGGGACAAAATACGATTTATTACTAAACCGTAAAAAAAAATAATTCCGTGAGAATAAAATAATTCATTACAATTAAACAAAACGTTTTAAAAATGACACAGAATGGACCAGATATATGCACAGTATCATTTCAAATGTATGTAGCTTATTATGAAATAAATCACTTTTGTTAAGTTATTGGATCACAACGCAATTTGTAAACGGTAAACGGTTGAACCGAGTGCTTTCCTTATACAAGTAAAATCTTTGCAATTGATCAAGGATCAGCCTATTTTTAGAACCAGTATTTTAGGGTGATAGTTGTATGAACTATGCAGGATACTACTTTGTTGTGATATATCATATACTGTGCAGTCAAACTAATACTATTAAACTCGATAGTATATAACACATGACACCTGGTAGAATGCATATGTATGCAAATACATGTAAAATAGATGCATAGAAATAAAGCCAGGGAGACCAGATAAGTATACAAAATTATCATAAATATAGATACTGTAGCATCAGCTTTTAAAAACAAATACATTTTCAAAGCCGATTGTGCTTAACAAACCAATAACATAAGATAAACTAGTGGCTCATAGTTTGTCACTTCAAGTATGAAACACGATACTGTGGTAACATAATACAATGCTGGCAATTCAGTAGAGCATCGAACTTCCATGTTTGAACCAATCATATTATCCTATTAGCAATTAGGAACAACCCATCTGACGTCTGGCACAACTACACCGCGAATTAATACATTTGCTTGCAATACACATACAAATAGACATAGCTATGGGCATAAAGTAGGCATTAGCTGACATCTCATGGGATGGACAGTGGTGGATTCAGCAATTGAAGCCAATTTGTTTATTATAATTTCTAATACACACCACAGCTGGCACAGTCATCCTCTTATGTGCTTTAAAGGGGTCCGGATCATGCTCCTCCAGAAAAATGTCAAAATCTAAGGCTTGAAATGGTGCTTTCTGGAGCATACAAAAGCCCAAATTAGTAGTTTTTTGGGGGGATACTGAATGGAGGGCGCCGCTCCCTCTGGATCAGCTACTGATGGGTTGCATAATTCGATTGGGTTGATAATCATATTCTTCTGGAGATGATATACCAAGGAGAGCAATATGAGCACAGCACAGACCCTAATAAACTGTTTCAGGTAAGTGGTCCTTTGTGGGTGTTTTTTAAGATCTGTTCCTTTTTACTAAGGAAGTGAATTGACTTCTATAGCAGTTGATGACAAAGGGATAGTACAGTTTGATCACAAATTGCTCTGCTTCTTTTAATTTGAATCTGCCATTTTCAACGCTTGAATAGATAGTATGCTGGATGACATTACGCATATCGACAAAGTTAGAAAATATAAACATATTTGCTGTGAGATGTCCTTTTCATCTTACCTAATAAATAGTATATGAGTAAAGTCAACAGATCTGTGCCACGATGTGTCATTAATATATCAGGATAATACATTATGTCAGTAAATCTACATGCATATAATTATGGTACAGTGCTATAGTGTACAGAAAAGATATACCGGTAATAGAACCATAAAGTTACAATTTAATGTTAAAATATGGCATAATATTATAATGTCACTATATAATGGTATAATCTTGTCTTAAACCTTGAAATTACATGTTATGGCATAGTATCGATATATGATATTATAGTAGAGCCTACCATAATATGGAATTATAATGACAATATATGGCAATAAAATTAAAAGAATAATGAAATCCTAATGTTTTTATACCCCAGTATTACACTCAAATGGTGGGATATTCCACATTATGCCATACAATGAAGGGATGGAGCACTACAGTGTCATGATGTGTTACTTGAATAAAAGAATAATAGTATTATATTGCACTAGCTGTAGTGTCAAAATATTACATCCACATCATTGTCTCTGGTATTAAATGCTATCAGTATACTGTCACAATAGGGTGCTATATTTCAGAATATGGAGTTATAGTATTAAGATATGATACTAATTTCCCAAAACATGCTACTATAATGTATATATATGACATTAACTAATCGATATATAACATTTTGTTTAACTGTATATGACAGTGTGACTTCTGGTAATGAAATTATATGTGGAGATATTGTATTCAACATCAGCATATAATGTCAGAATATGGCTCTATTAAGTGTGCCTATAGCAATATATTTGGCAATACAGTAGTGAGCTCCCACTCTTAGGAGCAGCCAACCTCCTATGCGAGGCCACTTGGTCATTTAAAAAAATTGCCACTGTAACTGTGCCGCAAGGGTGGCGTGATCAAGATCAGCTGAAGGCAGCTCGAAACGTTGCAATTGTAATCGTTTCACACTAAGTTCAATAGTGAGTAAAATTTAATCACAGATCTAAGATTTTAGTATCCTAGATCAAAGCCATTATAATGGCATGATATTGCTGTATTATGGATGTACGTGACACTTAAATATCCGCATATTTATTATGTAATATGAGATATTAGTAATATAATATTATTGAGGTATTTATTTCATATTATAATGTTCTATATCAGGCCTGCTATAGTGTGGAAATATGGTATTGTAATATCAGAATAAGATGTCATGTAAATATCAGAATGTCACTTTAATGTGACAATATGGCATTATATATTATATGTTAATATATATATATGTAACCCTCATGGCTTTAATGTGGCATAGATATAAGATGACACCAAGGTCATTTGAGAGTCATTTCAAGGACAAGGTAAATAAACTTATTCTTCTTGGGTGGCTACCGAGGATTAGTATCGTTACGAACTTGAGCAAAATGATGGTTGAAAAAAAAGATTTTTTAAATTTGCTCCAAAAGTAAAGGGTTTCTGCCTTTAAAAACCGTGTTCAGGTATGGGTTATTAGAGTATTCTAATCATTTTAAGTGTTTCTTTGGCTCAATAAGTGATTTCGATGACGATGTATAGAAATAAAAAGATGGTTATTCTCAAAAACTTAGGTACAAAAAGGCGCTGGATTATACGCATATTTGTCACATTTCAAAATTAAAGAGTTTGAATGGTATGCCTAAATACAAAGTTAGAATGTTTTTTTTTATTACTCCTCTATTGATCCATGGTAAAAAAATATTGTCTTCAAGTATATTATGTTAATGCTATATAACCTCAACATTATTTTTTATTTTTAATAATTTTTTTTCTGTCTATAATAATGTTGATTGACTGGTAAAATTGACAATGTAAGGGTGAATTTGGCGGCCATTTTGGAAATACTCTGTAGCTCTAGATCAAATATTATTGTCCTAAGGTATATTAGTGTAAAGTTATATTACATCCAGATTGTTTTTGAATTTTAATTGAGTGTTTTCTGTTCATAATAATGTTGATTGACTGGTAATATTGACAATTTAATGGATAATTTGGCTCTAGTGCACACACATGAAAGCCGACAACCGGTCGGGGTTTTATTATAAGAGGGCTGAGAATACATCTAGCAAGGTTTTAGGTATGCACAGAAAAGTCGACACGAAAACCTTAAATAAGCTCTTTTCTGATTCCTGGCCAACTGACTATACTTAGTTGCAGCGTAGAAATAAGTGGACAGATATCACTAATTATTTGAAACCTGGTGATTTGGTGCTTATTCTTGATGAACATACTCCCAGAAATTTGTGGCCATTAGCCATTGTGGTAAAAGCTATGGAAGGTAGAGATGCACTCGTGAGATTTGTCAGAGTTAAACGCGTTCAACCGAGTTAGTCCGGCCAATCACTAAGATAGTTCTATTGGAATCTGCATGTGAGAAAGAGTAAATAGTTAATTGTTTTTTGTATATTAGGTTTAATGGCTGTAAGTATTTAACTGGGGAGTGTTGTTTTCTATAACTGTATTTTGGTACTTAAAGGGTGCTATGTGTACGCTTGGTCGCGAATTTCTGGCCCGGTTTCAACTGATCGCCTGTAGAAGAGCCTCTGAATGTGTACGCTGTGGTCAGATCATGTTTGACGTAGCGTGAAATGTGTGTAATCTCTACCGGATCCCCGATAAGTGTTTGTGAGTAATTCTTTTTCATACAATTTATAGTAATACCAGTTAATAATATTGTTAGAATTATTTAATGTCGTTCACGCGTTTTTTTTTTGTTTAACTTTTCAGTTTTACCCGTGTCTGTGTACATGGTGTACGAAGTATTAATAAAGGGGATCTGTGTCACTCAGCCAATCTCTGTTGATTATTTATTGAACAAGAAAAATCGTCCGAATGCTACACACTCACGTTAACACTATTTATGTGCATGCATTTATTTTTTAGCGAAAATGGCATGTTTTTGTTTTAGCTCTGATATATCTTTTTGAGTGTTTGAATGAGTGAAGGCAACATTCCGATAGATTACAACTTTTTTTCATAATTCACTAGCCGTAATCTATGACAAAAAGTTCTTAACTCGTATTAGGATAAGTATGTAAGGTCTCAGATGTATTGTTGTCGAATACATCAAATCGATATCACACCTGCTCAAATATTATCCTCCAAATCTACTATATTCAGTAAAGCATTAGCTGAAATAGTCCTGCTTTCTAACAATTCCATTTAATATATGTCCTGCTTTCTAAGAGCAAGAGCAAGTGTCCTCTCTAAGGAGCAAAGTGGTACAGTTGGCAAATAAGTATAAATTGGCGAGTATTCTTACTATCTATATTATTCATTCAATGCGGACAGAAGAGGCTGACACCATTAGGATGGTTTCCAGCATGGTGTAGCCAGAGTATATGAGCACGAGCTACAAAGAAAGCCAACATTAAATTACGCATCCACAAGTCATGGTGAAAAGGCAAGGTTCTGTATCATGGGATGGCTTCTATTCTGCCGTACAAAGCCAAAATACGGTATCTGCTTACATGCTTACATTACATGTAAAGTGAGCAGATACTGACTTTTAGTTTTGCAGAATAGTAGTGTGTTTTAATGGATATGTAAGCCGTGATAAAATACATTTTAAAATAGCCTACTTAAAGCTGCCGCTTGGGATGACATCAATTTTCGTTTTAATTCCGTACTGAAGTAGTGTATCCCACGGATCATGTTTTTATTTTTTTCAGAATTTTCATATTTTTAGAAATATTTTTAATCAACATTTCTATAAAACCAGAGTAACCTAAACAAGCTATTTGTATACCTGAAGGACGATTGAATGTTTTCACAGCATTGGGCCACATGCTGATGACATCGGCCCAGCGTTGGGTAGACAATCAGTGCTGCAGGTGTGTCCTCCCGTGTCTTGACAATAAGACACCAATTAGCGGCGACTGGTTTGATCTTACCGTCTGATACGTGGGAATATGTGATCTAAAGTGCTGAATATTGCTGACTTGTTTTGTTTACATGTCAATATACGGCCTGGAAATACAACTATTTCACTCTTTTTCAGTGCTTTAAAATTGTTTTTTTTGACTTTTTCGTATTTTCAGTTAAGATCAGTAGGCTATATAGCTTCATATAAATTATATTTTCAAAATTGACAACATTGAAAATGTCTCGTCCCAAGGGGTCCCTTTAACTTTATTAAATTGCAGATTTAAAAATAGGTTATGTTAAGTTATATAGGTTCAGTCTATAATTGTGTAGGCCTATTGCTGGGGTCGTCGTTTCTTGGCCAATTTATGTTTTTGTTATTTAGCCCCATATATCACATGACGAAAATATTTGTTATCTCGTTATAACGACTTATAAGTCGTTAAATCGACTTAGTAGAAGTCTTTATAACTTCTTATAAGTCGTTGAATCGAGTTAACAGATGTTATTCTAACGACTTATTAGTCGTTAAATCGACTTAAGCCTACTTATAACGACTTATAAGTCGTTAAATCGACCTAGTAAGCTATAAGTCGTCATAACGACTAATAAGTCGTTGAATCGACTTACTATAAGTCTATATAACGACTTATAGTCTTGTAAGTCTATATAACGACTTATACTAAGTGGATTTAACGACTTAAACTAAGTCGATTTAACGACTTATAAGTCGTTATAAAGACTTCTACTAAGTCGATTTAACGACTTATAAGTCGTTATATTGAGATACAAAATATTTTTGTCATTTTGTTTCAACGCTTCCGTTTATATGTGCTTGCGGCGTTTGCAAGTCAAAGTGAGGACAACTTCAATGTTGTGCCAGCTGTCGAGATGCTGCCCCAGTATTGAGACAGGGTTGGCTGAATTTTTCTGTCAGCTGGTGTGTTGGCTTAGGCTAGGAGTCATATTCTATAAATATCACACACTCGCAACCTCCAGCAAAGTGTATACATGTGGGCCCTACATAGGAGGCCTACTTTCAGGTAGGCCCACCTGTAGTATATGCCTATTCTGTGAAACTCAATAACCTTGACCTAATACAATGAAGTATGGGGAGGGGTTCTTACATAACATTGTTTTGCGTTCCACAGAATAGGCCTATGTGGAATATTTTTAAATAAGACCCTGGACAGGCTCTTTATGAAATAAATAATATATTTCAAAATCTAGACTAGGCCTAATCAAATTAGACATTTTCAGCGTTATGGTAAGCCGATGTTACCAGCATTTTTTAGTACAAATGTTCTTTTCATCGTGATAGTAGTTGATGGTCATATAAAACATTCAAGATAAAAACACGAGCTGAGGCTGTATTTTTTCCACCTAATTTGCATAAATCCAAGATAGCGGCTATTTCACCCTATTCGGCACAATATTTCTACATTTTACGGCATATAGCCAGTTAATTTTAACATGTTTGGCTCCAATTTTGCGCTGTAGTTGCTAATCAACTACTAATAGTCATACAAAATGTTTAATATAAGAAGAAAAGTTGAAGCATCGCATTTTTATGCTCATTTGCACAAATCCAAGATGGTCGCCATCTACGTGGCACCATATTTTGTCATTTCTCGGCATGTAGTGAGGTAATTTTAACATATTTGGCTTCAATTATGCGCTGTAAATGCTAATGGTCATACCAAAGGCTTAATACCTAAAGATGCGCATTTCTAATCCAAGATGGCCGCCGTTTCAGCTTATTTGACAATATATTTTATCATGTGCTGGTATACAGTGAGTTCGTTTTAACACATTTGGCTCCAATTATACTCTATAGTTTTGAATGGTCATACAGAACGTTTAATATAATAATAAAAGTAAAAGTTACGTAAGTTTACCCTCATTTGCGTAAATCCAAGATGTCCGCCATTTGACCTTATTTAGTACCATATTGCATTATTTTTCGGCATGTAGTGAGATTATTTTAACATGTTCGGCTCCAATTATGCGTTGTAGTTTGTATTGATCACACAAAAGGTTTAATATAAGAACAGACATTGCAACTACATATTTTTATCCTCATTTGCATAAATCCAAGATGGCCGCCGTTTGGCTCTGTTTGACAGCATATAGCATATTTTATCATTTTGCGACAATTATAGTCTGTATGTAGTTTGCAATGGTCATACAAAACGTTCAACATAATAATAATCGTTGTAGTTACGCATGTTTATCCCCATCTGCAGAAATCCATAATGTTTGGCTCCGATTATGTGCTGTAGTTGCTAATGGTCATACAAATGTTTAATATAGAGAGTAAGAACAAAAGTTGAAGCTTCCCATTGTTATCCTCATCTGCATACATCCAATATAACCACATTTGACCTTATTTAGCACCATATTTCATCATTTTCGGCATCTATTCAGCTCATTTCAACATGTTTGGCTCAAATTGTAGTCTGTAGTATGGTCATTGAGAAGATTTAATATAAGAATAAAAGTCTACAGAAATATCTACAGAAATATCTAAGATGGGCACCTCAATTTAAGCAAAATTGTGCTGGAAGTATACAGCCCAGTTGTTAGTTTGTTAGTTTGTTAGGCATACCCAGGGCCTTGGCCAGGGGGTTTCTTTAACACACCCTTGCATGCACATCTCCGAAATCAGTTGTACTTCTATAGGGTAGATCAAAACACCAGTGAAAATTGGCATTAAAACAAGTCCATTTTACTTCTATATTTCACCAGAATGCACAATTTAGAACCTTTCTTAGTCTGGATACGGACCTGATAGTAATCATTATAAAACACAATTTATTTATCATAAGTCCAATATCGGAGCAGTTGTATAGTGAATGTATCTATTGATTATATTATATTTATTATGCTTTATATTTCACTATTGAGTGTTAAAAAGTGCTGGTTTCCTGACTTGGCAAATATCCAACAACAAACCATATCCATTGAATAACAATTTTATGTGTTATTTAAGTCGTCTTTATATTGCAGTTGTGGTAACCGATTAAAAATAAACATTCCCATTTTGTATTTCGCTGTAATTTTATATTATATAATATTATCACTTCATTTAATGCAACATGAATAATAACATTGTTTGGTGTAACAACACGGCATTAATGCGATTTCGCTGCCGCAAATCATTGATTTAGACAACAAAGTTATAGATGGAAGACACATTATAATATGAACGAAAGAGAAAAAATAAATCCTCTTCCTGGCTGAAGGGAACCCTGTTGTCTTTATAGTTCAAAATAGGTGCCACCAGCTCAGTATCAATACTCTGGATTAAACGCATTATAACATCTGACAGTATTCTACGATGTAGCTCACAGCGACATCATGATTACTCATTATGTCAATATCATTTCCAGAGCATGTGAATCCTGGTCAACTACCTGTTATAATTTTATGCTGATCAACCTCTTTTCGTCATAAGAGAAATGCCTTCAATAGCAAAGACATGAGGCCATTGGGGGGAGGTAAAATTGTTTTTTTTTGATGGGCGGACTGCACATAGAAACCCACTTTGTCACGTTAATTGATGACTGGATTCATTGGAATTTAAACCGTGCCCGTTAAGCACATCATTTAACTGCAACAAACCTATGTTACCAGGCTACAACTCTTATATAGAGTCGATGATTATTCGCCCTTGGTTATATGCCTACCAACTATGATCATGGTAATAGAGTGTAGCTAGGGCGCATGCGTGATATGAATCTTTTGGAGTCAAAACACCACCCAGAGGCGTATCCAGTGGGGGGGGGGGCTCTCGAGTGCTGATTTGCCATTTTATTCATTTTACCGAGGATCAGTGTCATCTCTTCATTTCACGTCAAACATCAAATGTACTATTAAGTTGAACGAGTTGGTGGTTTTTTTTTCAAAATTACCATTATTTCTAAGACCTCCCTTATTTTATATCTGGGTAGTGGGTACGCCACTGACACCAATCAGTCTTGAAGAAACCCAAAGGGCAAAATGTGCTTCGACCTAAAAGAAAGGGATGAATGAGTGAATGACTGAATGGGGTTTTAGGCCACCTTTGTGATCATATAGGCTAAACTGGGCCAGGAGAACCTCCTGAGGATGGTGACATGACACTGCCTTCCAGACACAGGATTCAAAATTCGAGCTATGGTGGTCTGAGGCCGAGCACGCTACCTCTCGGACACGGAAGCTCCCCACAATACTCAATATTTACGAGTGAGCAGGGAAGAAACATTAGTTTCTTTAAAACCGGGGGACGAGCCCGCAATCTCCGACTTTCCAAACAGGCAGCTTGCAAGCCCCCCCCCCCCTCCCCGCCCTAGAAAAAGAATGAGCTGGTTATATGGTTATTTGGTAATGCACATGCTTTCCAGGGATACGTGTTGTCTGGTCCTGAAATAGTTTTGATGATTGAAGAAAAATAAACCCAATCCATCCTGATAATTATGATACCCAGTTTTCAAAAATAATTTTAAATATATTTGTATTCTTTGTGTCAGGTAGTGTCTTCTGTTCAAGAAATTGAAAATCCATTCAGCGATACTTATGGAATCTGTTTAATATTGATGATAAATCTGTAATATGAACATAAGAAGTAGGCCACCACAGATTAAATGTAGAAATTTGGAATAAGTGTCTGGACGACAGATCGAAGGGAACACGGATAGATGCCATACCATGACTACTAACTGACACACATAAAACAAACAAGCTTTGGTATTCAAGACACCATCATCAAACGTTCAAAGTAATACAAAATCTGAACTTGCAAGTTAAGTTTCTTCATTCAGAATTTCAATTGAAATCTCTTGCCAAACCTTTCATATGGAAATCATCTCTGGTGACCTTCACTTTCAAAATTCTGTCAACTATGACAAGGTGGGAAATCTGATTTGGTGCAGATACTAGATAAATATATTGCACACACATCTCAGGCACTTGATGTAGATGATAAGATTTTAATGGAGCTGTACTGATTTATATGCTCATGGCTCAGAGTCCCTCAGAATATGTGATCTTTATATATAATTAACAATTTCAATGTCAAACACATTGATGCAGTGTAGGACAGATACCTCCATCTCTTTCCATCCCAACCACAGTATCTTTGGTAGGGAGAGTTACAGGGATCACCGCGGCATGGTTCCCACTATTTTAGGATAACTATTTCGATCCATTTCCACCTATGCCAATCTATTTTGAAGCGTCACCGCAATGAATGTGGTGAAACTATTAAACACTTAGTGCCACCGTATATATTATAGAAAACTTAGTAGGTATATGTCATGTAACTAAGGCATCTAGGGTCTCCATGTAATGTCCTCCCGTCTCTCCTTACAGCCATTCTTTCCTCACTTTTTACTGTAAATGAATGTGTGTGTGTGTCCGATCCCGAACTCCAGCAACATAATAAAACCTTCATTGGTGGGTTGACAGTAAAAATAATGGAAAGCATTCTGCAGAAATTTCACAGTCCTAACTTATTTAATTATTTATTAAACACTAAATGCTAAAGGTCTTATATTTGCTGAAGATCGGGCCTGGATACACTGTAGGTCTGACATTACGTTTAAATGAAAATTAGTTATCTAGCTGTTGCCACAATCTACCATTCTCAGGAATCTAGTCATATAAGTACATCCAACTTGAACCAACTTCATAACCATATTAAGCGTTACTAATATTTAACCAGTCTAGGTTGGTAGGGCTCCAATACCAGCAGGTCTCTTGTGAATCTCTCTGAAACAGTTTGACATGCATAGACAAATAGCAGACCAAAATACCTTACTAGTAGGTATACAATTGTGTCACTTTACAAAATATCGACCAAAAATAACAGACATGCCACCATATCCAGTTAACACGGTTTGTACGCGTGGAACAAAATACAAATTTAGCTCTTGGGCTCAATAAATTCCCTTACTGTGCCCTGGTTTGAGGCATATTTTTCTCAAATTCCCTGATATATGACGTTTCCCTGACTGGAAAAAAGTGGAAATCATTTCCAGGTTTTCCATGATTTTAATGTAGTGTGGGAACCCTGAAATATTGTCTATGTGAAGACGACTACTAGATGACACATCTATACCACTAACTGGGATTTTTGTCGATGCTAACAAAAATGACCTATTTAGGTCTGCTGCTACATATTCGCAAGATATGGATACTGACATGAAAGTCAGTACCCTGAGTAATTGCAATATTATTGATCTTTGTGTGATGGTTTGTGTTAAGAGAGTCACTACAACAAGAAGTTGACACAACTATTTATTTTAATCACACTATTCGACAAAATTGCTCTTGAAGAAAAAAGGATTGCTTTCGACACCAAGCTCATGATATTGTTAAGTATTAATATATAACCTCTGCCGCCTCAAAATATTAGGCAGGGACATTTCATCATAACTGTTTACACTGAGTCGGCATGGGAAATGTAGGGAGTCTACCCAGCAGCCAATGATTTTTTCTGACTATGCACAATCCCTGATTAAATAAATGATTGTGTATTGGTAAACCGTTAACGATTTGTATTATTAATACAATCTGGACTTATAATACAAAGCCACAACCTGCAATATTAATTTAATCATGTATTTATTGGTATAATTCAGCATAGTATAAATAATCTGAAGATATGATCCTTGTAAAATTACTAAGGTTTCTTTGGATGCACAGTGGTATTATACTCAAATAGTTTATTTGACTGTTGTAAAAATACAAATTGTATCCGAGTATATTCTTACTTCTTACGGCTATATTTTATGTGTGTATAGAACTTCATGATTTCAACATCGAAATCATTGTAAAATGGTTTCCACGAGAGTGTCCGGGGGATCTTGACCCCTCTACTTAGTACAAAATGGAAAATACCCCACCCCCCCCCCCAAAAAAAAAACACAAAAAAATTACAATCGCTAAACTACAAAACTTCTGGAAGAAGACCACCAAATCCCAAGCTCATCTCACATCCCAACCCTGTTGGACCCCCAACTCAAACATTCCTGTTGGAATCTTGTTATAAACTATTGTGTATAGTGTGTTAAAATCACTAGCCAAGTGTACTAAATCGGTGTAATTAGAACATACATTTTTCATATATGCTGAAGAGATGGGATCAATATGGCTTTTAATAGCTGCACTATATATATATATTTATCAGTGATTTTCAGAAATATTACGTTCAGACACACATATATTTCTTAAAAGAAACGTATAGAAGCATTTTCACACTGGTGGATTACAGTGATTTTGTAAATCTAAGCTATGCTAAATGTATAAGCCTGCCATTTTAAAATATGGCAAAAATATGTAATTGACCAACCCCCCCCCCCCCCCCCTCAACATCTCTAAAGTGAAGAGATATAAATAGACCAATAATTAGGCATCATGAGCCATGTTCTTTGCCGAGCTTAAGAGTTGGTTTAATAAGTGGGACCAACAAAACCAGTAGGCCTCCATTCATGTAGTGAAATTACACATTAGCTCATAGGTTTTAAGATCGTCTCCGAATACAACAACTAGAAACATACTACATGTATTTCAAATAAAATTTAAACATCATTTTTTACCTATTTTCCTTGAGAAAAAATTGACATTCCCCTAAACACATCAACGTTTGTGACACATATATGTCTTGTTACTGCTAGCGTACATATTCCAAGTCATGTATACCTCATCAAATGTTCTTTTGAATAAAACATCATACTAAACAATCCTAAGTATAATCTGTGACGTTACTATGTATCTCAGAGGTTACTGTAAATAGCCACATTTTTTAAAAATGTTCTGTCGCGTATGAATTTGTATGATGAGACGATAAAATATCTTGACGGCCATCTTGGATTTATGCAAATTAATGTAAAATAATAGCTTCGGCTTCATTTATTATCTTAAGGGTGATACAAATCTTAATAACTGAAATGTATAATGATATCTCAAGGTTCAGCTGACATGGTTCGAGGTAATGGCACAGGGCTGTATTGGCTCTATTGGTTGCTATGCAGATGAGGGTGAGAATGGAAGCGTTGCTATGCCGATGGGGGTTAAAATTGAAGCTTTAGTAGCTCATATATATTTCTCAATCTGTTATATTACCATTGTCATATTACATGTTTAATTAGAGCTTACTATGGCCGCCAGATGTCAAGATATCATGATATATGGGGGATATAACTATATATAGACCCTATTGGCGGCCTTCTTTAATTTATGCAAATTAGGTTGCAACTGGGTAGCTTCATCTGGGGTCCTTCTTTCAATATTTTATATTACCATTAAAAACTAAAAAGTAAAATTAGAACATAATATGCTGAAAATATGCCCTCTAGAGCCAGGTATGTGATAAAATATGAGGAGATATATATTTTTTGGCGGCCATCTTGGATTTATGCAAATGAGGACAAAATAAGGCCGCCTCAACTGGTACTCTTATCTTAAAAGTTGCAGAAGATTATAAAGAGCATATATACCAAAGGAAACATTTGTACAAAAAAATGCAGGTTTTGCCATATTTTAAGGTCTTAGCAAGCCTACGTGCCACGGATCCACTAACAACGTTGAATCAACGTCAATGGCGTTGATTAAACCTCTCAACAACGTCGTGTGCCCAGTGGGGAGCCACGACCAGTTGAAATTATGCGCGGATAAATTATCCCCCCCCCCCCCCTGTGATTGAATAGCACCCCTCTCTCAACAGTTATGTTGAGTATAAATATATGGTTGATACATTCCCCTTGCAGGTCTATTGGTAGGCATATGTTTGGGGCTGTTGTACAGGGGCGGATCCAAGGGGGGGGGGGGGCTTGGGGAGGTTTAACCCCCCACGAAAAAAAAATCTTATTCAGGCGTTTTTTTATGAACTGGTTGCACACTGAGGGACAAACAGTGCTCCATATGACATAGATCGCAGGAGAAAGCCTTTGAAAATCAAAAATTTCCACAGGATGGGCCTCCCGGACCCCGCCCTGCAGTGAAATATTATATTGTCAAGTTTTAATCCCCCCCCCCCGTCAGTGAAAAGCTAGATCCGCCACTGTTGTAGTGTATACCCGGGGTCTATAATCCTACACACATATTGTTTTTAACATAGGAATAATGCCTAGTTATGCCTAACGTTAGGACGTGATTGATATTGAGAGGTTCAAGGATAGGGCCTACACAAAAAAAACGTGAAAGTGCATGTCGACTAAATGGTTTAGCTTCAATGATTCATATTATTTACCTATGAAGGACTCATTTCCTTAGGACGTTGGTTATGATGCGCATGCGGGTGAGTTTACAGCATGTGCTCAACGATCCAGTCGGTTTAATTTACACCCCAGTGCTATTAAGTTTAATTTGTATGTATTTTACACAATACTGATTACCTACTGTGTGCGCAGTTGTTGTAGTATTATTATACACCTAATGATGATTTACAACCTTTTTCAAATTGTCAATACTTAGCTGCAACAGTTATATCGTGATATTGTTGTATTGAGCAGATCGCTTAGAAAGCAGGGCATAGTTGTTCAATGTATTGTTAGAAAGCAGGACAATGGTGGTTAGAAAACAGGACCCTTTCTGATAATACTTTGCTGGATATCGTAGATTTGGAGGATATTATTTGAGCAGGTGTGATATCGATTTGATGTATTCGACAACAATATATATTCAGACGATTTTTTGGTGCGGCAGGTTTATCCATGTTGAAATAAAATCAACAAAAGTGTTAATTTTCATGTCGATATCTAGTGAGCAGGCGTCTATTTCACCTTAAAAACACAGCAAATCGATTCCAATTCGTACATGTGTTTGCAAGGTGGTACAACAGCTAGTCATAAAATATCTAATAAAACAATTGAACACTTTTAGGATATGTAAATATACGAAAACTGTGAATCACTGGTCGTCATATGCGGTTGTTGACGGCTCTTTAGAAAGCAGGACACCATGTTAGAGAAAGTATCACGCATGACACCATGTTAGAGAGAGTATCTGCATGACAGCTCTACAGAGGGTGATAAAATGGGTAAAAATGTAATCAATTTAATTTAGCGCTTTAGGGATTAAAAAATAGTGTAGCCTAAAATATAATTTTAAGTGATTGTTCATTTGATTAAATAGCTATCATATATATTTTTTTATGATGTATATGTATCTACCGAAGTTTTCCAGAGAGTTTTTTATCGCACGGGTATGCATAGACTTCCTGTTGTCAATAAATATATATCTATCTTAATTAGTCAGAGCTTCTCAGTCAACTGACTCTTTCTTTGAGGGCTGGGAGGTTTTTACTTCAGGTGTAAATATTTAATAATATGTGGAAATGTCTATGGCGTGACTGAGAAGTGTTCAAAAGAACTAAGTATTAAGCATGTAACATGTTAAATTAACGATCATATAGTATTAATATTGTGTATAGCGTGCACTAGAAAAAAAATGTAAACTTGTATATTAGAATTTTTTAGTTTCTATGCTTTCCAGAGTGTCATTTTTACTGCCATTTAAAATAATTTATAGTAGCTATTTATCTCTGTGTTTGGTGCGGGAAGTTATGTCCCCCATGTAAATATACCATGATAATGCTGTATAGTGTTTGAAGTTTTTTTCAAGTAGTTATGATGAATGTTTTAAATACCCCCGGGCCTGTGCTTGTTTAAATATGTAAATGACAAGCCGGAATTTAAGTGTACATACCATGTCGATATGTGATTCACAGAACTAACTCCGCTAACCTTACATATTGTATATTACTATGCAAATAAGTCAACAATGCTGTAAAATTATGTCACCTAAACATCTATCTAGCTATCGTAATTGGTAGAATACGCGTCATCAGTAGATGATAAATTGTGTGATATATGCACCTAAGTTTAAAGATAACTAATGTCCGGCCGAATTCGACAGCGTCTAAATCAAACACCACCCACTCCTCAATTTCTTCGCTCGCTGGTACTCACTATTCTGGGAAACGCAGTGAAGTCACCGGAAAGCGTTTTGAACGGCAATACGGCGATAACAAAGTTATATAAGACCCCCTCCCCCATACATCATTGTATTAGGTAGCTCGGTGAAAATACTGGAGGTCAAGGCTATTGAGTTTCACAGAATACAGTCATACAGGGGACACCCGAGAGTGAGTTCCCAAGTTCCGAAGTTCCCAAGCTCCGAAGTTCCTAAGTTCCCGGAACTTCTCAAGTTCCGAACTTCTCAAGTTCCGAAGTTCCCAAGTTCCCAAGTTTCCGGAACTTCAAGTTCCGAAGTTCCCGGAACTTCCAAGTTCCGAGGTTCCCGTTAAAAAAAAAGTTGGTAAAAAAAAATGAAAAGTTGAGTAGGCTAATTTATCGGCCAAACCCAGCTCCCCACCGTCCGGGGGAGTCCATCGGCGGCCCATGTCTGGAGTTTCACAAAGTCCACAAACACGATATATTATTAAAATGGATATTTCGAAAACCCCCTGGACCCACGACCCTCGACTTAATGTCAGGTCAATGTTGGCTCACTGACTGCGTCTACGTCTGGTACATATATGCTTATAGCAAAAAGATACGCATTGCCCACCAAACACTGGGCATTCACCAAATGCTGTTTTAATGTTGGGCCAGCGTCGGAGACGGTGGGCCAACAACATTGAAACAGCAATGGGTGAATGACTCCCCCCCCCCCCCATACAACTAGCCTGGATGTAGGCCTATGTTAACGTCAACTTCTTTCTATAACACTCTTGTTATTAGGGACGCACCATTTGATTTCTGGGGGGGGGGCCTAGATTAATATTTTCAGTTATGTTTTTTTTTTCTGAAAAATTAGCACACAATTTTTTTTTAGCACCGACCTTGAAACAAACATTTTTTTTGTCCCTGGAAAAAAAATAAAACATTTTTTTTGTGACAGTTCATATTTAATTAAGTATGTTGACAAATGTCATGCACTGACCTTGATGAAGGTCAGTCCCTGACAGACATACAGTAACTGCGGCTGTATTCAAGGGTCTACTTAAAGGGACTGGCCCAGGCTAAAATCATCAAAAAATCGGTGATTTTATTTCGGGTTCTTAATATGACCATATGATGTAAACATGTACATAGACTAGAACTGCAAATTTTGATAATTTTTGTGCTGCGCATTCACTACACTGCTCACCCTACACACTGCTACTTCGCATGTTAAAATGTGCAGATGGTTGACGTCATATGTCCCCCCGCTCTCAATTTCAAGTATTGTAGTTAGCTTGTGATTGGCAGGCTGTCTTGCTAAAAGTACCCTGATCGGCTGGCAAGAATATTATGGTGGGGGAAGGGTGGGTGTAGACAGACACCTGTGTGGAGCCCATCAAACGCGAGGATTTGACCTAATGCTGTTTCAATATTGACCCACCGCCAACGACGCTGGACCAACATTGACACAACATTGGGTCATGTCTTCGTGTTTGCTGGGGGAGCTGGCCGCATTTTGATACACGCGTGCCGTCTGTGTCTGGTTGGAACAGGCTGCACAGAGCTCTGTGTACGCATTCACCAGTTAGGCTAGATATAGAGACGAAATTCCCGCATTTCCTATTTTTGACATGGTTGTCAATAATTAGAAATCGGGAATTTCGTCTCTATATCTAGCCTAACTGGTGAACGCGCAGCACAAAAATTAAAAAAATTTGCAGTTCTAGTCTATGTACATGTTTACATCATATGGTCATATTAAGAACCCGAAATAAAATCACCGATTTTTTGATGATTTTAGCCTGGGCCAGTCCCTTTAATAAATATTTATTTTGACTCACCTTTCATTCTAGAAGCAGCATAATCTGTACGCATCATTTGGCGATCTGTTGTCTTCAAACTAGGACGCAAACAACTATGACTTGAGTACTATGGGTAGAGCGGGTTCGGGTATTTCCGAACGGGGGGGTATTTCCGAACATTGCCAATATATTTCATCCCGTTGCTGGCTAGACATGAATAAATTGTGTCAGGCAGAGCTGCCCGTTGCGCGTGACTGTTCTGTCACGCACCGTTATTATGGACCAATTTCATATCCATTAATTTTGCCATTTTAAAAAGTCACTTTCAAAATGTCGTAAAGTAGACAAGTCTTTAAAAATTAGGGTAATTACACGGAAGGTAATGGTCTATTTATGATATGTATTATCAATCCTGGAATTATTATTTATATGGGAAAATGTACCTTGCAATGCACCTCTTAGATATAAAAACATCAAAAAACTATTTTTGGTCATCGATACTCTGGTTCCCAGAGCCACACTACGCGGCGTGGCCGAGCTTCCTGTAGCCTCTGGTATGCCCCAGTGGCGAATGTTTGTGACTTGTTGCTATTTTTAGATGAAAATAGGGTAATCCCCGATTTCAGACATTTTTGAAAGGTCACTGCCCCGGATGAAGAGTTGTTCACAGTAATATGAAGGAAACTATGAAAAAATCTCAGATTTCAACAGATTCGGGTAATCTCGAACAGTATTTTTTTGTTTTATATTTTTTTTGTGGACGAATTACAATTGGCATTGATTCTATTTGTATCATATTTGAGTATACTGCGCATGTTCCTGCTTCTAAACTGGTTATTTTCTCTTTAGATTAAAAAATGGGTGGGTGTTCGATTATACCCTACTTGGTGTTCGACATTACCCCCTCTATTTCGAGCATACCCGCCGTTACCTTGGGTACTACGACTTCCTGTACAACTTTCAGATTCATGAATGACCGTGCACGTGGTTAATTACGTCATCAATCATAGTTTCATTCATCAACTGATGTCACGTGGGGAGCTGATAGACAAATGGGGACACCAGACATCAAGTGCAGAGGCTTAGGTGTTCGGAAATACCCGAGCCCGCTCTAAAAAAAAAAATTACAATCGCTAAACTACAAAACTTCTGGAAGAAGACCACCACATCCCAAGCTCATCTCACATCCCAACCCTGTTGGACCCCCAACTCAAACATTCCTGTTGGAATCTTGTTATAAACTATTGTGTATAGTGTGTTAAAATCACTAGCCAAGTGTACTAAATCGGTGTAATTAGAACATACATTTTTCATATATGCTGAAGAGATGGGATCAATATGGCTTTTAATAGCTGCACTATATATATATATTTATCAGTGATTTTCAGAAATATTACGTTCAGACACACATATATTTCTTAAAAGAAACGTATAGAAGCATTTTCACACTGGTGGATTACAGTGATTTTGTAAATCTAAGCTATGCTAAATGTATAAGCCTGCCATTTTAAAATATGGCAAAAATATGTAATTGACCAACCCCCCCCCCCCCCCCCTCAACATCTCTAAAGTGAAGAGATATAAATAGACCAATAATTAGGCATCATGAGCCATGTTCTTTGCCGAGCTTAAGAGTTGGTTTAATAAGTGGGACCAACAAAACCAGTAGGCCTCCATTCATGTAGTGAAATTACACATTAGCTCATAGGTTTTAAGATCGTCTCCGAATACAACAACTAGAAACATACTACATGTATTTCAAATAAAATTTAAACATCATTTTTTACCTATTTTCCTTGAGAAAAAATTGACATTCCCCTAAACACATCAACGTTTGTGACACATATATGTCTTGTTACTGCTAGCGTACATATTCCAAGTCATGTATACCTCATCAAATGTTCTTTTGAATAAAACATCATACTAAACAATCCTAAGTATAATCTGTGACGTTACTATGTATCTCAGAGGTTACTGTAAATAGCCACATTTTTTAAAAATGTTCTGTCGCGTATGAATTTGTATGGTGAGACGATAAAATATCTTGACGGCCATCTTGGGTTTATGCAAATTAATGTAAAATAATAGCTTCGGCTTCATTTATTATCTTAAGGGTGATACAAATCTTAATAACTGAAATGTATAATGATATCTCAAGGTTCAGCTGACATGGTTCGAGGTAATGGCACAGGGCTGTATTGGCTCTATTGGTTGCTATGCAGATGAGGGTGAGAATGGAAGCGTTGCTATGCCGATGGGGGTTAAAATTGAAGCTTTAGTAGCTCATATATATTTCTCAATCTGTTATATTACCATTGTCATATTACATGTTTAATTAGAGCTTACTATGGCCGCCAGATGTCAAGATATCATGATATATGGGGGATATAACTATATATAGACCCTATTGGCGGCCTTCTTTAATTTATGCAAATTAGGTTGCAACTGGGTAGCTTCATCTGGGGTCCTTCTTTCAATATTTTATATTACCATTAAAAACTAAAAAGTAAAATTAGAACATAATATGCTGAAAATATGCCCTCTAGAGCCAGGTATGTGATAAAATATGAGGAGATATATATTTTTTGGCGGCCATCTTGGATTTATGCAAATGAGGACAAAATAAGGCCGCCTCAACTGGTACTCTTATCTTAAAAGTTGCAGAAGATTATAAAGAGCATATATACCAAAGGAAACATTTGTACAAAAAAATGCAGGTTTTGCCATATTTTAAGGTCTTAGCAAGCCTACGTGCCACGGATCCACTAACAACGTTGAATCAACGTCAATGGCGTTGATTAAACCTCTCAACAACGTCGTGTGCCCAGTGGGGAGCCACGACCAGTTGAAATTATGCGCGGATAAATTATCCCCCCCCCCCCCCCCCTGTGATTGAATAGCACCCCTCTCTCAACAGTTATGTTGAGTATAAATATATGGTTGATACATTCCCCTTGCAGGTCTATTGGTAGGCATATGTTTGGGGCTGTTGTACAGGGGCGGATCCAAGGGGGGGGGGGGGCTTGGGGAGGTTTAACCCCCCACGAAAAAAAAATCTTATTCAGGCGTTTTTTTATGAACTGGTTGCACACTGAGGGACAAACAGTGCCCCATATGACATAGATCGCAGGAGAAAGCCTTTGAAAATCAAAAATTTCCACAGGATGGGCCTCCCGGACCCCGCCCTGCAGTGAAATATTATATTGTCAAGTTTTAATCCCCCCCCCCCGTCAGTGAAAAGCTAGATCCGCCACTGTTGTAGTGTATACCCGGAGTCTATAATCCTACACACATATTGTTTTTAACATAGGAATAATGCCTAGTTATGCCTAACGTTAGGACGTGATTGATATTGAGAGGTTCAAGGATAGGGCCTACACAAAAAAAACGTGAAAGTGCATGTCGACTAAATGGTTTAGCTTCAATGATTCATATTATTTACCTATGAAGGACTCCTTTCCTTAGGACGTTGGTTATGATGCGCATGCGGGTGAGTTTACAGCATGTGCTCAACGATCCAGTCGGTTTAATTTACACCCCAGTGCTATTAAGTTTAATTTTTATGTATTTTACACAATACTGATTACCTACTGTGTGCGCAGTTGTTGTAGTATTATTATACACCTAATGATGATTTACAACCTTTTTCAAATTGTCAATACTTAGCTGCAACAGTTATATCGTGATATTGTTGTATTGAGCAGATCGCTTAGAAAGCAGGGCATAGTTGTTCAATGTATTGTTAGAAAGCAGGACAATGGTGGTTAGAAAACAGGACCCTTTCTGATAATACTTTGCTGGATATCGTAGATTTGGAGGATATTATTTGAGCAGGTGTGATATCGATTTGATGTATTCGACAACAATATATATTCAGACGATTTTTTGGTGCGGCAGGTTTATCCATGTTGAAATAAAATCAACAAAAGTGTTAATTTTCATGTCGATATCTAGTGAGCAGGCGTCTATTTCACCTTAAAAACACAGCAAATCGATTCCAATTCGTACATGTGTTTGCAAGGTGGTACAACAGCTAGTCATAAAATATCTAATAAAACAATTGAACACTTTTAGCATATGTAAATATACGAAAACTGTGAATCACTGGTCGTCATATGCGGTTGTTGACGGCTCTTTAGAAAGCAGGACACCATGCTAGAGAAAGTATCACGCATGACACCATGTTAGAGAGAGTATCTGCATGACAGCTCTACAGAGGGTGATAAAATGGGTAAAAATGTAATCAATTTAATTTAGCGCTTTAGGGATTAAAAAATAGTGTAGCCTAAAATATAATTTTAAGTGATTGTTCATTTGATTAAATAGCTATCATATATATTTTTTTATGATGTATATGTATCTACCGAAGTTTTCCAGAGAGTTTTTTATCGCACGGGTATGCATAGACTTCCTGTTGTCAATAAATATATATCTATCTTAATTAGTCAGAGCTTCTCAGTCAACTGACTCTTTCTTTGAGGGCTGGGAGGTTTTTACTTCAGGTGTAAATATTTAATAATATGTGGAAATGTCTATGGCGTGACTGAGAAGTGTTCAAAAGAACTAAGTATTAAGCATGTAACATGTTAAATTAACGATCATATAGTATTAATATTGTGTATAGCGTGCACTAGAAAAAAAATGTAAACTTGTATATTAGAATTTTTTAGTTTCTATGCTTTCCAGAGTGTCATTTTTACTGCCATTTAAAATAATTTATAGTAGCTATTTATCTCTGTGTTTGGTGCGGGAAGTTATGTCCCCCATGTAAATATACCATGATAATGCTGTATAGTGTTTGAAGTTTTTTTCAAGTAGTTATGATGAATGTTTTAAATACCCCCGGGCCTGTGCTTGTTTAAATATGTAAATGACAAGCCGGAATTTAAGTGTACATACCATGTCGATATGTGATTCACAGAACTAACTCCGCTAACCTTACATATTGTATATTACTATGCAAATAAGTCAACAATGCTGTAAAATTATGTCACCTAAACATCTATCTAGCTATCGTAATTGGTAGAATACGCGTCATCAGTAGATGATAAATTGTGTGATATATGCACCTAAGTTTAAAGATAACTAATGTCCGGCCGAATTCGACAGCGTCTAAATCAAACACCACCCACTCCTCAATTTCTTCGCTCGCTGGTACTCACTATTCTGGGAAACGCAGTGAAGTCACCGGAAAGCGTTTTGAACGGCAATACGGCGATAACAAAGTTATATAAGACCCCCTCCCCCATACATCATTGTATTAGGTAGCTCGGTGAAAATACTGGAGGTCAAGGCTATTGAGTTTCACAGAATACAGTCATACAGGGGACACCCGAGAGTGAGTTCCCAAGTTCCGAAGTTCCCAAGCTCCGAAGTTCCTAAGTTCCCGGAACTTCTCAAGTTCCGAACTTCTCAAGTTCCGAACTTCTCAAGTTCCGAAGTTCCCAAGTTCCGAAGTTCCCAAGTTTCCGGAACTTCAAGTTCCGAAGTTCCCGGAACTTCCAAGTTCCGAGGTTCCCGTTAAAAAAAAAGTTGGCAAAAAAAAATGAAAAGTTGAGTAGGCTAATTTATCGGCCAAACCCAGCTCCCCACCGTCCGGGGGAGTCCATCGGCGGCCCATGTCTGGAGTTTCACAAAGTCCACAAACACGATATATTATTAAAATGGATATTTCGAAAACCCCCTGGACCCACGACCCTCGACTTAATGTCAGGTCAATGTTGGCTCACTGACTGCGTCTACGTCTGGTACATATATGCTTATAGCAAAAAGATACGCATTGCCCACCAAACACTGGGCATTCACCAAATGCTGTTTCAATGTTGGGCCAGCGTCGGAGACGGTGGGCCAACAACATTGAAACAGCAATGGGTGAATGACTCCCCCCCCCCCCCCATACAACTAGCCTGGATGTAGGCCTATGTTAACGTCAACTTCTTTCTATAACACTCTTGTTATTAGGGACGCACCATTTGATTTCTGGGGGGGGGGGCCTAGATTAATATTTTCAGTTATGTTTTTTTTTTCTGAAAAATTAGCACACAATTTTTTTTTAGCACCGACCTTGAAACAAACATTTTTTTTGTCCCTGGAAAAAAAATAAAACATTTTTTTTGTGACAGTTCATATTTAATTAAGTATGTTGACAAATGTCATGCACTGACCTTGATGAAGGTCAGTCCCTGACAGACATACAGTAACTGCGGCTGTATTCAAGGGTCTACTTAAAGGGACTGGCCCAGGCTAAAATCATCAAAAAATCGGTGATTTTATTTCGGGTTCTTAATATGACCATATGATGTAAACATGTACATAGACTAGAACTGCAAATTTTGATAATTTTTGTGCTGCGCATTCACTACACTGCTCACCCTACACACTGCTACTTCGCATGTTAACATGTGCAGATGGTTGACGTCATATGTCCCCCCGCTCTCAATTTCAAGTATTGTAGTTAGCTTGTGATTGGCAGGCTGTCTTGCTAAAAGTACCCTGATCGGCTGGCAAGAATATTATGGTGGGGGAAGGGTGGGTGTAGACAGACACCTGTGTGGAGCCCATCAAACGCGAGGATTTGACCTAATGCTGTTTCAATATTGGCCCACCGCCAACGACGCTGGACCAACATTGACACAACATTGGGTCATGTCTTCGTGTTTGCTGGGGGAGCTGGCCGCATTTTGATACACGCGTGCCGTCTGTGTCTGGTTGGAACAGGCTGCACAGAGCTCTGTGTACGCATTCACCAGTTAGGCTAGATATAGAGACGAAATTCCCGCATTTCCTATTTTTGACATGGTTGTCAATAATTAGAAATCGGGAATTTCGTCTCTATATCTAGCCTAACTGGTGAACGCGCAGCCCAAAAATTAAAAAATTTTGCAGTTCTAGTCTATGTACATGTTTACATCATATGGTCATATTAAGAACCCGAAATAAAATCACCGATTTTTTGATGATTTTAGCCTGGGCCAGTCCCTTTAATAAATATTTATTTTGACTCACCTTTCATTCTAGAAGCAGCATAATCTGTACGCATCATTTGGCGATCTGTTGTCTTCAAACTAGGACGCAAACAACTATGACTTGAGTACTATGGGTAGAGCGGGTTCGGGTATTTCCGAACGGGGGGGTATTTCCGAACATTGCCAATATATTTCATCCCGTTGCTGGCTAGACATGAATAAATTGTGTCAGGCAGAGCTGCCCGTTGCGCGTGACTGTTCTGTCACGCACCGTTATTATGGACCAATTTCATATCCATTAATTTTGCCATTTTAAAAAGTCACTTTCAAAATGTCGTAAAGTAGACAAGTCTTTAAAAATTAGGGTAATTACACGGAAGGTAATGGTCTATTTATGATATGTATTATCAATCCTGGAATTATTATTTATATGGGAAAATGTACCTTGCAATGCACCTCTTAGATATAAAAACATCAAAAAACTATTTTTGGTCATCGATACTCTGGTTCCCAGAGCCACACTACGCGGCGTGGCCGAGCTTCCTGTAGCCTCTGGTATGCCCCAGTGGCGAATGTTTGTGACTTGTTGCTATTTTTAGATGAAAATAGGGTAATCCCCGATTTCAGACATTTTTGAAAGGTCACTGCCCCGGATGAAGAGTTGTTCACAGTAATATGAAGGAAACTATGAAAAAATCTCAGATTTCAACAGATTCGGGTAATCTCGAACAGTGGATTTCCTAATATTTTTTTGTTTTATATTTTTTTTGTGGACGAATTACAATTGGCATTGATTCTATTTGTATCATATTTGAGTATACTGCGCATGTTCCTGCTTCTAAACTGGTTATTTTCTCTTTAGATTAAAAAATGGGTGGGTGTTCGATTATACCCTACTTGGTGTTCGACATTACCCCCTCTATTTCGAGCATACCCGCCGTTACCTTGGGTACTACGACTTCCTGTACAACTTTCAGATTCATGAATGACCGTGCACGTGGTTAATTACGTCATCAATCATAGTTTCATTCATCAACTGATGTCACGTGGGGAGCTGATAGACAAATGGGGACACCAGACATCAAGTGCAGAGGCTTAGGTGTTCGGAAATACCCGAGCCCGCTCTAAACATTCGCAAAAAAATGGAAAAATATCACATTCTTTAATAGACAAAGGGCCGACCACAAACAAACAAAAAATACATCAGTAAAGCCGCGTCCAGTTTCACTGTTAAATAATACCTTGTAGTGATCTTGAGAATGTTCCTAGAAATATTTTGCGCTCCAATTATTCCTTGTATTAGTCGTTTATTTTAAATTCCACTTTGATGAGCCTCTTCAAAAATTATCAACAATAAAAATTATCAACAATTATTTTTTGGCACAATCTTTCAACATATTATTTTGTTATGTACAAGTTTTCAGCATATATATTTTTTTACAGAAATTTGAAAACAAACATTTTTTTTCGAAAATAATCCAGCCCCCCCCCCCCAGAAATCAAATGGTGCGTCCCTTATAATATATATGTTGGTTTAAAGCCGGGACACAACGACGCTGGTCCAGCATTGAACTAACATTGGCGTAGCGTCTGGTGATGGCGTGAGACATGCCCCTATATTTTCTTTGGTCTGTCAGAGGCAGGATGTGAAATCTGTTAGGCCTAATAGTCAGGAAGCCAAATCCGATTTTTGTACTTTTCGTGTGCATGCAATATATATTTGCATATGTGGTATCACTGGGAAGGTAAAACTCTTCAGATTATGAATCTGCCTGTTGTAGATTTTTAAAATGCGCCTTTTTCACCGAATTTACCCCCTGAAGTTTCCCATAATGCACCAGCGCGTTATATATTCATACAGCTCTTTCAAGTGTCCACATCAACATGGACGGAGTATGATCATAATCACTCGTGGCATCCTCATTTTTTATTTTTAACATAACTAATATAAGGGGATTTGATTTCTAAAACGGATGAATAAAAACATAGTATGATCGTTACCATGGCAACGGTATGCCTATCAGCAATACACATATACCACCGTGATGCGTAGCGTTCATTGGTTCCATAAAAAATACCGGCTTTACTCTGATTTTATCTTATTACTTTATAATGTTTTAGAATACAATACGTTATTTATAGTATTATTATTTATAGGTAACTCGTTGTGGGAGGTTACTGGTTGTTTCCATTGTAACAAACATTAATTTGCCCCTGACATGTTATATCAATCCATACCTTGACTTGGAATACACAATCGGTATCATATGAATAGCCTACATATACACTCCCACAGGACTTCCAGCATTTTCTTATCTACATGGATTCATATTTTTCATGCTTTGAAATATAAAATCTTACAAGTCCACGTCCAAATAAGGTTAATTTGCATTAATCAAAAATGGCTACCAAGTCATTCATTAAAAACTGCTTATATTTCCATTACTTTCTATGTAGCTGATGTAAAAACTCTAATTATAATGTAATGTATTTTCTCCCTATATCAGTGACTAATATATAGATTTGAATATTTTGGTATCTCGTATGTTTTTTTGAGGTGTTGAATGAAATGGCAAATGTTTTGGAATGATTGAAGGTCAAGGTCATGTGTTGTTTTTATCAAGGTCAGAGTTCTAAAACTCATTATATCCATATTTTTCACCATATCTAAGGGACTATTATATTTATTTTAATGTTTTGGGGACATACTCTCGATGTGCTGGATCGAACCGGAAAGGTGGTAAAATGGTCAAGGTCAAGCGTTTTTATCAAGGTCAGAGCTCTAAAACTCCCAAAATGTAAGGAAGACATATTTTCTATATATAATACTATGAAGATTTTAATGTTTTGGTGCATGGCTATTATAGTGTTTTCGAGGTGCTTAATCAAATTGTAAATATTTTACAATTATGGAAGGTCAAGGTAATCATAGACACCAAGATAATGAAAATCCATCTAATGGTTGCTCAGTTTTGACCATCTACGATTGCAGTGACCGCCAATTTTAAACCCCTTTTTTGCGCAAGCTTGCAATAATGTGAATCCTCACTAAACACTCAAGTTCGCAATAATGCGATTTTCATACAGCACATTTATTCCACTACGCCATGTAGTTCACATCAAATTATTTTAATATCAACATAGCATATTGTAATTGCAATGGTCCTAGCTCAAATACAATGTTTTAATGAAGATGCGTCGGGATATAGGAAGTAGATGACAGAAATTTTCATAGTCAGGATTTTTACAGTGTATCAACATTTCCTACTTAATAGCGACTGTTTCCATGGCAACAATGCAAATAGAAACAAATATCACTGATTGGAGTGTAATCATGATAATTGGGACTAAAATTAAAATATTTTTTTTCAACATGTACACCAATTTCTATGCCACATAATTTTAGGATTCAAAAGTAATGATATGAAAATAAAAACTTATGTAAAAATTGGAAATTTGTCAAATCAAGGTCATTTTGGCTTATAAGGGCCCCAGCATCGTTTGTCAATCGTTTACATCGTTTGTGCGACTTCCGATTCATTTTGCCAGATCGGGTCACATATATAAAAATGAAATGAAATGAATCGGGCTTTAGGCCACCTTTGTGCACATATAGGCTAAACTGGGCCAGGAGAATCTCCTGAGGATGGTGAGATGATTGAGATGACACTGTCCTCCAGACACAGGACTCGAAATTCGAGCCCTGGCGGTCTGAGGCCGAGTACGTTACCTATCGGAGGCTCCCCACAATACTGACTTTCACACGTGGATGGGGAAGAAACATTTTTGTTTCTTTCAAACCGCCGAGACCGGGAACCGAACCCCGAACTCTGGCGTGAAAGGCAGCGGTGCTAACCACTACCCTAGGGCCCCCGCCCGGGTCACATATATAAAACACAAGACATTGGTCCAAAGTCAAATTAATGTTTGGACAGCGTCAGAGATGGTGGACCGACCTTACCCCAGAGTTGGCGCAATGTCTTTGGTTTGCTGGGTTTTCAGTCGAACACCAGTAAACAAGGCATGACACAATGTTGATTTAATGATGATTCAGTGTCATAAACGATGGGCCAGCAATAATCCGTTGTGGTTTATTGTTTCGCACGTATCCCAGACAATGGGCCAGCATTAAACCCACATTGGTGCAGCGTATTGTGTTTTCTGGGCTTGCACTGTAGAGAGTTGTACTGGTTACTGTGGCTACAATGCAAGGTGTTTCAAACTGCATATTTCAGTTTTTTTCAGTCTCTGTATTAACGTTATTATACTTGTTCACTGAATAAGAGAAAATATATTAGAACAGCAAACGCAAGACGTTGAACCAGTTATTGGCCCACCATTTACGACTCTGGTCCGGCATTATGTCAACATTGGTTACAATGTTGTAATCCATTTTCAAATTGATCGGTTGACAGGGTTCCTAAACAAAAAGGGTTCTTTATAGAACATGGCACCGTCGGTAGCACTGTGAATTCCACGTCTTTGAACAGATTGCAACATTGTACATGTACACATTATGCACATCAACGATGCAAAGCATTCGGCCCTACCGAGATTCGAACACAGTAGATTTGAGGCCCAGCCGAACTGTAGGCGTAAGCGTTGATCATACGTAAAATTATCTGACATTGAAAAGAAATATTGAATTTAAGATGTAGGCCCACACGATAACAGTGGTTTTGATCATCATCATAGACTATTATAATTTCTATTGGGGCATGTGACACATGTGCACGCAATTAGTCGCATCGAACTTCTTCTGAAGTGCAGAAATGCAAAAAATAATATTTTATATTTTTTGTTTCATTAAATAGATTGCAAAATGAAATAGGCCTAGTTATCTACAATTGCAAAGATAAAGCATGGATTACAAATTTCCATTTTAAAGACACTATTTTTCAAAGATGCTTGAAATGCAAAACTATGCAAATGTTCCCAAGTATGAATAGAACAGGTGGAACGCAAAAGAGAATCGCCCATATCATTTCACAAAGATGTATAGTTACAAACAAAGAAGTAATGCATATTAAATGAGGATACATGACAGAAGCATGATGGATGACTTGTGGTGCCATCATTCATAGACACTAAGCACTATTGTGTTCAGATATACGCAATCTTGTCTATACTCCTAATTTTTTTGGCAAAGTAAGACTGCGATGACATGTTGAGTGAAATTAGATTTCTGCCATTTAATTGTGAGACTGGAAATAAATTAAGAGCCCTTTGTTGAAACCCGGTCAGATTATTATCAGGATTTGCACCTGTAGAGGCTTGGTGGAAGGGAAAGGAACATCGCGTGTTCATGCCATGGCTATATTGATGGTCAACTGCGAATAATAACAAAAAACAGCTACAGTTCACAGCAGTGTTGTTTATAAACATAGGCCTCATTGAAAATGTGCATAATTAGAGACTGTGGCTCGACAGTGGAAAATTGTGGTGATGATAGGCCCTCGACACATGGTTTAGGATTTACTAAAAACGGCTGAGACTGGTTTATTTTCAGAAGGGCTACACCCTTGGATATATGAGTTAAGGGTAAAAACATAGTTTGAAATATAGACGAGATGCTAATCTATAAATTGACATGTTTTTATTGTTGTGTGTTGTATAGTTTTTATCACAGGTAACATTTATTTTGGTCAATTTTCAACATTTCGAGTTGTAGGCCTATATTCTATGCCTCATCTATTCTTGCTCATAGTCATCTAATTTGCAAACTACTTGTTATATTAGTGATTTTTTCTTAAACTTTTGGATTTAATATTTGTTGTTGTGTTAACTAATTAAAATCTATGAATCTTTGAATATTGAAATCAATATGACTTTGATTCAATGCAAAATTGATGGAACGGTAATGAAAACCTGAGTAGACCTATTCAAATGCTAATAAAGTAGGTAGATTTAGCTCAGATGGTGATGATTATCTTGGATTGCTGCAAATTCAGTTGAGTATTATTTTTATTCTTCACACATAAAAACTAGGTGTAGACATCGAAATTAATATCCTAGGCGAACTTTTTTTAATGTTATGAGCAGACATATATTTTCATATTAGACATAGATTTTTGACGTTAGTGTGGCGGCCATCTTGGATTTTTGCACATTTGCTTGTGCTAAAGCCTTTGATTTAGATGTTTTGAATTCCTCATACATAAAAACTTATGTGTAGACACCAGAATGAATCGTATAAGGGAATTTGAAAAAAACACGTTATGAGCAGACATAGATTTTTCATGTCGGCGTGGCGGCCATCTTCGATTTCTGTTTATTGTATTGTTTTGAGGTTTTTTACTTTTATTTTTTTGAATTCCTCATACCTACAAATCTATGTGTAGACATCAGAATCAATCTTCTAGGTGCATTTTTAAAAAGTTATGAGCAGACATAGATTTTTAATGTTAGTGTGGCGGCCATCTTGGATTTCTGTACATTGCATTGCTTTGAGGTTTTTTGCTATTATTTTGTTTGAATTCCTCATACCTAAAAACCTAGGTGTGGACACCAAAATGAATCTTCTAGGTGCTTTTCTTTAAAAGTTATGATCAATCATGAATTTTTCACGTGTGCCTGGCGGCCATTTTGAATTTTTGCTTCTGTGACTTTAGGTCTAATTTTTTAAAAGTCTACCCTGGTTATTTTGATAGCCACATGACCCCAGTACATGAATGTAAAGTCAAAGTCTCTTTCAGTGTATACGGGGTCCTATGACAGAGCCAGGAGTATTGTGGCATCACGCCTATCTACTTACGTCGATGACGGTATTTTCTGTAGTTAGACTGGACACTTATGGAAGCCGTACTTTCTCTGTTGCTGCTCTGTGAATACGGTGCACAAACCTGCATGACACGAGAAGGGGGGCTCTGAGAGGATTCGTTTGTTGTCTCATAGACAATGAGCTCATTATCATTTCATTGGACAAAACGTTTGGGTGGCATCATGGCGGACACGGATGGTAGCTAAAAGATGGTATTTTAATGATGATGGCTTAAATATTCAAGGTCAATCACAGAATATAACCCTTTAAGCGCTAAGCACGACTATTGTACATTTACTAGCATTGGCCATGTGCAACCGACCACTGCGACCTACAAGTGATGGGTCAGTTAGGCCTACATGTATGTGGACTATAAATAAATAGGCCGGATACAAAAGTTGAAAGACCTGTAGGCCTACATTTTTGGATTGATGTTATTGGCTCAGGGCCTATTCAACTGTTCATCAGGTAGATCTATAAGCCTATCTGCATCAATTTAATTTCATTCTTAATTTTTTATTCCTGTTAAATAAAGGGACGCAATCAGGCCAAAATCTTAATTTTTATTCTGGCTCCTTGAAATGGCTAAGCCTATATTTATAATATATGTCAACATTTCCATACAATGACGTAAATGTTGTGTCGCGCGTTTACCAGTTAATATTAAACCAGAAATAGCTTAAGAATGAGATTTAATTTCGGAAATAACTCAACGTTCTGGTGATTTTTACTTAAATTTTAAAAACAAGAAATTCGGGAACTTAAAGTTCCGGGAACTTGGGAACTTGAAGTTCCGGGAACTTGGGAACTTCGGCACTTGGGAACTCACTCTCGGGTGTCTCGTCATACAGTGCTAAAGGGAGACTGTGCTCATCCGAGTGTAGCTAAGCCCCTTACATTGAGTACTTTTCATGTATTGTCGTCATGGTTTCCTTTCCATTCCACCCAGATCAATATGCCAGTATACAATTCATCCTATACCAGAGCTCAAAATGACGTTACAGCGCCAATATATTTTACAATCCATAGATGTTGGATGCCGGTTACGTGGCACTGGACTGAATGCACGGACTTGAACAAGTGAAATGACATGAAGTTACAGTGATGTTATAATGGAATTGCTAAGAAAATCAAGGTAGATATCACACATTTAACATGCTTAATAGCAATATTTATTCCAATATAGTTTACATTAATTGTATGGCGCCTATATTCAGCGTATGGACCGTCTTTAGACGTATGAATCTTAAAACATCAGATTCTGACGTATCATCATGAAACGGTCCCCGCACAAAAAGAAGCTAAGCCATTGTAATGGCCATAGACCCATAATATAGGTATTTAAATGAAGCGGAAATGCCTAACTGAGACATTGATAATGATTTAAATTGAAAAGCATTTTGGTTTACATAGTTAATACACACATATTTCAGCGTTGTAACGCTTTAGTGAAAATATTTGACATACGAGATGACTAGTACTCGTAAAATACTTGCTCAGTTATATATATAGATATATATAATGGCTTCTGGTACAAGTACTTAATTTTTTTAAAAAGAACGTTTTCTGAGTAGGCCTACCCACGAATTTTCAAAAAATTGGTAGTCGAGTACCGAAGTACCAAGTACTTTAGTATAGAGTCTGCCATAGTGAAAGAGCACGTGAACTATGGAGTGACAGAAAGATAGTGTTCATCACTGCACTAACTCCAGGGCATCACCCATCCCAGAAACACAAGACGTTAACCTGATGCTGATTTACTGTTGGGCCAGCGTCGTAGACGGTCGATCAACATTAAATAAGCATCGGTTTTATTAACAAATCATCAAAGCTGGTCCTAGCAAATACTGTAGGTCAGATCTGATAATATTCGCAAGGAGGCCAAATTCGCGAGCTGAAGAATCTCACGAAAATTATTATTATAATAGCGCTACTAGAGAAAAATGTAAAATCGGGAATTTTCAACTTCGTGAAAAGTCACATAATCATATTTTCGGGAAAATTTAAGCACGCGAAAGTTACCACATCTACTGTATGATGCGTTGAACCAATGCTGGTCAGCCCACAGTTTATCAACCTTTTCACTACCATACATGACGGAAATTTCCGTCGTCAATCGTTAATGAACGTAACCATAAAATGACACAAATTTTCGTCAAATATATACTACTTTTATGTATTTTTCGTCATTTGAAGCTGGAAATTGCGTTAGCAATTCCAGCTTCAAATGACGAAAAATAGAACTCGTACACCAGTATATCTGGATCCTGGCATGCACCCCGGCCTGGAAGTCAAATTGTTAAGCTGGTTCAACATCTAAATAACATCGTTACACTGTATCGTGTCCACTGTGGTGTGACGAAATGCCTCAGCACATGCTGAATACATACCATAGAGACTATGGACTGTAGAAAAGTAGAATGGCACTAGTTATGTTTGAGAAAGGAATCTCAATAAAGATTCCTTGGTTTGAGCTATCCCCAAACATGTTGAGTTAGTAACGGTTCTAGCTTATTTTTCTTCTTTTTTTTTCGAAATTTCAGAGTGTTATTACTCCCTGAATTTTTATTCAATCGACGTCAAGCCTTGGCACAATGATCCTTAGGTATTGAGGTTTTATCTTATGACTTTTGTGAGAGTTCGGGAGACATTAACTGGGTTAAATCCGGATTTTAATGGATCCAAAGAGAGGTAACTCTAAAGATTGGTATCTCTGTTGAATGAGGGATTGCCATGTTAACTTTCTTGTTTTTCCTCCATTTTCATAGGCTGATCATTCCTCCAGTTTTTAATATTTTCAAAATCTGTTTTTTTTTGTAATATAATCACACACACAAGCATGTCGACCACACATTTGTATGATATATTTATCTATTATAGATTCTGCACTAATTATATTTGAAGGCTAGGGGGGGGGGGGGGGGGGGGTGTAATTGTCATGCCATTTGAATGACGGGTGACAGCATTACATGTCAGCTGATATCCATTCGTTGTGTGAATAGAATGGCTGGGTCTCCCTATAACCTTATAAGTGCTAAATTTGATAATTAAATTACATTAGCTTAATGCTGTTTCATTGACGGCCAGTCTGTTCATTATGAAAAGTAATAAACTTTTAAGTGCTATATTTGATAATTAAAATAACAGTTATAATTCTATCAAACCCAAAACGTCGACCTGATGTTGTTTTAATATTGGGCCTGTGTCACAGACAGTGATACAACATTAAACCAACAGAGAGTACAATCAATGTGTTTAGTGGGCCCTCTGAATGTGTTTCCATTTCACAAACAAATATATACAAAAGCTCAGTGGGGACTTCTGATTTTTGAAATTTAAAGTCCGAAGCCCGAGTTCTGAAGTCTGAAATCTAAAATTCCAATCTAAAATGGCCGCCATAAAACCCATGAAAAAAATTCCGGTCAATCTGTCATAATAAAAATAATCCAACAAAATTCAAAATGGCCGATAAAAACCGTAGTCCAAACATTATTGTTACTTGAAAAGTCACAATTCCCTTCTACTTACTGTTTGTTTTGGACAAACTCTACAATCACACAGTGTGGAGTTTGGAGGCAATCAATTGGATTTCTTGAGATATTTGCAGTCATGGGATGTTTCGCTAATATTACACAGAATCATTGAAACTAATTTTTAAGTTGTTCAGATCAGTGTATAAACTCACTTTTTTATGCTGAGCGTCTCACATTATTATAACAATCCGATAGGCATGACAATCATTCAGCTATTGCTAACGAAATGTCACCGACTGTCACATGACCACTTGTTCTATGTGAAGTTAATGTAGGAGGGTAAACATTGATCAAACTCTTTTGAGTATGAATAAATGGATTCTGTGCCTTTCCAATCAAATGGTGCAATATATTCCGAAAACGAAAATAAGGATCACGGTCAAATATTTATAATAAAATATTTCAATTCTAAAACAAATTATTTGGCGAAAACACTGACGAATTTAACGAATTCATGTGACTGAAACAAAAATAATAAAAAAGGGTAAGAAAAGAAATTAAAATACAGGAATGAATTAACAAATGGGCATCAAACAAAAGTAGGAACAAAATAAGCAATCAACTATAAAAAGATAAAATTAGCGGAAGAAAAATTAATGTATGAAAATAAAGATAAAAACGACGAGGAAAAGAATGAATAAATAGATGAAGCAATGAGAAAATAGATAGGAAGGAGGATGAAAAGGGAATGTAAAGGAAATGATTTACAAAAAAACGAAATAAAGGTATGAATGTAGCAATTAAGGAGGTGGGAACAGAAGTAGTGAAAGACAAAATGAACTAGGGAAATATTTTTGTAATATACAATAATACTCCTTAGATCCGCCTTCTGTGGTTAAAATTTGTAAGCGCAGAACTTAAGTTAGGACTCTTCTCGATAGTTTTTTTTAAGCTATTGCCAGTGAAAGAAGGAATTGGTAAAGTAGGCCTAAAGAATTAATGACGAAATCATAAAGGAAGAACTATTTTGACCCTGTGTATTCTGAAGAAGACAAAACAAGTAGCTGCCACTAAAGCTAACAATGTCCCGCGCCAACAATATTTTTTGTTAGTTACAGGAAATTGCACACAGGAAAATTAGAATTTTTTTCACGCCATTAAAATGTGTAGTACACTCTATATATTGGTGCTACGAAACGAAACAAAAACTTTATTCGAATGGTGGTGTTTTTCGTTTCGTGTTGTTGGGCAAATATTTTGCACCTATTCACACTGTAGGCCTACCCCGCAAAATATGGTGAACATTTCTTCGTATTAAAAAAAACAATTGTCGAAGCCCCTCTCATACCATACCCCACCCCAAGAAAGAAAACATACCTTCCAAAACGGTTTAACAAGCCATATCGGTTATTCCAATATTTTTAGGTACACAATATATATTTTTATGAAGTTACAACAACTTAATCTTCGGCAGAATACGTGGATTCATACATGTATATTATATTTATCTTGAGCTGGCTGTTTATTTATTGCCCAGCAGAGCACGAACCTGATCTGAATGAAATTTAAAACATTGGAAGACAGTAACCTCAAACTCACACAAGGTTTTTTGAAAATACGTCGGTATTAGGAGGGTCAGGCGTTCTTATCTTATACTTAGTAGCCAACATCATATTATCAATACATACGGCACACACATTTACAAATATCTGTTCGACACTGATGCCATGAAATACATTCCTGATATACAATATGCTTTGTTACTGATGTTTCACTCGGATAATAAATTAAAAGGTGATGTTGTTTCCAAAAATATAGACTTTGACTACATTATTGAGTTTGAGTAACAAAAAAACGAATATCTTACATTTGCAAACACATTGTATTAGGACTAGCCATTTTAACTATTGCCAATTATTGTATAATTTTGCTGATAGCGACATTAATTCTTGATTTCAACAGATATTATTTTCTCAGATGAATATTTGGGAATAGTTTGTAAGGGCTACTTTTAACTAGTAGTTTGTTTGGTTACCATATGGTACCAAATGAGCGTAGTCACTTTTAGCATGTTTAAAATCTTGTTTTTTCTTATTTTGTAATATCTTCTTAATTTCCAGTATCACAAAGTTTAAGTTCTTGCTTGATATTAGTCAGTACCACAATATTTATGTTGTATCTGAGATAGTAATCACAGTCAATAATGAGTCCACCTGCTGATCCAATGACATTATAAATAATCCTTGAATCCCAATAAAATTATTAATACATCCACCATATTCTGTTGCAGATGGTTCTTTGGGGGAGTCATATTGTTTGTAACTTTGTTCACGTTATACAAGCTATCCGGATTAGAAGATATTATTCAATTAGAAGATAATACTATGCTAAATATAAAGCAGGCGGAGAACGATATAAATATCCCCCAAAAATACATACGGAACGGGAATCATAAGACGGAAGATGTATCCACAGCAGTTGAGGAGGAAGAGGAGAATTCAGGATTTGACACAAACAATAAAGAAAATACTATGCAGAATATACCAGAAATGGAAGGGGAGCATCTGAATATACAAAATATTCACATAAAATATGACATTATTACTACGCAGAACGTAACACAGGCAGGAAGGAATCCTCTGAATATCCCACAATATCATATAAGTTATGACGATATCAATTCTGATGGACCAAACACATTCTCCTTCAAACATGTTTGTAATAACACTCGACCAAATGTCCTGCTCATTTATAAGAATATGTGGCACTATGTTTTTGATGGCCAGAATATGCTCTCCGTAGGAAGAGCATTTTATGATGACAGATCTATAACTGGTAAATCACCTGTGATCAGAATACCTGCTGTCATCACATACGCTCCTTTTCGTCAGTATTGCCACTTGTGGTACAAAGATGTTGACCACTCATTCTCCAGGCCAGTGTCACACGTGCAGAAATTTTACTTAAAAACAATGTTGAACGACACAGCTTATGGTCAAGCCATCTACACATGTCCACTTCCTGATGTCGCTCAGCTGCCCTCACATGTGTCACTGACCACCTCAGAATGTTACTCATCAGATGCTTCTAATCGCAATACAATGATGATTCCTGTCACAATTCCTGAACATCCAAATAAATTTGAACATGAATTTGGTGTCTGCGTGGCCATATCATACAATCGTATTATTCCAGATCAGTTTGTCGAATGGATAGAATTTTATCACATGTTTGGAGTAACTGAGTTCAACATTTACAATGCCAGTGTCTCCTCGGAGTTCGACCACATATTTCAGGTATTTATGAAACAAACAATGGTCCATGTGTCGAAGTCAACCTGAGTTTAATTAAAAACAACAAAATGACTGATGATAATTTAAAAAAAACTGTCGCGTTATCAGACAATATTATGACAGTTTAGTTACAGGTGGGAGTCGACATTTGGACCACTAGACGGCATGACAAATATACGTTGTTTTTTATCTATTCATATTATAACTATTAAGCAATTGTAATATTTGGGTAGCTACTGGTATTTGGAAATGTTCTAAGACATGTGGTGAAAGTAGCTACTTTACTATCCTACTTTATTGATTTATTATCAAAGAATATAAAACCATGCTTGCTTGTGTAAAACACAAAACACGTGTGTGTTTTTTTCAGTACTACATTACCAAGGGCTGGATAAATTTGTACCAGATGCCTGCACCACTACCCCCACCTGCTGGTGGACATTATATTCGCACATACGAGCAAGCACATGTGACGAATCTGAACGATTGTATGTATCGCAACATGTACCGCTACAAATACGTAGTGACAGTAGATTTCGATGAATTCGTGACGCCGAGTAATCACACAAACTATCACGATATGATGACGGCAATAGATAAACGTATGAAACTAAACTCAACATTTTGGTCATATACGTTTAGAAATGTTTTTCATTTGGAGCCAGCGATTCCAAAAGCGAAGCCCAACGGGACACTTCGGATAGAATACTACAATAAGCAGGCTCCACCTCATGGATTTATGGAGATACCTAAATCTTTTGTTGATCCTAGAAGATGTTTACTCAATTTTAATCACTTTTGCACTGGTCGTTTTCCTGGGACACCCCGAGCATTTACTATTGATGTCCCGACTGATATCGCAGTGTTTCATCATTTCCGAAATATTACCCCAGGCTCACCCAGACATAAGCTAATACCCAAACACTTCTTAAGTGACGATATTTCCAAGTATTCACATCAGATAAAACCACAGGTCATACATGCACTGAATGAAATAAGCAACATGAAGCGATCTAGAAAGTGAATGGTATAGGTCTACCCTTCACATGCAGTGATCCATCAAACAAAAACAGACTAAATGACTGCAATATAAGGTGTTAACTTGACAGGTTTAACTCATCACCCAGTTTTAGTCATTGGTGTCATTAAGTCAAACCGTAGGTACATTAGCATTTATATAATTATATTGTAAAATAAAGATATTAAAACAAAAAAATAAGAAAATATGCCAACAATGTAGGCCTATCGCATAAAGTTTGGAGGTGGTGGGTTATTCCCTTTAAGGTTAAATGATGCCATTGCAGAATACGAGGTGAAAAAAGCTATATATGATTTAAAAGTAGGGAAGAAGGCTGCAGGGCATGATATACTTATAAATGAATTGTATATTAATGCTATGGATATACTTACCCCTAAAATAGTATGTTTGTTTAATACTGTTTCAAAGTGTTTTTTTCCCAACATCGTGGTCAAAGGGAATTATTATACCAATACATAAAAAGGGAAGCAGAGATAAGGTAGATAATTACAGAGGAATTACGCTTTTGGGTACTTTAGGGAAACTTGTCACAAGAGTGTTAAATAATAGATTAAATTTTTGGTCAGATACCTATAGTGTATTTATTGATGTACAAGGGGCGATCAACTGTCGATAGTATTTTTGTTTTACATGGTCTTATTAATAATTGTTTGAACAATTCAAAGAAACTATACTGTGTTTTTGTTGACTATATAAGTAGGGATTGTTTTTGGTATAAGCTATTACAGAATGGAATATCTGGAAACATGTACGATATAATTCGTAATATGTATGAATCAGTGGTATCAAAAGTTAAAATAAATGGTGAGTTGTCAGAGTCTTTCGAGTGCTATATAGGTGTATGACAGGGGGAATGTTTATCCCCATTTTTGTTTTCCATATATATTAATGATTTGGAAAAATAATTTGTAGAAAAGGGTATGAAAGGGATAACTATATCGGACTGTAATTTTTTTCTTTTTTTTTATATGCCGATGATGCAGTGATATTTTCAGAAACACGAGAGGATTTACAGCATGGTGTAGACATAATATATGATTATTGTAAACGATGGCGCCTAGAAGTTAATATACAGAAAACTAAAATAGTCGTTTTTAGGAAAGGTGGCAGGTTATCACATGACGACCACTGGTTCTATGGTGATCAGCGTCTATGTACCGCTGATACATTTCTATATTTGGGTGTTCTTTTTTCATCTACTGTTAAATGGGCACAAGCTCAAAGTACACTTGCTCACCAAGCTTTAAAGGCAGAATTTTCATTACAGAGAATGTTGTACCATTTTAATGATGTAAAACCAGATTTCATATGTCAACTGTTCGACAAACTAATAACACCAATTCTAATGTACGCCTCTGAAGTATGGGGTTTTCACACGGCGGCTGCCATTGAACGTGTACAAACAGGTTTTTGTAAACGCATATTGCATTTGAAAAAATCTACAAGTAATAACTTTATATATGGTGAGGTGAATAGACTGCCATTACGCCTAGATCGCTATTATAGGATAACTAGGTACTGGTTAAAAATTGTGGTAATTAAACAGAACCCATTGGTCTGTAAAATTTATAATAACTTTTATATGGATGTTGAGAATGGGGCCAATGGTAATAATGATAATTGGGTTGTTTTAGTAAGAAATTTAATATGTCAACTTGGTTTTGCTGATGTCTGGTTAGCCCAAGGATTTGGAAATATCCAATTATTCTTAAAACTTTGTAAGCAGAGAATACGTGACCAATTTATTCAACAGTGGTTTGGTGAAATTGCTACAAATACTGATACAAAATTGTATAGTTTTATCAAAATTAGCTTCCAATACAGTGATTATTTTTTACACCTCAATATTCCCAAATATAGATATAGTTTATTGCGTTTTTTTGGCAGAAATCATAAATTGCCGGTTGTCACTGGGCGTTGGCGTAGAATACCATACCAAGACAGATTATGTACAACTTGCAACGTCCTCGGCGACGAATATAGCTTAGTTTTTTAATGTGTTTCTGATAATTTAGTACATCTAAGAAAACAATTTATTCCTACATATTATACACAAAGACCATCAATGATAAAATTTATCCAATTACTGAGATCGGATAATGTTACAACTATAAAGAAATTATCTGTGTTTTTATATAAAGCTTTGTATGTGTAACGCTATTACACTTGGCGGACACGAGCTGTTGAGCCGGTGTTGGGGTGATGTTGGTCCAGCGTCGCAGACGGTGGACCAGCATTACATTGGCACTGGTTCTGTGGTTCTTATTGGCTGGGACAGACTCCCTGCAGAGCTGATGCATCTTCATCTATCCAGTTGTCTGCCACCGGCAGAAGTCTGACGGTCAGACCTGATACGGCAAGATGAGCTGATGTTGCTGTTCCAGGTTTGTGCACAGGTGTACCGGAGAGCCACTGTCTTCGACGCTGTCCCGCCATCACACCGACGCCCACAGACTATTGTGGACCGCCACCTACTCAACATTCTCTCATGTCTCGTGCTCGCTGAGGCTACATCTTGTGGCTAGTGTGTTGTGTTTATGTTGATAATGTCCTAGTGCTGCCCCAGCAGGCACGATATGGTCTGATGATTTCTGACCGTGTTGCCTCAGTGCTGGGTCGCCGTTGCAGCGGCATTTGTTGGCATGCCGTGCCTGCTGGGGTGCGGGTCGATTCGATTTGTTCGACTTTGTTTTGATGTTGGGCCATCGTCTCTGACCCTGGTCTTGTATCAAACCAGAAGTTATGTTGTGTTTGTCGGGGTGGTACCCCCATTTATTACGCATTTGATTGAATTTATATGTTATTGACAATATTTATCATAATGCTGTACACTCGCGCACTGTTTGCACAAATTATTGTATGCGCACAGGCATGGTGCCTACTGCTGAATAAACAATAATAAAAACATAAATTACATGTAAATAAATGTGTATAGACTATGAGTGTAATAACAAGTATATGCTACAAACCGCCAAACGTACCAAATATTGGTTATTTTTCAATATGTGCCATCAAAGCAAAGAAACAGATAAAGTTACCCGGATATAGGCATAGAGCATAGTAATATTAGTCAAGCTTTAACATAGTTTACCATACTCACCTGATAACATTTTGTTAGTGATAATGGTGTGTCCTAATATGTCATCATTTGTTTTATTTCGAGAGTTATATTTTAATAAACTTCCATGACTCACTGTAAAGGTACTTTCACATCTATGCACGAATAGGAGGAGTACGAGTATGAACAAGGCAAACAAAAATCCTTGTGGTATTCTGATGCAGGTTTTCACTTACACATAAACACGAATACAAATACGACATAAACTAAATAAATATTGCCGTGTTCGTATTTGTGTATATGTGAACATAATTTTATTCTATATTATTATCTTTTAAATATTGCCATTAAATATAATGTATGGTAACCCTTGTGATAAAAAACTTTGAATTTATGTTCGTCATATGCGCTTGTTGACGTGTTTTGTATACAGCAGCAAAAAGCGTTAGCATGGTTGGTAGGCTTTATTATACGCTCTATTTTCTTTATCAGGCTCGAACCATGCTAATTACAGTGTTTACCCATATACCATACACTGATCAACGTTTTCAAATTTTATATTTGTTATATTCATGGCATTTTTGAACAGGCTGCAGTGTTTCAATTATCCCAGTGAGGCCTACTTCCTAGCTTTGCCCGTGCGGAGCACGGGTCATAGCTAGTTATAATATAATGGCTCGTAGACATTGGCTCAACTTCTTTTGAATGCGACAAGAGCCGGGCAAGAATTGAGCCACCGTTGGTGCAATTTATGTGCTAGACAGGCCATCCATTAGATCACGCTTTTTATCTTCGAGAATAAAACCCCTTAAAGGGCCCCCTTGTTAGCTACCAGCGACTAAAAGTCATACCCCACTGATTTCAGAGTACATGCCCAACACAGGCGCACCTGGAGTACCATCTAATGAACACCCTTCAAGGCTTATATCATTGATTATAATGCAATGTTAGAACGAAATACTAATACTAAATGAATTTGGCAGCCTAGCCAGATATATACAAATTTAATATGCCGTATGTGCCAAATATTAAATGCGAGCTCAGCTGCTCAGCGAAACATAGTAGGCCTACCAAACATAAACGCCAATTTTATTAAACCTTGTTTTTTTTGTACGCAAGAGGTGTAATGTCCGCATTGGCATTTTAATGATCAATGGCCAGATGTGTCTCAACATGCACAGATACATAGATGGCGAAAAAAGAAATTTTATATGATGTTATTTGTTCGTTATTTATCTTTCGGAAAAAAATTAAAAAAACACCATTTTACATTAGACCTACCACCTTAATCTGGCATCCATCGACCGTCACATGATGAATTCCTTTTCCGACTATGGACCTCCCACTGAATACTGATTTTAGTCCACAGCGCCATTGAGTCGCAATATTGCTGAGAGATACTGGCGCTATAGAAGTCATAATATTATATTATTATTATTTATTTTGTAAAAAATATATATAAATCCTAAATTTCATTATTATTGTTAAATTCGCGGGCTTAACTTTGTAAAAATAACGTATTTGAATTATATTTCATAAAATACATCAAATACAGGGATCAAATACAAAAAAAAATACAAATACAGGCCTTTAATAAAAATAAAATACAAATACGGAAGATTCAAATACAAAAGCACAAATACAAATACGTATTTGACCACATCCCTGGTTGCCATGCGTTGTTTTAGACACAATACTGGGTTGCCATGCATTATGTCTACTGGGTTGCCATGCATTGTGTTAGACACAATACTGGGTTGCCATGTATTGATTTAAATACACCACTGAGTTGTCATGCTTTGTGTTAGATACATGTACACTGCTGGGTTGCCATACATTGATTAGGTACAATATTGGGTTGCCATGCATTGTGCTAGATGTACTACTGGGTTGCCATGCATTGTTCAACAGCAATGCAGGCTTATTCATGACTGAGAGAGGAGGATGACAGCAATTCACCCTTATTTAGGACTGAGAAAGGAGGATAACAGCAATTCAGGCTTATTCAGGACTGAGAAAGGAGGATTACAGCAATTCAACCTTATTCAGGACTGAGAAAGGAGGATTACAGCAATTCTATCTTTTTTAAGACTGAGAAAAGAGGACGGCAGCAATTCAGCCTTATTTAGGACTGAGAAAGGAGGACAACAGCAATTCAGGCTTATTCGGGACTGAGAAAGGAGGATTACAGCAATTCAACCTTTTTTAAGACTGAGAAAAGAGGACGGCAGCAATTCAGCCTTATTTAGGACTGAGAAAGGAGGACAACAGCAATTCAGCCTTATTTAGGACTGAGAAAGGAGGACAACAGCAATTCAGCCTTATTTAGGATATCATCACGCTGCAAACACGAAAAAATAAAACGCCATGCTTCTATAATGTTTGCCAGCATCACAGACAGTAAGTCAATTTCACAGAAGTATTGGATTATTGTGTCATATTTGCCAGAGGTAGCCTATAGTTTATCTTTCAAAGATTCAACCCTAAAGCACTGTACTGTCTTCATTCATAGAGCCTAAAGGTTTTTTTTAACAAGGTCGGTAACAAAATAATACAGAAACAAGATGATAGGCTGTATTACCATGATCTTTTAAAAATGGATGTTTGAGCATGACAATGACATGACACTATAATGGGCTTTAACTTTTATTCAGAATGCCACATACTTCGAATCTTTCTAAGGTACGACAAAGATTACATATCATCGGTGATTGTGTATGCTGGTAAATAATACACAGCAAGTATAAGAGGTTTGCCCAATGTTGGAGCACTGTCAACAAGGCTGGTCCAGCATCAAGCCAACATTGATTCAATGTATCATGTTTGCTGAGAATAACGAAATGGCAGTCAAGCAGCACCATATCCAGTCGTGACAATCGCGCATCGGGATTCATAGACATAATGATTAAAACATTTTAAAAAGTCAGATCAAATATATCTGTGTTTTGTCCTGATGGGAATTAGAAAGGTGAAATCACTTAACGGTAAAGACAATCCAGACTTTGTTATCGAGAGACAGTCTGTGGGTTTGGTCGCATTATATTGGATATCTTAGGATCGGAATAACACATTATAGAGGTTTTCCAAATCGGTAAGCTAATTTTCACTTTGCAACTTATATACGACAGGTATTCTCACACTCTGTGCTGTATTGTACAGATCCTATGTAATAAATTATGGCTTATGTCTTACCATTAATAGCAGGTCGGCATCACCAATATCTCATCGGCCTCAGTGGCACAGAGTTCTGTTAACATATCTAGTTTATCATGTGTAAAATACAAATGCTGACAATTTTGTGCGATGTGGAAAATACTGCACATGATTGATGAATATGGTGTGAGGCGTCAGTGAGGTATTGTTCTATATCTCACTCAAGTGTATCCATGTCAAACAATGATGTGATTTTACAAAATGACAGAATATAATATATTGATGTTTTTTTACACAATAGCAGACAAAATATAGCATTTAAAATTAGTTAAGACTACCAATCCAGCCCTGCGGAAGCGTGGAATTCCATATTAAAAAAAATTAAAACGTTACATTTTGCTAGAAATTAATTTTATGTTGACGCCTTGTATTGTTATTGTGTGCTTTACAGAGTCGTGTAGGTGTAAAAAAAAGTGTAATATGTGAGTAAAATAGTATGCTGAAATGTGAAGAGAAATTTAAGTAGTTGCAATTTAGAAATGCTTGCAATTTTGTTGTTGTTTAGTGTATGTTCATTTTGTGCATTATATTTGCTGCCAGCTATAATTTTTTTTTTGTAATTTATAAATTCTGAAATAATCATTACACCACTGTAAAATACCACATTGTAGGCGAGGGACGATGACAGTACAATATGACAAATGTAGGCGATCAAGGTCCATAAGACAGAAATAACACACCATTTTTATTTAAATAAACTTAGAAGTAAACTTATTTAACCTTGATCCCTTTCCATATTCAGAACGATAGTTTTATATTATGACATGACTGTGATGACCGACAGATATTGCTTCACACCACTCACTGCACTTACATTACGTCGACAGAATTTTACTTTTATTGTAATTGTTGTAATTTGAATTGCAAAATATAAATTTTGTTTTTATTTAACGGGCTTTCCCTACGGGTCTCAAATTTACAAACACGCAGGGTCAACACTTCTAAACACTGCCAATTGATATGTTTTACATCTTTGAGGGACATCGTGACCATCGCCAAAATACACAGGTGATATTAATGGGATGTTCGAAGCTGGTTTAGTGACAAAAAGGAAGGGATTTTCCTCTGTGGTGATCCTTTAAGAGAAAAAAAACAAATCAACATCGGACCCTTTATCTAGACCCTCAGCGGCTTGGCCAAAGCCATTATAATGAAGAGATGGTTGTTATTAATTGTATGAACATTTCGAAATACACACTTATCGGGTATATATCTTTTTCAAATGGAGGGTGGAGAAAGATAATGTAGATTTACGATGATATATACCTTTTTAACACAATATTTAACTTTTGAAACTTTTCTTAAAGACACTTGGTTATGGGCCTTTAACAACTTTAAAGTATAGTGTTGTTTGTAAGTTATGTGAGCTATTACGAAGTAGACCTATATTTAATTTTGATTGATTAGTGTGGTAAAAGAAGTCATAGGCCCAGCTTACTTGTTCCAAGAGAGTTGGGCGAGCTGGCAAAATTGTGGGGCGAGTTGTAAGGGGGGTGGGGCAAGTTGATAAGAGAAGTGGGGCGAGTTGGTAAAAGATGGGCGAGTTGGTCAGAAAACTGGGCCAAGTTGACAAACAGCATGGGGCAAGTTGGTAGTAGAAGTGGGACGAGTTGGTTGGGGCGAGTTGGTGATGGGGAGAGTTGGTAGGGTGTGCGGGCTGGTCTTGGAACGAATTGACTGTAATCTATTTGGCCTTTGTGTAGGGCCTACGCTATTTCATATGGCCTGGTTGGCAATGCTGCCTGGAAGTGTAACTTTTACAATGGTAATGATGATATTCTATACAGCAACATTTAACAACGTAATGGGCCTTAACTTGAAGAAAATTTATGGACCGGACAAAAAGAATCATCAACTCGAATTTTATAAAGTAATATTCTTTCTTCAATGATTTGTTTATATCAAATGCTAAGCTGAAACTTATCTATCTTCGAATATGCGCTGTGGCATCCCTGATGTTACACTCATCAGCCCAAAATGAAGGATAACTCTAATTTTTAACATTTTTATAAGATAGTACATTTACGTGTATACATCTACTTGACTCTATAGAAGAATATATATATTCAGGTTTACATTTTTTACACACATAATGTCGATTAAACTCAAAAATATAACGTCTGTGGTCCTAATATTGTCAGGATCCTAATATCGTCAACTATACACGAAATTGCCCCTAGTTTGCACCCACGTCACACTAGGAATAAGCTGAAAGTACCACAATATACAGATTAGTCTTATATCTTCATTGAAGCTAATTCGTAATACCTTCTGTACAAATGTGTCCTCAAATCTGGCACCTTCCAATTGGTCACATTTCCGAACATTCCACAGAGAGTATGGTATGAGCATGTTTGAATATCAGAGATGTGCAATATTGGATCTGATTACGTAATCGGGTGTAACAATAATAAAAATATAAAAATAATAACAATTATTGGGCTGCTACAAGTATCTACAAATGTATTCGTTTTTTTCTTCGTAAATATTTCCTTCAGCATTTAATGTAATGCGCACACTTTTGCTTGAAACAGTTAAACATATGCTATGCATTTTTTCACACCTTGTTTCAAAGCCTACAGGGGTACTGGGATGATTGCTAGTAGTAGTACTTTTCGCCCCCATCCGGGGAGGGTCATTAGGGATCTGTTTCGTCTGTTGGATGCTGTTACGGCATTGTACGGAAGCACTAGTCTACAGCAATCATCCAAGGGCAGCTGCAGCCTCCTCGTATCTGGCTATAATCTTCGGGCGGATTGCCAGTGGCGTACCCTGGTTCCTCCGCTCAACAGCGGAGCCAATGCAGCACCCGCATCAGTGCTAGCGCTGATGTAGGCCATGGTAGCCTGGGAGTGATCCTTCCTATTGTTACTCTGGGGACTATCCGACCCGAGGATAGCGGAGCTGCGCGAAATGCCACAGAGTTTCATCATTAAATTGTACAGCGGAACTCAAGTCTCCGGCCGTCTGGGCATGTCTGGGGGTATATCCCCTAGACATGCCCAGAACCCCTTATCGGGCGAGCGAAGGAAAACGCTCTCAATAACACACCATGCCCTATCACCCCCACCCTCACATCATCATCTGTACATCATTCATCTCATCAATTGACTACAACGTTTTTATCGTATTATAATGTCACTTAAAAGACCTTTTGTGCCGAAAAGTGACGTAAAGCAATGATTTACTACTACTACTTCAAAGCCTACATACAGTATTTAGCTAATATTAAAATGTAATTATGTAGATCGGTAAAATATGTCTTGTCACAATCGGTTTCTATAATCATACACATATTGCTCTTTCAACTCCACTCCAATAATTAATTAATTAAGCTATATAACGACAGCTTCAAAAATTGATGTAGTAATCACTCACATTAAATTCCACGAAACAATGAAAACAATGAAAAAAAATAGTAGCCCTCATGCCTCTCGCAAAAGGGTGGGCGGAATTTTTGTAAGCCTAACGTTCAAATGGCCACCAAAATGTAATACAAAAATCATATCTCCATCGATTTACCACATAGGTATGTGCAATTTATCGCTTAGGTGATTTGGGGTCAATAAATTCATTCCTTGTGGCTTTGATTTTTAACCACAATTTTATTTAATATTTTATATTATAACGATGGTCTAAAACAATAGTGGGTTAAGTCAACTTGACAGCGAAATTGTGTTTATCTTTTTGCTTAGAACTACAGTCTACTAAATCCACTTATCAGCATGTAGACTTGGACTTATAATGATGAAACACACAGCGATTGGAATTTGACAGTAAATCAAGTGAAGTTATCAGAGTATTTTTTACCTGCAAAAGTGATTTACAGAAGCAAAATTGGGATCAACAAGACACCAAGTTGACTTAGCGCTTTGTTACACCGGGAACACAGAATATACAGAGATTGTTCCTAGATCAAGAATAAACTAAGTCCAGGCATTTCCCCTGTGTTGTCTCCACATGTCTCAGAATAAGAATGCGCTAAGTGCACTTGCACCGTTGTTCTCCCAGAAACAGAGCCCATAAGCATATAACACGAGAATTACAATGTGTCAAGTCGAATTGGTCCTGTGTTGAACAGATATTATGCTGATATGTGTTCCTTTTCCCGAGAATAACAATGTGCTAAGTCGACTTGATCTGTTGTTTTAAACTGAATTTGGAATAAATTCAAACTTTATACATATTATAGATGACTTAGCTGGTTATTATTCTAAAGGCCAAAAATGTCATTTAGCACACTATTGTTTTAACCCATCGATAAATAGTAACCAAAAACACTTTGGAAAACATAGAAACTAATATAAGATATAGGCCTACACGTTGGTATTTAGAGTATACATGAACAAAATAATAAGACATTTATGGTATATAGTAGAGCCCAATAAATATTTTTAAATTATACTTACAAAATATTTCCTTGGAAAAAAACAATGTTTTGTTTTATATGTAACACCCCCTACTGTACAAATGTCTCGACCATGCCATGCTACCTAGACTAACAATTTTTGCAGACAGACCCGTTTTGAGTTTAGAAAACTCGTAACATGTTACATAGTGTGTGGTGGAGAGAGTCACCTCGCGGTTGCAATGCACATGTTCCTGGTGTGTGGTTGGGACACTACACAGTAGACTCTGTGTAATACATGTATAGCTTAAACTACATTAATGAAGTTACAACAAATTTAATAATTATACTATTATCACTTTCTGTCAATATAATAAGTGACCACTTTCAGAATTTTTCAGTCTCAAATGTTTTTTAGTTTACTAGCAATATTATTTATATTAATAAAAACCCGGTGGCCATCATGGATTTGTGGGTGAAATATAGGTCAAAATAACTAAACTACACCAGAAATAAATTTCTCGCCCTGAAATCACATATAAACAATAATTGACACAAATCTAGGTGACAAACCAAGATTACTTATCATAAATGGAAAAAATGGCGGCCATCTTGCATTTGTGGATGAAAAAATAGGTCTAATTATCTCAAAACCCCAAGAAATATATTTATCAACCCCAAATCACTAATAAACGATAAATTACACCCACCTATGTGGTAAGTCAATGGGAAGTTGATTTTTATATTACATTTTGGCGGCCATTTTTAATTTTAGGCCTTCAAAAATTCCCACCTTTTTGCGGGAGGCTTAGGGGTCTTTCTTTGTTGGTTGTAGAAAGTAAGTCAATCATAAAATCAACCTCCGGAAGCAACAGTCACGGAATTTACCAGATATGACCGAACTAACATGTAAAACACACCTTATTAGTCTAATCATCCACAGATCGTCACCTGAACCGAGCTCAGAGGGGCACTAAGACCAATGTATGATCAATGTCACGTCCAGTTTCAGAGCACATAGTGGTCAACAAGTCATCGGTTCACCAAAGAACTAAGGCCGATAAAGACAAAAGTTTCTAAGTGTGAGTGCAGAAACATTCCCCATGATGATGATGATGATGATGATCATCATCATCATCATCATTATCATCATCATCTTTATGTATCGAGCCCTTGTTCAGCTCTATGTTTAACTGTAACCTTTTCTCTTTTTTTTCTCACTTTTCTCGCGATCACCATTGCATGAAATCTGTCTACTTCTCTATCAATGCTCGATTTTCTTCTTCTTTGCAAAATAGTTGCCTGTGAAATATTACGTTTTGTGTATTTGTAATCAGCAATGATTTTATGCATAATTAATTCTCAAGAAAGTATTTAAATTGTGCGCTTAAACTTCTTCATGTAATTCAGTGACATAATTATATTGACTGAATGGGGGATCAACGTAACATACTCCTTGCACATGACGTTACTACTTAGATTGATTTAGCATCTAGTTTTCAAAGTTAAAATTCAGATTGAAATGAAAACAATAGGTGTTTGACCAATGTCGATTTAATGCTGGCACGCCATCTGCGCAGCCGGCCCAACATTTATTCAATATTGAATCAATAACTTTGTTTGCTGTGCAAAAAATAGACAACGAAAACTAGTCCAACAAAGACGAGACATTGAACCAGTGACGATGGCCCAGCATTTAATCAACACCGTGTCAATTGTGTCGTTTTTACCTTTTGAATATTGTATTCCTTGGAATAGATATCTCCGCCTCATCTATTGTCTGTGGTAATGGTTTGTCCTTGGTCTCTGGTAGTAGTAACACACAAATTCCTTGTATGAGACCAAAACAGCCAAACACCAGAGGTGGCAATCTGACAGAAACAGCTGTCTGCAAGACAGAGAAAACAATCAAGAAAAATATATCTTTGTACTGAAAGCAATGACAAAACCTGGAATCGTGTATGATACATGATTCTATACTGGACCCATTATTATACCATTACTTGCTTGTGGGACTGTACTGGAGACCACGTAGCTTGAAATAAAGGGCTTATGGACATAAAAAAAAATATATTTTTAAAGATCATGTTGATAGAAAGTATATCCCCACATTAAACCTCACATAATTATAAGTTGTAAACAATATGATAGACATAATCTTTAGACAATGGGAGAAAAATATATCGATGCTCACAGTGTTTCAATGTTTGTATTTAATTCAAACGTGCCACAAATCCATTTACCAACGTTTAATGTTTTGATTAATTTTTTGAAAATGTTTTGAAAATTACTTACATGTGTCCATTTTTAATGAAATTATATGCCAGCTATAAAATGTTATACTGATATATCCTTCGAATTATCTTGATTTAGGACAATATTAACCCTTAGGACACTGACCTATTCAATTTAAATTTTCAGTCACTTGAAGTTTGTGTCTCGCTACCGCGATCCACAAGTGACTGACAATTTGTGTTATTTGTGAAATTTGAGTCCCAACATATATAAGTGTTTCAAAATTGAAAGGACATTTTACTTTTAACAACTGGTTATACAGGTGCCAATGAAAGCGCAGAATGTCTACTGTGGTCGACATCAGTCTTTTAAAGGTTAACCCTTTAGCCGCCAAATTACTCAATTGGAATTTTCATCAACTTGAAGTTGTGTCTCGCTGACGCGATCCACAACTTCAAGTGAGTGAAAATTATTCAAATTTGACAAAATGTAAGTCAACAAATTTCAAATCTTGCTGATTAATGTCATGTTTTATCTTTAACAGGTTTAAAAGCTGATATGTAATATGCTAATAAAAAATGTAAAAAACGAATATGGACGGCACCGGCGGTTAAAGGGTTAAAAAAGAATGAAACGACTCTAGACGTGATGATTATCACTGTGTCTCTGTCCTCTGATCATGTGTTCAAACGCATATAAACTGAGAAACTGAAAGCTCTGCAATCCACATTTAATTTAATTTGTTAAATATGTGTTTAATATTTTGACATGTTGAAAGATAATTGAAGGGGTGAGAACAAAACCAAGGCTATGTAATTTTTGTTTCTGTTATTTGAGTTTGGGGTACCACAGAACAAAAATGGTTGACTTAGCCTTGATTTTGTCCTGAACAAAATGGCCGCTTATGTCTTGAAAATTGGTTATTTTTATGATATTTTGTGGTAGACCCATACTCGAATAGCTGAAAAATTGACATAGCCTTGGTTTTGTTCTGACCCCTTCAATTATAGCCGTTTGAAAATCATCACTCACCAGAAAGCCGATGTATGGAGCGCAGAAGGAGGCGAGTCTACCTCCTAATGACGTTAATGACAGTGCCTGATTGCGTAGCTCTGTAGGATAGACCTCGCAGGTGACTGTCCAAAGCAATGACGCTGCGATGGCGATTGCAAACTTTCCCAAGAGAGTTAAGAGATTTATTATCCATACATTACCTGTCAACAAATAAGTAATAATAAGAGTTTTAGCAGTGATCTTCAAAAAATACTTACAAAAAATCATCTAAAATGAAAAGTAGATAAGAACACTGATCATACAAACACTGACCATTAACGAATAATACAAATAATAGGACAATCATTGAAACGCATTGAGGTGTTTATCTCTCACATGTATGGATTTTGGCACAGTTTAATAATTTCCTGTGATATGAGATGATAAAGGTTTAACACAAAGTTGTTGTAAACTGTACCGTACTGGCGTGCAGTGCAGTGCAGTGCAGTGCAGTGCAGTGCGCAGTGCGCTGCAGTGCGCTGCAGTATGCAGTGCAGAGGACACAGGACACAGGACACAGGACACAGTGCAGAGGACACGGGACAGGATGCACTCCACTCTACATTTAATCCCCAACATTTTAATCTGGAGGATGTTTACTCTTACTCACCTATAGGTATGAATATTATTGGCAATAGAGCTATTCCAGTGGCGATAGAGCTGACAAATAATATCACAACACGACCCACATATTTAGACATAATAGGTAAGAGTAGATGTGTCGGGATTTCAACAGCTCCAGAAAGAGCGAAATTCACGTAAAGATTCCCTTCCAAATATGACGTGTTGAATGTCAAGCCGAAAAAAATTGCAGCTTTTAGCAACCTACAAAACAATGAACGTCAGTAGCTCATCATACTACAAATAACAATGTAAGTCGGTATTAATAAAATAAAACAGCTATTATTAGGCATAAAAAAGAAGTGATTGTGACATTTATCAGATAAATCTACTCACCATATGATGAGCAGAGTGATTATGACATTTCTCAGATAAATCTACTCACTATATGATGAACATAGTCATTGTGACATTTCTCAGATAAATCTACTCACTATATGATAAACAAAGTGATTGTGACATTTATCAGAGAAATCTACTGACCATATGATGAACAAAGTGATTATGACATTTCTCAGATAAATCTACTGACCATATGATGAACAGAGTGATTGTGACATTTCTCAGATAAATCTACTCACCATATGATGAACAGAGAGATTGTGACATTTCTCACATAAATCTACTCACCATATGATGAACAGAATGATTGTGACCATTCTCAGATTTCTGGTGCGAACTAGGTCAGCTAGTGTATACGTCTTAGTCTGTAAACATACATACAATAGAACTCAGCTACATTGCCTGGCGAGCCCGGCCAATTTCATTTATGGCCAGGTATAGGCCAATTTTCTTAGTCACAAGACATTCTTGCCTGTGCTATTGAGGCCGGTGAATAATTTTCTGGGTCAAGTCATAGGAAATGCATCAGAGGGGAAATACAATACTGTGAACAACTCTTCATCCGGGGAAGTGACCTTTCAAAAATGCCTGAATTCGGGGATTACCCTATTTTCATCTAAACATAGCAACAAGTCACAAACATTCGCCACTTGGGCATACCAGAG
>OZ024910.1:13836560-14016917 GCA_964017125.1 Flabesymbios commensalis
CGCAATTAAAATGAGTCACCCTATCCAGGCCTGGTCTAAACTGACCTAACAAATACCGAATTTTACCCCGACTTTGTGTACTTTTAAAATGTTACACTACTGAAAATGCTAATGGTAATGCAAATGGCTAATGTACCGTTATCTTGAGTAGAACCGGATACCCTTAAATCTGATTTAAAACGACAATAAATCATAGAAAATTATTATTATTAATATTCAATTATGATATCATTATTCTTTTCAAGAAACATTGTTTTATTAATCAGTTGAATGCTAGACATAACTTACATATATATAGCTATATATACACCAAGCTCTGGTAGAGTTATTGCAATCACCAATATCCTCCACGTTTACTCAAATAGGCAAGTGCTGCTAAGACGATGTAACCAAAACACCAAAATAAGAAATACAAATTTCCAGCGAAAATCCTCCACTTAGGACCTACAAATTCGTTCACTGAAAACAAGCTGTTAAATGCTTTAGGTTCCAACGCGGTGTATGAATTTACTGTAGTTACAGATACATGTTTAAATAATTGTATTAAAAACTTTTACGAGTTTGTTTTTGTTTGACACAAACACATATTATTTAGTTTGAGTTAGACCCCAGGAACATTAGTTGACTTCCTCAACGTGAGATTATGACATCTGGGCCTCATTCCATTTAATGTTGGCCAACCGTCCGCGACGTCAGTCCGACATTAATTTACCACTTGGTCAACGTCACGTATTTTCTGAGAGTCCACAAACTAACCCATACATACAACACTGAAATATCTTGATACAAACAATAGGGATCACAGTTTATTTTCATAAATTTCTTACTCAGTATTTTTTGCTTGATTTGAATACATGTATTACATGGTTGTACGATCATTATAATTGTTTACTTCTTTCAGTGTAACGTGGGGATCAACCGTTGACGTCGGATTGATACCCAAGCCAAAAGGGTTAACGAAGACACACTAATTAGGTTACAAAATAAAACTTTATTCCTCTCGGCGTCCGTTTCACACTATTAGAATGCATCATCAGGACCAATGTTCGTGATGTTTTCCAAAAGGACTGCAATATTTACATTATCTTGCACGTTGATCGTCATGTTCTTTGGTTGTTTTCGTCGATATAAACGTGATACACACCATGAAGAAATAAACCAAACGCTTTTTAAAATTCAATATCCAGTTGTAAAAGTTATCCATACCTTGCACAAAGTTACAGTTGTCTTTTCCGCTGACAAAGTTGGCTTGTAGAAACCGCAGAATAAGAAGAGATGTGATATTGGGCGCTGCAGCACAAGCGAGTCCAGAGAGTATACTGGCCATGCCTGATACTAGGTACACTGACCGTGTTCCAAATCTGTGAATAGCAAACGTGATATTATTAAGCTCAAAATGAAAATTACGAAATTTAGCGTTATCGCATTCCTACTGAAAGGAAGAGGTCATATTTGCTAAACGCCGTTTAATTCCAGTATTTTTTTTAATTCTACTCAATGATTTAAATATATAAAACAAACAGCATAATGACCTCAAATGTGTTTTTTAAACATAATATGTTTTACTGATAAAGCACAATTAACCAACCTGTCAGCAAAGTATCCGAATATAATATTACCAGAGGTACTTCCCGCCATGTATATAGCTGATAGTGTGGTGGTGAGCCAAGTCCTGCTACATACGAGGTCCCACTGTAAACATAGTAATACATGAGAACATAACACTAACAAGCCACACCCCCTACATAAATAGAGCTATAGTCATTTTTGCCACGACTCGTTAATCATTATTACTTTAGACGGGTCATGTGACAGTAATAGAGGTCAAGTTGGCGATGGTAGAGGTCACCAGATAGGGTCACCAGAGGGGTCGAACTCCCATCAATCATTTTCCTGTTAGGGGACAGATACATTCCTTAAACTCTATGCTTCTTCATTAATAATGCTAGAAGCAGCGCACGATAGTCATCATGAATCAGTTGTGGGCCGCGAATATAGTGTGGCGGCCGTCTCGCAGCGGCGGCACGATTGGGCCAGCATCTGAAATGTTGGCCTGACTTGGCAGGGCTTGCCGGACGTGTGAGTATTATTAATAATAATATTAAAATTGTATTAGCATTAAACATTAAAGTCTGTGAGCATACGATACAAAAATAATTATAATAAAAAGAACGTTTATTATGTGCAAACGAAGTACCCGTCTAAAAGACAACAGGTATTAAAATTACAAATACATAGAACAGCTCGTTCTATATATTTGTATGAATTGAAGAAAAAAAGAGCACAATAATTATTAGGAGGATAACATTAAGAAATATTAAATGACAAAGAAATAGAAGGTTTACTGAAAACAAACATTTAGCTAGTTTTCTCACTGTTGGTCCATGAGTGGATGTAAATAAAGTTAATAGTTTAAACATGTTTGGCCGAGTTACAAAGTGTTTGGGTAAAATATGTCTAAATCAGTCAAATATGGGACAATAAAAAATACAGGGGTATTCATCGCCAAGGATAATACAGGTATTACATAAACGTGCATTATACACTAACCTGTTACACCCTCTACTTGGGAAAACATTGGGAAGGCTATGTTTTTGTACGAAATTGTGTAAGTGCAACTCTGTGTTTCAGGGCAATAGTTATATTTAAATACTGAGAAAAAGAAAACGATACATGCAAATCTTTGTACAAAATACAACTTGACCTTTGGCTTATAATTCCAAACCATTGCTGCATATATAGGTCACACAACCTGTGTCTACACAAAGTGATAAAATAAAGCTCATTTGCTACAAATTGTTCGGTCTCCACGAGTCCAAACCATGGACTATTAATTAGACAATTAACTAGACTTGCCCAATTGATTACACAATTATTACTTAGAGTTTCATTGTCAAATACATCATACATATTTTCACCAATGGGCATGCCTTACCGTTACCAATTTTCACCCAATATTTTAATATTATAATTTTACTGTCGATGAACATTGGAAAACGTCCTAGCTCTCCATAGACTATTTCATTAGTGGTACCGTTTGCACCTTTGTGTGACCATTTACAAAACTTCAAATGAGCTCTCTCAACTGCGTGGAATCCACAAATTTCAGACGCATATAAAATGACCGGAGCAAAAAGTTCATCGAAAAGCCTACATAACATAGCAGAGATAGGGTTCACCGATTCGTGAACGCCACGTTTTAAAGCCTAGAAAGCACGTCAATCCCTATCAGCAATATTTTTTTGAGTACATGAAAATTTTCCAATGTATAATTATTTATTACCAATATAATTGATGGCATCAACAATTTCAGGATTAGTGTCACCATAAAAACAAAAATCATCAATAGATAATCCACCACCCTTTCTAAATACAACCACTTTTGATCTATCTACATTTATGAATAGTCCCCATGTTGTACAATTGTTATATTAACAGTCCAAAGAGTCTTGAAGACCTTCCCAATTAGCTGATATCAGTGCTGATGCATCAGCGTATAAAATTTGACATAGTATTAAATCACCAACTGTAACATGGCTATAATGCGCTTAAACAAGTGACATTTTATTCAAGATGTATTATGCAAGGTATAATGAACTTAGCAATGTTATCCTTATTATGCCATCTGCCTCCCCATCGCTACCTCTGTAGAAATGATTGTAATATCAAGAGTCATATGACAAATAAATCATGTGACACCTATAAACAATGGAAATAACTGTCCATGGGCGTATGAGTTCTCTAGGCTAGTCGTTGACGATTTTTCTGTCACTAGGCTATAGACTCGGCTCGTATGCAAGGACATAACAAAGGAGATAAAGAATTAAACTATGAAGGTTTATGTTTTCTTTGATGATACAAGTGAGGATGACGATAATATATTTTTAAATTAGCAACATGACTTTTTGGGATGGCACAAATAAATCAAACTCACATGGCGCAACAAACATGTGTCCGTGGGCAACATGGTGCGGGGTAACTTTTCTCTGTGTATCTGGGGTCCATACAAAGAATGTAACTAGAAGGGTCTAGTTTTTTGTGAACAAAAACTGGATATGTCTCCCCTCCAGCAGCATAACCATAAAGGTTGATAGCTAATAGATGTAGTGTTAATGGCCTTTGTAATTAATGTTATTAAATGGCTCCGATGTTGACCCAATGCTGGTTCAGTGCTAGCTCACAATCTGCGACGCTGGCCCATCAAACCAGCACTGGGTCAACGCCTCGTGTTTGCTGGGCTGCGTTCAACCCAGTAAACACAAAAAATTATTGTCATTTGTGGAGTGTTTTGGAATGTTTTGAAAATCTAAGAAAGTACAAGTAAGAAACTATCTGTTTAAAGAACAGAAATTACATAATTCTTCCGCATAAAATATGTTAGATCTTCGGTTGTAGGCCTGGTTAATCATCCAATCATCCCAATCCAATTGCAAAGCTACATGACTCTCAGCCTTATGATTCTTTTTACACTATTGTGATTTCTAGAGAGTGGTTGTTTGAACAAACGTTTACCCTATGTTGTTTTAATGTTGGACCAACTTCGTCGTCAGTGGCCCCGCATGAAGTATAACATGTTGTGACATCTGCCTTCATTATTCCCAGCAAACACTAGACGTTGAAACAATATTGGGTTAATTCTGAGTCAACGTGGTTGACAATGGACCAACGTTAGTCAGCACTAAAGCTTGTTGGGTACCCGCACTCTAAGTTGCCAGTATGTCTGGTTGCCGTTTTTTGTTAGTTCTTCAGATTTTTAGGCCTAATGAAATGGGCCGGGCTCTCTGTTAATTCATTGTAGCTGTTGTACCTTTGAACTGAAACATTGTTGAAAATTGTGTGCACTATGTAATTGGGGCCCTTTAAATGTAAGCTTCGGGTAACTGGCTTGATATAGTTACATTTAATTCAGCTGATTCGTATCTCCCCAACAGTTGGTCATTATTAAACTGTCGGCAATAAATGAGAAATCGATAAATTAATTATCTTATTTTAACATTAATTATCAACTGTTATTTTTTCATCTTTGTTACTTTTTGTCCTACTAAAACTGTTTCTTCTTGTCTGTTACTTATTATTTCCGTTACTTTCTGTCCGCTAACCTATATGCACATGCCGAACACACGATGTGTTTGTACTGGGCCAACATTGCAGAGGGTTGGCCAGCAAATTCCCGGTTAATGTGTGGTGAACAAGGCACTTTAATTAACGTTATTGATGGTTAATGAGACTCTTGAACATTATCCAAACAAGTATTTGTCAGAACCAAATTTTAATATCTATTACAACCATTATATTTTTAGCACAATGTTTAGTCATAATAAAATGAACATTTTATAATTAATATATTGGTTATCTGGATCTTTAGATACTACTAAGTATTATAATCCGATATTTACGCACAGTGTTGTCATGTCTATTGCAATAACGTTGTGTGGCAAAGCCTGCGTAGTGTCTACATAGCAGGATATCCGATTAAATGTAAATTATACAATAAATTAATAAATGTATATATCGAGGGCTTGGAGCAACACTGTCGTAAAGGCCATTTCTGGCCAAAAACGATTTTCAGCTTATCATAACAATCACTTGCCACTCCGCTGGATAATAAACAATTGGAGCTCTAAGCCATACAACAAATGTGTTATGCCTAAGGACAACATAATCGGTTGTGCAAGGGGATGCAGGTGTAATGCAACAGATTCCACTTGCTGTTACTTGCGACAGTGTTGCTTTGAAGACTTTTGTTCAGTTATCTAAAATGTTGCAATGCAACAAAGTCGCATGTAATTTTTTTGGTAATTACGACAGTGTTGTGTCAAAGGCTATACTGATAAGTAGGCAATGAAGCGCAATGCAACACAGTGGTAAGTCTCTCAACTTGCTACTTGCTGCAGTATTTATCATATTCGATTTTTTTTCACAGATTAACAGTGTCACGCAAAAAATATATTTGCCAAATGGTGGATTAATTAATATGACTGGATTATTAAGGTGGTTGTAATGTAATCACTGTAATGGTTATAACGTGACCAATACTATAAGCTTTAGCTTTATGTAGACTTATTGCAAGGAGACATGCGGAAATATTAAAGTCATCACTGTGACACAATGTATGCATCACTGTCATTGAAATAGGTCCTGCCTCCGAATATACGGATGATTGTACAGCATGTAGGTTACTATGATTAGTACAATAATAATATATTCGAATAATAATTATTATTATAGGACTATTTTACACAAACAACAATGTTTTAATTACATCCTTTTACAACACCATCGTTGAGGTGAAGAGCCAAGAGATATGGTACTGTAACTTTCTCCCACTATCGACTCTATATTCGCAGGCCCATATTCAGAAGATGGTATTCGGAACCCCTCCTTCAACATGTTCAAGCGCAGGTATAGCAGGTAAGAAACCCTCTCTCTCTAGCCCAGACATAAAATATATGGCACCCCCTCCCTCTAGCCTAGACATAACGGGTAGAGCACCCCTCCCTCTAGCCCAGACATAACGGGTAGAGCACCCACTCCCTCTAGCCCAGACATAACGGGTAGAGCACCCCTCCCTCTAGCAAAGACATAGAAGGTAGGGCAACTCCTCCCTCTAGCCTAGACATAAAAGGTATAGCATCCCTTCCGTCCAGCCCAGACATAGAATGTATATCACCCCTCCCTCTAGCCCAGATATAGCAGGTATGACACCCCTCCTTCTAGCCCAGACATAACGGGTAGAGCATCCCTCCCTCTAGCCCAGACATAGAAGGTACGGCATCCCTTCCCTCTAGCCCAGCCATAGAAGGTATGACACCCCTCCCTCCAGCCCACGCATAGCAGGTAGAGCACCCCTCCCTCCAGACATCGAAGGTGGGGCAACTCCTCCCTCTAGCCCAGACATAGAAGGTAGGGCAACCTCTTTCTCTAATCCAGACATAGAAGATAGGGCAACCCCTCACTCTAGGCCAGATATAGAAGGTAGGGCACCCACCCCCTCTAACCCAGAAATAGAATGTATGGCAACCTCGCCCTCTAGCCCAGCCATAGAAGGTAGGAGACCCCTTCCCCCACTATCGACTATTAGCCAGTCAAGACTCAGAAGATAGGGTACTTTCTCCTACTATTGACTCGTTATTGGCAAACCATCACACCTCTGATTATTAACTTATTAACTTTATTAGATTAACTTATTCTAACACTAGAGTGGCTAGGGTCCCAGACATATAAGGTAGGGGAACCCCTCCCTTTACATGGCTAAACTCAGACATGTTAGGTCGGGAAACACCTCTCCCTCTAGCCCAGACTTAGAAAGTAGGGCACCCCTTTCCCCTAGCCTAGACATAGACTATAGGCTAACCCATCCCTCTAGCCCAGACATAGAAAGAAGGCACCCCCCCCCCCCCCTGCCTCGAGTCCAGAATTAACAGATTTGGAAACCCCTCCCTCTAGCCTAGACATAGCAGGTAAGGCACCCACTCCATCTATCCTGGCCATAGCAATTATGGCAGCCGCACCATCTGGCCTAGGTAGATCTGGAAACATCCCCACCCCCATCCCCACGTGGCGCATCCTCTCCCTCCAGCCTAGACATAGCAAGAAGAATAACCCATCACTCTAGTCCAGACATAGAAGGTAGACACCCTGTCCCTCTAGCCTAGATAGCAGGGTGGGCAGCCCCTCCTCTAGCACAGACATAGCAGAACTGGCAACACCTTCCTCTAACACATACATAACAGACAGTACCCACTCCACTAGACCGGATGTAGAAAGTGGGACAACCCATTCCTCTAGGCTAGACATTGCAGATCTGATAACCACTCTCTTTAGCACAGATATAGAATGCAGGGCACCCCTTTTCTTAAGCACAGACATAATAGTTATGGTACTCACTTCCTCTAGCACAGACATAGAAGAAAGGGCACCCCCTCCCTCCGGCCTAGACATAGAATATAGGGCACCCCCCTCTGATCAAGACGTTGAAGGGTGTAAATAGATGTAATTCCTCTCAAAGGGGAAATATGATTCTAGATACCTTTGTCATGTAGATCGCTACTGGTTAGAAATTTATTTCAACGATATATTTCAAAACATTTCAAAATCCACTAGATATGGCAATGATAGAATGGCAAAATGGCAAATGCAAATGGCAAAATGCAGACTGACGGCTAAATCCAGGAGAGAAGCGATAGACTAAAAACTTGATTTCGCCAGTACATTCACGTGATAAATATCTTACTAGAGTGTTAAAGGGACCCCTTGGGATGAGACATTTTCAATGTTGTCAATTTTGAAAATTTAATTTATATGAAGCTATATAGCCTACTGATCTTAGCTAAAAATACGAAAAAGTCAAAAAACAATTTTAAAGCACCGAAAAAGAGCGAAATAGTTGTATTTCCAGGTCGTATATTGCCATGTAAACAAAACAAGTCAGCAATATTAAGCACTTTCCATCACATATTCCCACGTATCAGACGGTAAGATCAGAGCAGTCGCCGCTAATTGGGGGATAATTGGTGTCTCATAGTCAGGACACGGGAGGACACACCTGCAGCACTGATTGTCCACCCAACGCTGGGCCGATGCCATCAGCATGTGGCCCAATGCTGTGAAAACATTCAATCATCCTTCAGGTATACAAATAGTTTGTTTGGGTTTCTTCTGGTTTCATAGAAATGTTGATTAAAATTATTTGTAAAAATATGAAAATTCTGAAAAAAAATAAAAACATGATCCGTGGGATACACTACTTCAGTGCGAAAGTAAAACCAAAATTGATGTCGTCCCAAGGGGCTGCTTTAAGTATGGCAAGCGTTCATACACTAACCAGAGATGGCAGATGTCCTAAAACCTTTAATTTAGAAATTTGAAATGGAATTGCCACTAATCCTCAGTACTTTGATCACAATGCGTCCATGTTGCTCTTCCACTTTGAATAGGTAAAATAAAAATTTCAATGCATTATTGTTGTATGTAGCAAAAAAAAGTACATGAAACACTGTTGCACCAAACACGCCAGTGCAACATGGTCGCATGGATCAATCGACTCAATTTTTTGGTATTTTAGTATATGTCACATTATGGATTCAAAAGAGTGTGCACATGTGTGCTAATTTGACAGCGACCAAGATGACAAACTTTGACCAAAAAATTATAAATAAAAAAAAACTTTCTCCTGTAAAATTTGTTTTTGAATTTTTTTGTCATTTACGACAGTGTTGCCTAAGCCCTCGGTGTAATTTGTAATTATAAACAGTATCTAAATTATATGATTTGCTGTTTATTAGACAAAAAAGAAAAATACAGAGAATAGAGAGAAGTCCCTACTACTCGCATTCTGAACCTATTTTAAAAAATACAGCCTCTTTACGGTTAAAGGTATTTTTCAACTTCAGAAACTGAAATCGTATTATAAGTTAAAAACCAAAGATCTTTAATGATTTTTTTTCGTACAAAATAACCAATTACTTTCTCAAAATAACCGAACATGTAATAATGTGAGACAAATTAAATTTAATCACGAGTTCCGTAAAAAGATGTACTCGGTATGAAGTTATACTCAGAGTTTTGTCATAGAAAAAACTGTTGAGTCATCAGCGTATAAAATTAGACAAAGTTTTAATCACCAACTGTAACACCTTCTACAGCCTTACATATTTTATTCACCTTTGAATAATACAATAGTCGGTATGTTTGATACACTTTTAAACCTTGTCTCTTCATGATTAACTCCATTCAATTTAAAAGGTGTTAACCTTAAAACTTAGATTTTACCTGTTAATTCACTGTAGCTGTTATACCTTCTAACTGAAACTTTGAAGAAAATTATGTGAACTATGTAGCTAGGACCCTTTAAAGGTAAGCTCCAGGTAGCTGGCTTGATATAGTTAAATTTAATTCAGCTGATTCTTATCTCCCCATCAATTGATCTTTATTAAACCGTCAGCAGTAAATGAAAAATCGATAAATTATCATTAATTATCAACTGTTACTTTTTATTCTTTTCACTTTTTGTCCTAATAAAACTGTTTCTTTTTGTCTGTTACTTTTTATGCATGTTACTTTCTGCCCGCTCACCTATATGCATATGCCAAACACACGATGTGTTTGTATTGGGCCTTTATTTCAGAGGGTGGGCCAACATATACCGCTTAAGGTGTGGAGAACAACGCACTTTAATTAGTGTTATTTATGGCTGATGAGGCATTTGAACATTTCCCAAACAAGCCATTGCCAGAAACCAATTTAAATATATAATTATATTTAAACATATGTTTCCTAGAAACAACTATTATATTTTATAGCACATTATCTAGCCATCATAAAATAAACATTTCATTGTCTAGCTAATATATTGGTTATCTTGAACTTTGGATACTACTAAGTATTATAAGCCGTTATTTACGCACAGTGTTGTCATGTCTATTGCAATAACGTTGTGTGGCAAAGCCTACGTAGTGTCTAGATAACAGGATATATAATGTATTGCAAATTATACATTACATTATTAAATATTTATGTAATTTGTGCTTATAAATAGACACTAAATTATATAGACAAAAAAGGAAGATACAGAGAATAGAAAGTCCCTACTACTCGCATTCTGAACCTATTTAAAAAATTCAACCTTCTTACGGTTAAGTGTATTTTCCAAATTCAGAAGCTGAAATTTTGTTATAAGTTAAATACCAAAGATATTTTTTATTGATTTTTATTTCGTACAAAATGACCAATTACATTCTCATAATACCCGAACACGTAATAATGTGCGATAAAAAAAAATAATCACGAGTTCCGTAAAAAGATGTATTTGGTATGAAGTTATGCAAATCATTAATACCACACCATTATTAAAGATTAAGTACATTCTTTTCTCAGACTATTGTAATCACATAAAATTACATCTGTTAAACACCTACTCAGAGTTTTGTCATAGAAAAAACTGTTACAGTTGTAATCATGCGTAGTTCCACTTATGTAATATATTACACGTTATTTCCTATTCAATTCGATTATGTTTACAATTCAACATCGTACTAACGTGTTCTGCTCTTCAAGAAACTGTTTGTAAACATTTGGAACCATGCATAATTAGTGGTGTAATTTTAATTAACTTAACATCATATAGGTGTTTTCTTCTCAATAAAAAGCCGTGACAGTTGTAAGCGTGTGTGATTTCTACTTTGTGGTATGTTATATACCAGTATTAATTTACTGACTCTAGTTGTAACTCAACATCATATTAATGTGTTATTCTCATTAAGAAATCGCTACAGTTGCAGTCATGCGTAATTGCTGTTTTGTGGTGTATTCTATAGCAGTGCTCATTTGATGTGACTCCTATTATTTTAACTGGACATAATAATAATGTGTTGTTGCTTTTGTTCTTGTTCTTGTTGTTGTTGTTTTTGTTGTTGTTTTGGTGGTTGTTATTGTCGTCGTCTTTGTTGTTGTTGTTGTTGTTTTTGCTAATGACATTGTATTACATCTTTTTGAAGCAATCCTAGATCGGCCCTCGAAACAAAGCTTTATAGCATAATATAGAAGTCCGAATTTACTGGCTCAGACTGGGTCAGTCCATTTAGTTTACCTACTACTTTATTTATTTCCTTACCTCTGACACCACAGTACTGGGGTATATTTCTGTGCTGTAGTTCCATTGTGGACACGGTACAGTGTGATTTGTCTTATCAAGTATCTGACAGTTATCCTCGGAAATTGTCACGTAGGAGGAATTACTGGTTTCAGTGTCACACCTACAATTGAAAAAAAATCTTGACAAAAGGAGTTGTATTCTATACGTTGTTTAACTCTTTAAGTGCTTCATTACTACTTAACATTTTCCTTTCATTTGAAGTTGGCATTGCTCACGAATTGCCAACTTCAAATGAAAGGAAAATACCTCCTCACTTAAAAATTTAACCTGCTAAATTTCACAATGGGGGCTTTGCTCAAGATTTATACATGCATATTTGTTCAATTTCTGTCAAATATTAGTTGTGGAAAAACAGTATGAATGCGCTTAAAAGCGTCGCCCGCACTCAAAGGGTTAATTAATTTCAATTCAATTCAAAATGTATTTATTTGCAGAAAAAAACGAAGTTTAAACATCATAATACATAAAAAATACATCATATTGTCATGTCAATAAGGACAGAACACCTACTGGTATTATATGCCCTCAGAATACTTACAATAATTAAATTGTTCAAAGAAAAAATACAGAAAACATCACTGCAAGCAACTGTGAGAAAAAAACAGACTAAGTACTAGCAAAGAACATTTTGTATCCTATATAATAGGAAAACTATTAGTTGCAATATATTCTTTCAAACTATGTTTATATGATGACGAACTAATATGCGTTTTTAATTTAGAATACATGAAATTGTATAACTTTGTTCCTGGAAATCTGATAGTTTGTTGTGACAATCTACTTGTAAAACTGATACATGGATATTGTTCGTTTGTCTGGTATTATGGCTGTGTATTGTGCTGTTTTGTGTGAACATATCATTAAAGATTGAAGGCAATAATATTTTTTGTGTTTCAGCTTAATTATTAGTACCTGATAATTATAAATATTCTAGATGTTAAGAATTTTAAAATTACAAAAAATAGGCAATGTATTTATCACAAGTGTAACCCCATACAATGCAGTATGTAAAATAAGAATATATGAAACCATGATAACAATTATGAATTAGACACATGTCAGAATATTTCTCTATTATATAGTGTTTAGTATATTGTTCAAAACCTTTTAAACTATGAGTGAGTACCTTTTCTAAAATTGATGAATGTGTGGTAATAAATAAATGTGGCATTTGGTTCCTGATACAATTACGAGCAAACTCATGTTTAAAATGTGCATTTCTCAGTTTGTTTTCCCCCCTTGTGTTATAATCATGAATGTCAGAGTTACAAGCAAGATTAAATTCATAAAAATGATCAGGAAGAATGTTGTTTATTGCTTTAAAATAAAATTGTAGTTGTTGATGAAGATGTATATCATTTACTTTCAAAATATTGATTTTTTTTAAAGATAGGATCGGAGTGTGTATAAAAACTACCTTGAGCAATAATTCGAATTTTTTTTTTTTGAAGTTTTAAAATCCGATTTGAATCATGACCCCATGCTAATATGCAATAATTAATATGTTATTTTGTTTATAGTGACTGATTTATGCATGTTTGTATTGCTGTTTTTATTACTAAAAATCACATATTGTGTTTATTCACATTAAGAGATAATTTATATGAATGTAGCCATTCTATAATTTTACTTAGTTGTTTATTCATTATCTGAATGTAGCCATTCTTCACTTTTACTTAGTTTTTTATTCATAGTATCAATTGAAGTAGCAACATTTTTCCCTGTTAAAAATAAATTTGAATCATCAGCGTATAAAATTGTGAATAACAGTGGTGAAACATTCACTGTATCATTTATGTAAAGGATAAATAATAAAGGCTACAAAATAGATTCTTGAGTGATTAGTTTGTAGGTGGATGTTACGTTATTGAGAAATTAAAATAGTTTCCTGTTAATTAAGTAACTTTTGAACCAATCGTATGCTAAGAATCTAATTCCTAATTTATGTAGTTTTTTTTTAATAATATGGTGTGATCAACAGTATCAAATACCTTCGAAAAATCCAAGAAAACGCCATTTACACTATCACCGTTATCTAAAGCTGATACAATTTTATCTATTAGAATAATTATGGCAGTGCTCGTTCCCATCCCTCCCCTAAATCCAAACTGGTATTTATATAGTGTATTTTGTTTGTTTATAAACTCAATTAGTCTATTATACATTATTCTTTCAAATATTTTAGAGAGTAATGGTAAAACAGACACAGGCATATAATTATTTAACATGATAATATTTTCGCCTTTGTAAATGGTTGTTACACGGGAAATATTTAGTTCATCAGGGAACACCCCTTGTGTTATTGATACGTTCAATATATGTATTAAAATTTCATTGAAAACATTATATGTATTTTCAACAACCTTAGTATGAATTCCATTCCGATCCAGGGCTAGAATTCTTTAAGAGCATTATTTTATTGGAAACTTCTGAATAGGTAACATATTTTAGAAAAATACTTCCTCTTATATTACTTGAGACATAGGTTAAATGATCTCACCTAGATCTTGCGCATTTTATTGGTGGACATGATACTTTCGAACCATCAAATGCTTAATATGACACGGAAAAATAAAAATAATGAGTTTGAAGATAATACGGTTTATAACTGGAACAGGTATGTAACAGATAATAAACATCTAGCATTTATCCAAAGCTGGTTTATTGTTGGCCAACGTCGCAAATGCTAGAACAAAACTAGACAAAATTGTCTCAATATAGTGTGTTTGCTTAGTGAGACTGACTATTCCAGCAAATAATACTTTCACATGTTTTAATAAACATCGAACAAAACATCAAATAAATGAATGGTGTATACCTACATTACCCTCGCATACGTATTCAATTTGTATTGACTATTTGTACAAATAAATAACATGCATACTTGAATACAAAACAGACGATGACCGGCTAAATAATAAATTAGCTATATGTTCGTGAGAAAGGAGTAAACTCACCAGAATTGAGGAACAGCGGCAATAAATATAGGACAGTATGTGGAAGTTGTCACGAACATTTCACTCCAGCTGAGTGCAGTCAGAAGTATATACTGGAACCTGCCAAACTCTCCCACATGATGGACTAACACATCATCCACGTTCATCATGGGGCCCCGGTTTCACCAACTTTATTGACTCGGAACAGTTTTAAGCTCATTGATTGGCTCAGACTTGATCACGTGGTTTATATTTAGGACAACAATCCGTCAGTGGAGCCAACCCCTAGTGTCTTAATACTAGTCTGGCTAGACCCATAGCCCTATAGAACTGCAAATGATTCAAACGAGAGACAATGCCACTGAAAATGATACAATAAACACGACAAGTTGAACGAATATTTGTTTAATGTTGGCCCAGCGTCACAGATGCTGGATCAACGTTAAGGCAACATTGATTCAATGTGTTGTGTGTACTGAGAATTTATAGGCCAGCAGTTACATGATAATGATGCTTCATCTAATAATTAGTTTTACAAAATGAGACACCCGTATCATTATTATATGCATACTTTATACTGTTTCATTTTAATGCACAAATCTACATTAGACACGTTATCAATAAAGATATATCTAGCTATATTAAAAAAACCAATGTAGCTTCATTGACGTATTGCATAGCATATACAGTAGCAAAACATAGCATAGCATCAATCAATCAACCAATCAAGCAATAAAACTATAGCGCCTATATCGTCAGCGGAACGAGCTCAGAGGCGCACAAATTCCTAGCGTGAGCATGTGTCATAATCGAGGTCAAAGCGGGTTCGTCAACAGGGAGCCGGGTTGCTGAGGAGCTAGTGTGGGAAAGCCAGATCAAATGGCTGCGATTAAGTAATTCTCGGACTGTTAAAATTGTTTCGGTAATACGTATTGGCACAGGCAGGGCGTTCAGTAAGGCTGGACCAGATATAGAGAACGCTCTTGACCGAGTCTTAGTTTTTATACGAGGAACAACAACTCTATTTGAATTTGTGGAGCGTAGATAAGATGTTTTGAGCATTTAGGATGAACAAGTAAATCAGATACATATGCAGGTTGGTTGTCTTTCAGGGTTCGGAAAGTTATCGTGCATATTTTAAAATGAATGCGAAACTTGATAGGAAGCAAATGTAATCGTTTTAGAACAGGAGTGGAACGACTAAAACGTGGGGCTTTGGTTACCACTCTTGCAAGACAGTTCTGAAAGCGTTGTAATCTAGCGATATCCTTTTCTGGCATAGCATAGCATAGCATAGCATAGCATAGCATAGCATAGCATAGCATAGCATAGCATAGCATAGCATAGCATAGCATAGCAAAGCATAACATAGCATAGCATAAAATAGCATAAAATAGCATAGCATAGCATAGCATAGCATAGCATAGCATAGCATAGCATAGCATAGCATAGCATAACATAGCATAGCATAGCATAGCATAGCATAGCATAGCATAGCATAGCGTAGCGTAGCGTAGCGTAGCGTAGCGTAGCGTAGCGTAGCGTAGCGTAGCGTAGCGCAGCCTAGCCTAGCGTAGCCTAGCGTAGCCTAGCGTAGCCTAGCATAGTTAAAAATCAATACTGTATCTATTTTTTCGTACTAATAGTGTTTTTGAAGGCGGAAAGCAATTTTGAACTTTGACTGATATAAATTGACTTTGCATATATGAACTCATGAATCTATTCGTAGTATCAGTCGGGGGATACAGTGAGGATCGAACAGCTCAACTGATATTCAATTATATTATTGCTGCTGATGCAGACTAAATAACAGCCAGTGGAAGAAGATTCCACCTGCTCATTACATCACATATTCTTGCACAGAATTTTATCGACGAGTTGGGGTATCAGGCAGTAGGACTGATTGTTCACTTGGAACTGACGGTTTATTATGACAAATAATTTCGTACAGCAATTTTGTTTTAATTATTGTCCTATCTAATATATTTGAAAGCCCCCACGAGCCCTTTCTCTTTTAGGATTAATATAGTTAATGCCTCTATGTAGAAGGCCACAGACAGGAGCAGCGACTAATTCATTAAAATATAAAGGGATTCTGCTCTTGGCCTAACATTTTTCAAACTAGTATTGGGGTCTGTATAACTTAAATTTAGTATGAGAACAGGTCCACTCAATTCATGGAGATAACATTTTTCTATAAAATGTGCAGCAGTTTATTGAATTTTGCACGATGTATTTGATGTGAGTAAATCATTAATAAGCACAATTAAACCTATTTGTGCTGTTCACTTCTTTGTTGTAAATACCTTTATCGACCTAATAAAAACACAAGCTCAGCAAAATAGTCTATAAGTATTTACAGGATGGCAAGTGTACCATTCAACGTTAGGATAGTGTATGGAAAAACAAGTGTTTTTTTGGGACCAAATCTGGGTATCATTCTCCTTGATGTTTGTGATTCCTTGTGCTCCACCACACCAGAGAACAGATAGCTCTGTTATCATGGCTCCTGGTATCGAGTCATTTCTTAAACCTTTGACTTCCAGGCCGGAATGCATGCCAGGATCCAGATATACTGGTGTAGGAGTTCTATTTTTCGTCATTTGAAGCTGGAATTGCTAACGCAATTTCCAGCTTCAAATGACGAAAAATACATAAATGTAGTATATATTTGACGAAAATTTGTGTCATTTTATGGTTACGATCATTGACGAATGACGACGGAAATTTCCGTCATGTATGGTAGTGAAAAGGTTAATGGCACTTGTATCAGATAATAGTGCCCGATCTGGCAAAATGAATCCTAAACTGCAGTTTGACAACAAACGATCTTAGGGGCCCTAAACGGCAAAATACATTAACTTGACGTTATTTGTATTTTTACCGTATTTATGGTCATCTGATTGCCTACAATCCTAATCAATGGGACATATATACTAGTGGGGCGAACACTGAGATCAGTAACGCAACTGACAAGGCATTGCCAATTTCCCACCACAAGTGGTGTTAAATTATTCGAGCTGATATCGCTGGCCCTTTATGCGGTAGAAATTAAAGATAGATAAAGATAGAAAAGTTTTTATCACTAAATAGCAGGCCCAGATTATGCAGGATTTTTTAACAGGATGCTTTACCAGCGCAGGTAAACATGCTCAACATTCTAACTGATAGTAAAAGCTAATATTCTCAAGTAGCAGCACTGTGATTCACGGTGACAATCACCAAATAGCACTCTATTTCGTTGTAAATTATGACAATATGGAAAATATGAGATCTCATGTCAAATAAGAAAGACGCATCCCACCTTACAATCTACATATTGGGCGGAGAGATTGTATCCCTCCCCCCCCCCCCAAATAAACAATGTTTCATACATTTATAGCTTAAACCATAAAATACATTAACAACAAATTTTAATATGGAAGGGGCATAAAGAATACCTTTGCTGGTCTGAAGCATCAGTAATTTACTATAATAATTATTATATGTCAATAAGCATGATATTATGTCAGACAAACTTATATTATTATTTATTTCTAAAAATGATGACAACCATCTTCAAGTTTTTTTCTGCTCAAAATAATTAGTAGTTTACTAACAATATTATGTTTTATAAATTAAAAAAATTGGCTGCCATTTTGTGTGTGTGAAATATTGATCAAATTGTTTACAAGAAACAAGAAATGATAAACCATATTATCAAGGTGAGAAACCAAGAATATTTTTGCTAAATGAAAAAACGGCGGCCATCTTGAATTTATAGGTGAAAAAAATAGGGTAATTTATCTAAAATACACAAGTTATTCTCGACCACAAATCACCTAGAAACCAAAAATTATACATATCTAGATAGCAGACCAAAATTAGTTTTCAGAAATAAAAAAACGGCGGTCATGTTAGATTTGTAGGCACAATATAGGTCAAATTATCTCAAAAAGCCAAGAAATTAATGTCTCTACGCCAAATCACATAAAAAGTTCAAGGTGATCCCTCAATATTTCATGCTTTCTTGGAATTCCCAAAATATACAAAATATACAAAAAATCTGAAAAGGTCATTTTATTTTGACAATTGATTCACAATGATATGATATGAGCTAATTAACAAAATCATGTGACACTTCTAAAAAGAAATGAATTAAGTGTGAATGATAATCAAATAATTTGTTTTTAGATTAAATTGATCTCACCTTGATTTTGCTGCGGATAATGTGATGGAGCAACCCCTACAGTATATGGGGTAATTGTTCAAAAGAAAATATAAATATAATTGTAAAACTCCAAAACAGGGCTGCAAGATTAATTTTAGCTGCCGATTTTTTCACACCAAGCGCCAATTTATTTAAAGAATTGAAATGGATCCCGTTCTCTGATATTGTTAAATATCACCAAGTTAGCTTAGTTTACAAGTGCATTCACAAAATTTCTCCTGAATATTTACATGACATGTTTAGCATCAAACTAGATTCAAAGCGTTATAATTTAAGGTCTTCAAACACAGGTCGCTTAGATGTTCCGAAAAAACACAACAGGAGTTTATCTTTTAATGGCCCTAAATTGTGGAATAGCCTGGACAGCGAAACAAGACAAGCAATTTATCTTTCTGTTTTTCAGTCAAAAGTATTTAATTTTTTATCTGGCCTTAACTGTGATAAACTTACTGAATAGATCGATGTATAAAATAGTTATATTATATTCCTACTATGTGCATGCTTATATGTATTTATACTATGTATATTATTGACCTTCTTTATATTGCTCATATTTGTAATAATCTATTTTATTGCTAATCTATGCTTGTATTATATGTTATTTGAACTTTATGTACCATTTTGAAGAGGGCCTCATGGCAGATGAGCGAAAGCTCAATGAGCAACCCTCTATAAATAAAGATTATTATTATTATCATTATTATTGTTTATTATATGTATGGCGGTTTAATGCTTCTTTTCAAACAGTGACTACTTCTCCTGGTTAAGCTAAATAATTTAAATTTTCGTGTCTCGCTACCGCTATAAGTGAGTAACAATTACTCATATTGGTTTAATTTGAGACGACAGATTTGCCAATCTTGATGTTTAAACACGTTTTATTGCAAATAACAGATATTTTATTGGCGAATTAACTCTTTGAAGCCTGAATTTACCATTGTCATCTTCATCCACTACAAGACGCGAATTGCTGTCGCAATTCTCGACTTGCAGTGGATGAAGATGACTTGCTGTGCTTTAAAAATTGAATAAAATTGCCAAGAATTGGTAAACCAGTTTTATGAAATTTTTCGTTCTAAATCCCTTGATTTTAGGAATATTAAGTCTGTTTTCAGGGATGTTAAATGATGCTTTGATATATCGTGAGGACCTAAAGGTTAGGATTAAGAAAAAAAGACGACTATTGTGGCGTTTAGCGATTTAAAGCCCTCGATGTTAAGCCAACCCCGGTTCGCCGTCTTGTGTTTTCTGGTCGGTGATAAAACCCCACTCTTGTGTTCAGGTTTCAAAGAAACAAAATGTTTCTTCCCCGCTCACTCGTAATGATTCAATATTGTGGGAAGCCTCCGTGACAGAGAGGTCGGTACTCAGCCCCAGACCGCCAAGGCTCGAACTTCGAATTATGTGTGTGGAGGGCAGTGTCATCTATTTTATCTCACCATCCTCAGAAAGTTTTCCTTTCTCAGTTTAGTATATAAGTGCACAAAACTGGCCTTAAACACCATTCCTTTCATTTCATTAGTGTTTTCTGGTCTGTGACAAAAACAGACTAATCCCAGCTAACACGGGACGTTTGACCATTGTTGTTTTGATGTTGGGCCAGCGTCGTAGACGATGGGCCAACATTAAAACAACATTGGTCAAACGTCCCGTATTAGCTAGAGTTTTAAGGATCTGTCACCAGTGATTGTAATAATTGTTTTCTTGTCGTGGCTGTCACCACCCCACCCCTTGTAAATAAATCCGCAGGTCTTGACCAGTCACGTGTTATATTGTGTTATGTCCTCTGTGTGATTTGTACGGTTGTCATGGTGACGGATGAGGGGCTCTGTTTCATTAGGTCACGTGACACAGCCCCGCAGATACTGATAATAGAGGTGGGCGCGCGACAACTCTCCTTACACCGACTGCCACACGACCAACCATCGATTTGCTTGTTCTACCTGGCGCGGCGCGTGTCTACCCCTTCTTAGCAAACATGAGACATTTATTTATTTATTGGTTGGTCGAATGTTGGGCCAGCGTCGTAGTCATGAATCTTACATCCCTCTCCATTCACCCTTTAACCCTTTAAGCCATCGCGATGCATTAAAGCATAATTTTACTTCCTTGAAAACAGACTTAATTTTCCTACAACAGAGGGTTTTAGAACGAAAATTCCTATGAAACTGGTTTACCAATACATGACAATTTTCTTTAGTTTTTAAACCACATCGAACCATCTTCATCCACTATAAGTCGAGAATTGCGACAGCAATTCGCGGCTTGTAGTGTATGAAAATGACAATATTAAATTCAGGCTTGAAAGGGTTAAACGAATGCAAGACGATTATTAACTCCTTAAGCGCTACATTGAATAATATACATTACGTTTCCATAGTGCAAATGTTTCACCATGTTATGTCACAAATGTAGAGAACTCATTAAAGATTTTCAAATTGTGTATTTTCAAATTGCGTACTGCACAGGCGCAGATTAATCCTCTTGTAATAAAGGAGTGTGTCAGCAAATTTTAGATTTGACACTTTGATCTCGTTGGGTCTACTTTTCTATTTGGTGAAGATATGACTTGCTTTTTGTGTGAAGAATAATATGAGGAACATAAGTGTGTCTGCTTGAAACGGGAATAACTTAAATAATTTAAATTTGATAGGGCAAAAAGATTCTGGGGAAATGCTTAACCCTTTCACCGCCGGACCGACTTTAGACGTTAGAATCTGACGTGTTTATACGTTAGATTCTGACATCTAAAATCGATACCCGGACTGAAAGAATTAAATATTTATAACTGTCATAGACCCATAACATAGGTATTCAACTGAAGCGGAATGAGCGAACTAAGACATTTATAATGATTTCGAATAGAGTAAAACCGTTTGATCTATTGGTTTATACAAACATTTTCAGCGATTTAAAGATTAAATTGTGTTTCCTCGACAAATTGTAGTTAACCGAGCAGATGATTTGTGTCAAACAAAACGCCCATCTGTTCTCTTCTCACCTCAGCATAATCCACAAGATTGCCGCCATTCTTATTTGGCTCTCTCTCTCTCACTTAACCATTTCACGACAAAAGCGCATACGTATTTGATTACCCTTACAGCACTGAATTATTCTTGTATAATCCACGGAGACCAAAGGGTTATTTTCAATTTGAAATCATCATATATGTCTTAGCAGTAATACATGCATTTTTGGTCTCAGTTAGCTTTTCCCGGTTCATTTGAATACCTATGTTAGGGGTCTACGGCCATTATAAATACTTTAATTCTTTCAACGCGGGGGTCGTTTTTATACGCATATAAACGGTCCCCGCGCCGTAAGGGTTAAGGTTATTATTTTTAAGCACCTATCCAGAAAACAGGAGACACTCACCCATTGTTGCCTCAATGTTGGACCAGCGTCGCAGACGGTGGGCCATCATTGAGCCAACTATGTTTTAGTGTCTCGTGGTTGCTGTAAATACAACAACTAGAACGGTTAACCATGTTAATTATGTATAGGGAGTGGCGGATCCAGAGGGTATGGGGACAATTACTGTTGCAAATGTGTTATTTAATAAGCCTATTTGTAACGGAAAATTATTTAGAAATGATCAGTTGATGACTTTAAAGCGAGATAATTATATTTTATTCTATGGCGCATAATTTCACTGTGTTTATAAAAATAGTTTCATTTTTTTAAAGTATGCCTTTACACATTACATTACATTACACTGACTTATCAGTAGGTGTCAGTACACGTTTCCACGTAGAGACACTGGTAACACGAGTAAAAGTACACATGTGACATAGACATAGATCAGACATGGAACCTATTTCACCAAACATCTTACATCATTTTATCTTAACTTTCTCCTTTTTCCATGCAAAGTGTGACGTCAGCATTGAGTGGAGAATTAACAGGTCACATGTTGAACAGTATGTTAACATACTAATTAAATTCAAATATGAACAAGAGACATTAGGTTTAATTTAAAAATATCTGAAATGTACTTTTAAAGGATCTGTTAAATTACAACTTTATCGGCCCATTTTCATTCTGACTTTGCAAAATAAGACACGAGACAAAAGATAGTTACTGGCTGATTCTCCAGCTAACACGAGGCATTGACCCAATGTTGTTTTAATGTTGGGCCGAAGTCGAGGACGGCGGGCCAACATTAGGACAACATTGGGCCAATGCCTCGTGTTTGCTGGGTCAACACCTCATTTAGACACCAGCGACCCTCTCCTTGCCGAGGGCGCATCTAAATTAATTACATTCAAAAATGCTTATGTTTCCAGATTCCCTGCCTCCCTTGCCAACCAGACATCTGCAATGAGTATTATATACTAATGAAGAACTGGAAAGACTGAATGCAGATTTGAAACAATAGTGCAAGAGCATTAGGGTTGAACCTGGAATAAAATTGCAGAAAGCTGATTTTTTCAGGAATGATACATGGACATCTCCCCAGACGAATTCCGAAGATGCCCCAAAAATCCCCCTTGTGCATTTTTTTTAATTCAAGATGGCCGCCACCATGTAACGCCATTTTCGAAAAAACAGGGGTATACCATAATTCCTCACTTTTGCAGTTCGAAAAAATATTTAGGTGTCTCTACTTATGTTTGAGGACACAAAGAGTTCATCCAGATGATCTGAAATGATATCAGTACTTTTCTCAATACCAAAAATCCAAGATGGCCGCCATATTGATATACTGAGTATGTTGAGTGATCTCTTAATTAAAAAAACGAAAATATGAGGTAACTATCTCATTGTTGAGACTAAAATGTATTTTTTGTCTAAACCCATGGAGTCTAGCACTTATTTAGATCACCAATATTTTATTATATTGAATTTATCAACATAAATCCCACATACCGGTAGTTTAATGTTATGTAACACCATATAACGTCATTTTTTCCAAAAAAAACAGGACTATACCACAATTCCTCACTTTTGCAGTTAAAAAAAAATATGTTGGTGCCTCTACACAAAAAGCTCATCAACAGGATCAGAAATGATATCATTCCTTTTCTTATCTCCACAAATCCAAGATGGCGACCATTATGTGAAGCGTCCCCCCCCCCCCCCCCTCAGAAAATCACGTACATGCCATAATCACCATGTTGTTGAAATTTTTTTTCAGGGCCATGGAATCTAGAATATATTTCCATCACCAATTTTTTAAATAGAATGTGCTTATCAACAAAAAATCAAACATGGCTGCCATATTGGTTAGCTCTTTTAGCGCAGATGCCACGATTAAGCGATGTCCAACTGCTTTTTTATATGGGAATATAGATATAGATTGATCAAATTTACAAAATATCATATGTCAGAAATCATTGATTAAAAATTCTAACATCTCTCATCTTTAAATATAAGGGTATTTTTCATTCATTTGAAGCTTGAGATAGCGTAAGAAATTCCAGTTTCAAACACAGCGACTAATTCCAGTGTAGGTATTTTATATAGTAGGCCTATATAAAATGTTTTTCGATTTTGGTTAAGTATTAGTTGTGATTATTATTGTGAATGTACATAATAACAGAGCTAAGTACAATATTACACCAGATTGAACACGTTTAACGTCAGGATATGATAGTTTTATGTCAAGATATATGAATATGATATCAGGATATGACACTTTAATATCATGATATGTAATATAGGGTCCAAACATTGGTGTTTAATATAGCAAAATCACGTTATGATGGCTCAATACAGCTTTATAAAGGCAGTATATAGTGGCTAAACATCACGTTGCTGTATTAAAATGAAAAGATATACATCATATTATCACGAAATGCATTACAATTTCGTGATATATCATTTTAACATCACTATGACATTTTAATGTCAGGATATGACATTTGAATATTAGGATATGGTACTTGAATATTATGATGTGACTTTATACATTGATGAAATGACACATTGAGGTCACAATATAGCATTGTAATGTGATGGTGTGTCATTATAATGACAAACATGCTATTTAATATCGAAAATTGTATAATAAACAGTTCGAAGTCAGGATCTGGCATATTTATGCCAGGATATTGGATTGTAATTTATCAGAATATGACACTTTAACGTCATGATATTATAATGTCTAAATTGTGTCCTTTTATATCACACAATAAGATTTGAATGTCAAGATATTCAATTTTTTATGATAGGATATGACATTATCAAATCAAGATATGGCGGGCTTGGCGGCATTCTAATGTGACATTATAAGGACTGAATATGACACTACAATATTTTAATGTGACCATAGAATGTCAGGCTTTGCCACTTTGAAGTCTAGATATGGCATTTTAATTTCAGGATATTATATTGTTATGTCAAGGTATAGCATTTCAATAACACTATATTGACAGACGCACGTTACCATATGGTAATACAGAATCGACATAGAACATTCCAATATCAGGCTGGCACATGTCAGTTCAACATATATATCGCAATATGATTCAGTAAGTAAAGGCCTCCACATTGCTCAAATACCGGTACTCCAAAACTGCCAACAACAAAAGCACTTCGGAAGATTCAATAAAATGGAAAGTAATTAGATAGCGTTAAGACACGTTCTCTTTGAACAGCATGTGGCCTTGCCCTCTTTTACTTTCATTTCCTCTTACACTAAAATGTCATATTGTGATGTTAATATGCTATATCATGATATTTAATACCGTGACAATACACTAAAAGATCCTGTCACTTTAATACCATACCGTGATGCTTAACCGCCATATCCTGCATTTATAAAGCTGTATCCAGACATCATAACGTCATTTTACTATAATAAAGAGCAATATTTGGACATTACAAAACCATATCATGACGTTAATGTTTCTTGTCCTCATGTTATTGTGACATAAAGAGATCAGATTCTGACGATAAACTGTGACATCAATTAATTTAATGCCATATTCCGATATTCTGATGTAAAATCATCTCATTACAACACCATACAATGCCATAACTTCATTACGAAATATATATATCCTAATATTCAAAATGTAATATCTTGATATTTAAATGATATATTTCATGATATCAAACATATTGACATTCGCAGATCAAGGACAAAAGTAAGTATTTAAAAGAGCATTGTTACAGGACGATTATCACAGATAATCATGTACATGTAACGTGTGAGGCGCAAGTCCTTATCTTGTAATTGATTTTTGCTAGAAAGCCTCCCTTCAACGTCACCTACTGCCCCAGCCAACACGGGGCATTAATCCAATTCTGTTTAATTTTTGTGCCAGCGTCGAAGACGGTCAGCCCATATTAAAACAGCATTGGATAAATGCCTCGTGTTTAAACTCAATTATGATACAGAGCATATTTTGCTGTACAGGAGGGTGTGGAATCTACAGTCTGGGAACGGATTTTATATCATGGTCGTTTGTAAACAACGCAAACTGAAGGAGCAGTCGCCCCAGAAAGAGCTCTAAAAAGAGAGAGTTGCGGGTGCACAGTGGCTTGTTCAAAGGGGGTGGGGGATCTCACAAATCTAGACTATATTGTACAACGATGTGCTCTTTTTGTATTGGCCAAACATGTAGAAACTGTGACAGCTCGGATGATTGAAACGCAATAATTTCATTATTTACCTGAGATTATTTTGTTAACAAATCTCAATCTACATTTCTAGTGGGAAAGCAGTTCGAAAACACTCCAAAGCGTCACCCACCATGTTAAAATTAACTATAACTACCATGTGGGATTCGTGTCGATAAACACAATATAATAAAATATGGTCATCTAAATAAGTTCCAGACTCCATGGGTTCGGCTAAAAAATACATTTTAGTTTCAACAACGAGATAGTTATCGCATATTTTCGGGTTTTTTAAGAGATCGCTTAACAAAATATTATGGCGGCCATCTTGAATTTGTGGTATTAAGAAAAGTACTGATATTATTTCTGATCATCTGGATAACCTCCTTGTACTTTAAAACATAGGTAGAGACACGAAAATCATTGTTTTATCTTCAAAAGTGGGGGATTGGGGTATAACCTTTTTTTTTAAATGGCGTTACCTGGTGTTATTTTTAATTAACTACTATGTGGGATTTATGTTGATAAATTCAATATAATAAAATAATGGTGATCTAAATAAGTGTTATATTCCATGGGTTTGGCCAAAAAATACATTTTAGGCTCGACAACGAGATAGATATCTCATATTTTCGTGTGTTTTTAAGAGATAGCTTAACATAATCAGAACAATATGGCGGCCATCTTGGATTTTTGGTATTGAGAAAAGTGCTGATATCATTCCTGATCATCTGTATCAATTCTTTGTGCCTTAAAACATAAGTAGAGTCACCAAAATATTTTTTTCCTAACTACAAAGGTGAAGAATTAGGGTATACCTCTGTTTTTCGAAAATGGCGTTACATGGTGGCGGCCATCTTGAATTAAAAAAAATGCACAAGGGGGATTTTTGGGGCATCTTCGGAATTCGTCTGGGGAGATGTCCAGGTATCATTCCTGAAAAAATCAGCTTTCTGCAATTTTATTCCAGGTTCCTGTGTTTTTTTCACTAATGCTCTTGCACTACAAGCTTCGTTGCCTTTATCTCACTCTCAGTACCCTTCGGATGTAAGGGTCGAGCTCGGTGTAATAGCAAGAGAGCAACAAATGGTAATTTATCTCCATTATCTCCATTTAATTGGACACACAGTACTATTAAAATCACGTTTATATTCGAACACCGATTCAGCAATCAAAGGGTTAATGAACCTAATAGTCATGTCACTATGAGGGACAACATGGCCACCTATTTATATAAAAAGAACAGTCTGCAATTGCACGGTGTAACGAGACCTTTTAACCCTTTTAAGCACGAATCTACCATTGTCATCTTCATCCACCACAGGACGCGAATTGCTGTGTATGGATGAAGATAATTGAAGTGGATGGCAATGAAAAATATATCGCTCCAATTTGAACAATAATTTAAAAAATGTTGTTGTAAAACCTCTAAGTTTAGGAAAATAGGTTGATCTTCAGAGATGCAAAACGATGCTTTGGTGCATCGTGCACGGTTTAAAGGGTTAATCGGCCTATGATTTTGCAAATATACCTTCAGGATATCATTTGTATTTATCTAACACATCTGGAATAATTCGACTAGAACTATATCTTTAATACAAATTAGTTACTGTAAGTTTAGAATACGGATAATATAACAAGTTACTATAATTTTTGTAAATTGATGTACGAAGATCTTGGGGACTTAATAATTAATTGGGCGCTGTGAGGAAGCGGTCTGAATACGGACATGTTTGGCAGATTAACCGCTAGCACGTATAAATATAATTAATTGGTGGTTAACATATTGACGATTACAAGCTGTACTTATATTTACTTAGCACTTGACGCAAGGTATGATTATTATCTTTAGTCGTGGATTTCATTTAATGTTTATTTTTTAATATTTAATTTTATATTTATAGCAGGTCTGCTTATAGTGTCAATTATTTTTCTTTACACTAACGTCTGTGGATATAATGGGATTGTTGACGATCCCCGCACCTTGTCAAATCAGATCCGCATCTACCTGTCCCTCCTCGTGCACGTGCCAGACCCCGGCCACGTCCGCCCTGCCCCCGCACCCCCGGGGGCAGGGTGGCGGGTGACACGGCCGCTTATTGTACCCTTCACGTGGGGGTCACCACCCCGCACCCCTCGTGACAACACAGAGCTGTCACGGCCCCGGTCACCTAATCACAGACAAGACACCTTCAATGCCTATTATCCCTCTATTTGTTGTCTATTATTAGGACACGACGGTCACTGACAGTTACCAGCCAGCAATACACGTTGAACCGATGCTGGTTTAATGTTGCGCCAGCGTTTGGAGCGCTGGCACAACACTAAACCAACAGCGCGGCAAAGTCTTATACTGCGAGACACAAAGAAAATTTTCATGCTTTGCCATATTGTTAATCATTAATGTAGCCTATAATACATATTTAAAGGGCGTTTTGCGTATAATTAGGGCATAGTTAGCCAATGAAGATATACTGGTTTAAAGTATGTTTAATATCATCTCAAGTGTTGTTGGCCAAAAATAAGATTTAAAGACATAATAGATTGTAGTATTTAAACATGTCAAACATATCGAACTCATGCCTCTAAGACACATAAACCCTATTTGTTGTCTATTATTAGGACACGACACTGGCACTCAACAGTCCGTAAGCAAGACACGTTAAACCTATGTTGTCATACTTGCAGACACCATACACTCAGCTAATGTTGGTTTAATGTTGGGGCAGACGGACGGTGGCCCGACATTAAACCAACATTGGTTGAGTGTATCGTGTTTGATGGGAATTACTTGCAGACATAGTCAATAAGCAGTTTCTGGCTTTGTCATATTCTTACAAATAAATTGCATACAATGATGCAATCGCTTTATGTTTAGCGGGTCTACTACGTATAATAATATATGCATGTACTACTGCAAAGTAACGCAAAGTACGAAAAAATACAATTGCTGCACGGTAGGCCTATGTGAAATACTGTACTGTCAAAAGATCGTATACGATTAAATAATCATACATCTACTTTGATAGTCAAATGATACTATTTTATTGAATATATTAAGGTACTATATAAAATTACAACATAGGCCTACATGACAGAAATATACAACCAGCCAACATTAATGTTAATAGTGTTAGAATACAATACTAATTTTACTGGTACACATATGTATGTCGATAACATAACTTATATTAAACGCAAATTAAAAATAGGAATGCACAATCAAAATAGTTTACACACATATTGTAGTTGTTTTATCCAAAGACGTATGCTATAATATTGAATTAAAAAAAAAATTGTATTCCTTGATCTTACCTCTAATACAATAGTTCAATTGTGATGAGAGAATAAAAATTGTTGGATTTTGCAGTTAGTTGGATTTATTATAGTAACATCTCAAGATACAAAAAATAGTAATAAATCCTAAAGATGCGTCAAATAGTGATCCTAAAACAAGTGCATTATTTTAAACGAAATCATGACTATATAACACAATATTTTAAAGTAAACAATGACAAATGTTTAAAATTGTGTTTTCTTTGATAATACATAGAGCTATAGAAATAAATAATTATAAACCTTCAGAGCATAGAACCTTCGGAGTATAGACTGGTCACCAATTAGCCAGTGTCAAAAAAAAAACACAAAGGAAAGTTAATAATAATGCGAGATCACATTCACATAATCTGTTTTCAGCGCTTAACGTTTAGTATCAACAGTCAGGATGGCCGAGCGGTCTAAGGCGCCAGACTCAAGTGTAAACTTGGTTGGCAATGACAAGTCAACTGTGAGTGTTCTGGTCCACGTATGTGGGCGTGGGTTCGAATCCCACTTCTGACAAACTTTTTTTTTCAGTTTTGAGTCAAATTAGTAACATATCTACCAGGAGCATAAGTCATTTACTCAATGCTGGTTCTATGCTGGCCCATTTTCTACGACACTGAATTGTGATCATCTATTATCTTTGCTGGGACATGTCACTTGAATGGTTAGTCATTTATTGATTGAGCCAGGCAAGAATGGCCTAATACTGGCCCACCGTCTGTGAGGCTGGCTCGACATTAACCCTTTCGCCGCAAAGTACGACTATAGTCGTTTTTAATCCGTTTAATCACTGATATTGGGCATGAAACGAATGTTTAAAAATCAATATTTGCCAATGTTTGGTCTGAAATTAAACAAATAGAAGTTATTTTCACCCACTTTAAGTTGTGGATCGCGGTAGCGAGACACAACTTCAAGCGGGTGAAAATAAAAAAAATGACCTGGCGGCCAAAGGGATAACACAGCAGTGGGCCATCAGCCTTGTTCATTGGGGGCGGATGTCATTCATTTGGCTTCTCTCTAGATTAGCTTCCCTTACACAATGATGGTCAATAAGCGCAGCAAACACAAAACATTTGTATAATATTTATGCAATGTTGGTCCAGCGTCGAAGACGTTGGGCTGAAGTTGTATGAATGTTGTACAAATGTTTTGTGTTTACTGGGAAGCGCAGCAAGTAGAGAGACATCGAACCCATTGAGGTTTAATGTTGGGTCAACGTCGGAAACACCGGCCCAACGTTAAACCAACCTGGTCTTTACATATTGTGTTTTCGGGGTTAAGCACAGCTCACTATTTTGGTGACAATGGAATGAGCAGATAATACCGCACCGGTCTCGTTGTTGTCGCGTCACGCCACGTATTACACCAATAATTAACTGATTAACTCAAGTGGCAAACGTGAACATAATAAGGAAATAACAAAGATCAATAAGCATTTGTGTGTTATATTTGTGTTTTCTGCTCTTGCTTGATGGTAGGTCTACATCTAAATGGCAGCGTGCTGCGTCATGTTTTAGGCCTACTCCAGATAGGATTATAGGCACTATCATTTGAAACTGAAAACAAGCATTTGTAATTTTTCTGTAAATCCATATGTAAATGAACAATACATAATATTCGTTCTCTATTATCTACTAAAATATAGCCATTTAGCCCCTGTGCTGCATGAATTGTTTGCGTCTATTTTTCATCTTTTCAAGCTGGAATTGCCAACGCAATTTACAGCTTGAATTCCTTGAAATGACGAAATATATTTATATGTAAGGAGAAATAGACATCTCCAATATTGAATTATTGGACTAACTAAGGCTCCACCAAAAACTGTTTCATCAAATTTAATCTCAAACCTCTTTGAAACCGTATATACAAGGGTCTAGCAGCACAAGGGTTGATCATTTAATCTAGTGATGATGTCGTGTGCACATAAATAGTTCTATTTTGAGATAAACAAATGGTCAGATTTAATTTTCTTTCAACAATTAAAATCAAATAGCTTCGTTAGTTTTTCAAACCCCGTGTTCTACTTAATAGTTTGTTTCTATTTTTTTATTCACTTAAACCGGGAAATGTTAACCCAATTTCCAGCTTCAAATTACCTTTATTTCTGAAAAATAGACATATGCCTAATAGCAAATTAGATTATAGATAAAATGAGACTCATATTTTAGACATATTTTATAAGTAGTATGTCATTGTTTATGGGTTATTGTCTTTTGTATTGTGATAAGCTATCAATAGAGTAGAATTATATTTATTTTGTTAAATTACTACACAAATAATTTACATTCCAACTGAATTGGTAATCCCGACAGAAAAAAACTTAAAGAGATGTCCTGGTATTGGATCAAAGCTAGCAACTGAATAAACTAGGTAATCAGAATATTTCAATATATATTTATAAGGAACGGTTGTGTAGGATATCAAACAGACTGGCTTTCATGGCAGAACGAGAAAATGTCGTGACTGTGCATTTCGTATACCGTCGTCCCCTCTGGCGAGTGGACCATGTAAAGTTATCAATGGTTAGCGACACCTGGTGATTATTACCGTATTTCATATATGTCATCTTTTTTCTGTATACAGGAGTATGTACTCTTGCAATATACGAACATACATTATCTCTAAAGGATGAAAGACTTGTCACAATAATTATTTTGTTGTCAGATTGACGTATGCTATGTTGCTTGCTTATTTGAACTGGTTAAATAAGCCCTATTATAATTTTGAGTTGTGTCAATGGACAAAGTGGGCCTACATCTGTGTGCAGCCAAACAACTTACAGTTACCAGTTGAAAATAATCAAAGATGAAACCTACGAGAAGTGCAAATTTCGATTTGTTAGTTTCACTGATGGTATTGTGTTAACGAATATATATATTACTTGAAGTTTTCTGCATTGGCATAGTATTTTAATATATAATTATAATAATGTCATAGTACCTCGCACAGGAAGGCATTGTCCAGAAGACATTGACTGGAAGTCTGTTTACGAAAAGGTACCTTATCAATCTAAATCTTTGAATGATATTTTAATTAACAGTTATTTGCTTTTCCAGGAATGTATGCTCCCACAACAACTTTGGAAGAATGTTTGTAACTATGTATTTTTAAATCAGAATAATTGTAGATGTATCTAGGAGTAGACCTAGACGATGCTAAGGAATGTTTAATTGTTATTTAATGGAAAGACGGTATGTATCTATCACAGTTAGATTGCACAATGCTCAACTCGATAGATTTCTCAGATATTTAAATACAGTTAAAAATATGGAATTATTTGTTGCCAAGAAGAAGAATGAAGAAGATATTTGGTTTGAAATATGGAGTCTATTACTATTATCTGCTGATATAAATTATCCTGTGGAAATAATTGGTTTATATATTATATTTATATACTCTTTGAACGCAGTGACGAGGGTGAACTTATTGTTTTACGATAAAAGCAGTCGAGAATGGCGTTCTGTCTGATCGCATGCTTGATCGTCTTTGACATGGCTTTAACTGAAGACAAATTATGACAGACAAAAGCTTGACTGTAAGGTTTGTTTGTCTGTATTGCTGATCTGACCCGTTATGTGAGAGTCTACTGTATATTCTTATGTTCCAGTTAGTATTACCATTGATATATTTAAATTGGTATGATTTTTTCTTGTGATTGACAAAATAGTATATTTGTCCTCGACGTGATTCGAACACGAATCCGTCTGATCTGTTATCGGGCGCGCTATATTTGCGTCATTGCGTCTTAATATATTTATATTTATAAAATACATTGATCATGCCGCCAGGTGTTAATAATTAAGCCTGATAGTCAATAGTATTGTACCAGTGCAATAACATGCAACAAACAATATATTTTCTTGAATAAAAAGACAAAAGAGATAAATAGACAGGCATATATAGATCTTATGTAAATGTTACCTGTGCTTTTATTTGAAACGCATTATAATTGAGGATTAAGATATTCATGATATTACTATGGCAATGTTGATCTTCTTCTCTTAAATTAAACATATTTTCAGGACATGACACATACTATTGTCTCACGCCCTAGACACAAGCTTGATACATATATTTTACATGTGATTGAAAAAATATCAGCTTTGACCCCGACGTGATTCGAACACGCAACCTTCTGATCTGGAGTCAGACGCGCTACCGTTGCGCCACGGAGTCTTACATACTATTGCCAAATTAGTTTTTGATTATGAAGTCATCGTGAAATAGCTCATGAAAATAATATTTGGTTAATAAATGAACATAAGAATTTCGAATAAGCAAATCATTGTTGTCGCCAGAGAGTGAAAACAGTTTTCATTCATTGCGTATATTTCCAATATTTAGCAGCACCTCTTTTGGAGTTTTGCTTTTTCGTCTTATTTTCAGTCAGCCGTTTTCACCATGACATGTCAATAAAAAAAAAAGTACATGTATATAGTAAACAGTAACACATTAAATTATTGATTGCTTTGAATGTTATTTTTAATCAAGTGACACTATCGCTGAGCTAATTTTCGTATGATAACTGTTGTCAGTGGAATGGCAATAACTGATCATGATCATCGAGCATTTTAAGTTATTCAGTGTGTCAAATTTGATTAATTGATATATATTACTTGAATTATGTGAATGGCTCGTAATAAGATGAAATAATAAGAATTGACGAATGTCATTTCGTCATATGTAAGCGATGTATACTGTATATGTGGCCTAACACAATGCGATTGCGGAACTTAAATACCAATAATTATTTTTTATGAGCCTGGTTATATGTTAGCTACACATAATTTGGGGTGAAAAAAAAGACAATAGTCTTCCAATATGTCTGTACATTCTCTAAACGAAACATTTATTATTTTGTATTTATTCTAATCACATAAGAGCTTACAATTTCGGCCAACTGTAACAACTTGAAAAGTTCTAAGGCCCTTTAATATAAAGATCTTGGCCCTTTTACCAATACGTTCTGGGCTTGTCCAGGTCCCCCAACTCGTGGGTAGGCTGCGTTGGGTGAGAGAATAAAACAACACTCTTTTCTGGATCAAAAATGAAAACTGAAATTTTATTGTGGTTTCGTACATTATATAGTATCGGTATATCCGGCCTACTATCGGGCCAGCTGCGCGTAACATAATTCGCCATAATTTACGGCTGGTAAAACATAATGTCATTTAGTGTAATGTCGTAGGGTCGGTAAACATACTCATATATTTCCTTGATTATGCTGTGGATTTATTACACCTGCCACTCAGGCCGGGCTTTGTTACAACGACTCAATAATCTCCATTTTCCTTTTTATAAGTTTGGCATTTCTTTAGATCCACTATGTCGTTCACAGTAAATATACAGTCTGATATAACATCGTATATATATTATATATATTTATACCTTTCTATATAATAGTTACTACTTCCCGTAGGCTAGGTGTTCTTATTAATATGGTTACCAAATATCATATTGTTCTCTCTACTTAACCAGTCCGGAGAGGGTTTGTTTTTGACCCTCGTATAATTCAGATAAATTTTGTTATGTAAGCTTCTTAACAGTCATTGCGTACCCGTGATATACTTTAACACCTAGAGTTAACACCTAGCGTACGGAAGTGTGGCAAACCGATTACTCAGTCCATTATTAATATAAGCTGCGGCTAATAGTTGTCTGCCTGGGGAGTAATAACACTCACGGCCTGTGCCCAGCTTATCTGCGGTCTGGCCTGTCTTTAAACCAATTAGTCCTTTACATAGATATTTATTAAAACCGTTACAACCAGACTAAACCTATTTGGAGGACGAATATATTTTTCACGCCTGGCACTTATGCCGTCAGTACGGGATACCCCACTAGAAACGGGACATCCAGATATCCTGACACGCAGTATCAGTGCACGGTGCGCGTGTCGCAGAAACCAGCCGAAACAATCAACCCTTCTTTCCCAGGGCTTACCATGCTGTAATTTTCATTTATATTAGATCGGAATATTTTACATTCGCCCCCCTCTAACGTGAAAAGGTGTATGTAAGTGTATACCCTTAGATACACCTTTTTACCATAAATTCATCTCTATGACTAAAATATTTATGTTATCAAGCTTAACCACAAAAGTCACTTTACATTTCAACAACTTATTCAAATTGCATAATTATGCTCGCATCGTATCGATACCTGTGCAGGTTAACATTGCATTGTCCCATGTATGTAAACTTTAAACAACGTGTACAATAATCTTTTAAGCACTCTCAGTTAGAGGACTCAGCAGTTCCCCCTGGAGATGGAGAGGCAGGCTGAGTGAGGGCCACCCATGTGGGCCCTAATGATTGCAGCTCAGACGCTGTCTCCGCATCTCGCGACTTTGGGATTGTGTCAGTTTTCTTGCACCATCGAGTATTCCCCCATTTTCTCAATATGAATATTGTCACCCCCACTGAAAATGTAATGCTGACCCCGGCCGTAATCCACCCAGAATGGTAGGGATGATCAGGCCCTGTATTCCATCCTGGATGACTTACTTTTGGGGGTAGCTTCAGTTTTTGGATAGTTAGGTCCGTTATTGCAGGTAGGTGTTTCCATTCTGGGCGTTCCAGTTGCTGTCTCACCAACTCGTCCGGAAGAAGCTGAGGTAAATTTAGTGTATCTACAGAAAGAAAGGGATTTACATATTTTAATGTTGAATTATAACGGACTGTACCTGAGAGAAGCCATTCTTTGCCCCGTACCTGACAAGTAGCAGCTACGCGCAAAGTGTATATTCCCAGCGGGAGATAATTGGCTCTCTCTGGTTTCTTTGGACAGTGAACACTGTACGTCTCCCCAAAACTGAGGAGCACGAAGATAGTGGGTGTAACTTCTTTTACTGTCCCAATTGGGGCATCCACTCTGGTAACCGTTACAGCACAACTTTGATAATGATTCGAGTCACCGTTCAGAATACTGCGTGCACACAGTAATCGTCCTGCTCCATAGATTGGCCCAGTTCTGCATATACCTGGCTGATTTCCGATGCAGGTGTGAGGTTCGAAAATACCTCCGTGACGTGTGTCTATCGCCACTGCTGATGGTACCTGTATCTGAAGTGTGTAGTCAGAAGTATTGCGGGGGACTGGCCAACTAGAGATCCGGTACCTCAGGTATTCTGTTTCATCCACTAAAGGTAATTCTGCCTTGAAAACTAATTTGTTCTGATCCTCCCACATAGGGTGGATTTGGATATGTTCATAGTACCACTCACTACGTGGTCCAAAATGTCCCAATTCACGGCTGCTTTCCAGGATCTGTACCAGATCCTGTAGTGGGAGAATTTCCTCTGTGAGCCAGCCAAGTTCAAGGGATGCTCGTTGCCGCTGATATCGATCGCATTGGCGCTGCCAAAGGTACTGTACACTCCCTAAGGCGGCCAATATGCGATCGACTCGCGCATCATCCTGCAATTCTGTGATTCTTCCATTGTTTCCACTGGCTATTTTCCCCAGTCTCGTGGTTTCTGTGTACAGCTTACCCATATAATGTTCCATGTCACGAATGTGCTGCATGTTTCGCCTCACTTCACTATGTGTTTGATTTACAACCGTTATCAAATCATTCGTGGTGTGCACAATTTGAGATTCCAATTTCATGGCTGAATTTATGTGTCGCTCGCATTCTTCAACTTTACTTTGTGTAGCTATACCACAAAGCTTAGAACTTATCTCACCTACAATGTTCAATAACCCTCTCCTTCTCCGGACTCTGGGTGCAGAATGTGAAGAGGTCAGAGCATCTTCCATATCTGTTATATGTTGATCCCAAATCATGCGTGTTGTGTTTGACGGTGGACGATGGTGATATAAAAGTTCCAATACATGTCTAAAATTTGTCAATTTTTCAGAAATACCTTGCGGTGGAGTGGGTGATTCAATTATCACTAGTACGGTCCAAGTGGCCACCTGGGCCCGTATGTCTTCCGGTGTAGAAATCAATAATCCATCTTGGAGTGGGTGCGGTTCATTTTCATGCAGATGCGCGAGCGTAGGAGACATAATTAGGCTCCAGCCATAGTAAAGTAGGATACCAGTGCAATAGCCTCGCATTTTCCTTTCTTAATAATCTGTGGGCTGGGAGGAGAAAAAGCTTGGCGTTTCACTGGCCCAGCTGTGTCTGCAATAGTTTCAGCTGGCTGACGTCGTACGACCCAGCGGTTCCTTCGGCGGCTTAATCGGACTGGGGATACTGCAGGCTCAGCAATCAGAGAAGGTTGGTTGTCGTCCTGCGACTTCAGTGCCCAGTGCGGTGCTTGCTTTATAAATCTGGTTCTAAGTCCCTGCGGCGAAGTAAAATGGGGGGTTGAAAGTGATTGGTTCACGCCCTTCTGACTTGTTTGTGCAACCGGTTCCTGGGTCTCCATGGGCTCGAGGGAGGGGCTCCGTTCACTTCGAAGGCCCTCCTCTGGAACCATTGGCTCAGGTTCATCTGACTGTGCAGCTTCTGGGCGTGTCGGTGGTGGAGTAGGAGGGGGTGTCCTGCTGATTGGCGGTTGAATGTTGGTCTGAAGGGGAGGTGCCACAGCCGGTTGGTCGGCCGGGGGATCATGCGTGGTGACTGACCTGTCTATTGGTGCCGGAATAGCTGCGCGACGGCGCTGATCTCGTACTGGGCGTGGATTGATATCCTCCCATGCCATGTCAGGGTCGACTATTCGCACCTTCTCCCTATTTAGCACTTTTGTTTTACTTGTCTGTTGTTGGCGGATCCACACTACGGGTCCCCGCACTCTAGTGACCTCCCACATAGGGTCCCAACGACTTGTAAGAGTTACTCTTTCTTCTGCTTTCACTACCACTGTGTCACCTACTTTTACATCATCACAATTAGCCGGCAGTGCCAGTCTCTCCCTATTGTACCTCCGACTGTCTGTCGTAGCTTGCCTGGCCACTTTTAGTGCTATAGCCAGATCATCTAGTCTATTTCCAAAATAATTGTCTCTTTTTACAGTTAGCAATCTGGTCAGGGGCAGCCGACCACGACGTCCATAGAGTAGAAAGAAGGGGGTGTAGCCAGTTACCGAACTCACACTGTTACGGTAGGCGGCCAGACAGTCACCGAGTTTATTTTCCCAATTTGGGGTATAATTATTGACAGTTTTTGCTAACATTTCTTTCAAAGTACGATTAAATCGTTCTACTCGCCCATTGGACTGTGGATGTACAGGGGATGTGCGGTGGTGAATAACTCCTAATTTCTTCAGATAATCCACCCAAGCTTTGGCGCAAAATTCTTGGCCATTGTCAGTGATTAGGAGCTCTGGAACTCCGTGTCGTGGTACAAACTGAGTGGCCCATGCATTCCAGACACTTTCATTTGATTTATTTGGAAGGGGAAATGCTTCAACCCAACCAGTGCAGTGGTCGATAATTGTTAGAACGTATTTATTGCCAGAGAGGGAGGGGACGAATGGTCCAATTAAATCGGCCCCTACTATTTGCATAGGGTATTGTGCGAGAGGCATTTCCCCCATAGGTACATGGTCTGATCGACGTTGGTGCACCTGGCATACAGGGCACAATCTCAATCGCTCCCGGATTGTCTTTCTCATGCTAGGCCACACATATGCTTCTCGCAGACGATCTAGAGTTTTTTCAGTAGCCATATGTCCAACTTCTTTGTGAGCGCGATCAATGACAGTATTCTGATGGGCTGAGGGAAGGACTAATCGGGGGTAGTCAGCTGAGTAGGGGGTAGGTTTTCTCACACTATATAAGGCATTGTTTATCAAGATATAACTGTTTTTCTCATCATCATTATCGGCCCGTTTACGTAATTCAGCAAACTCCTGTTCTTGATCTCTAACTATGATAGTCATATCGAATCCATCCTGAAGGAGGGGCAGTTGCTCCTCAATTCTCTGATCTGGTATGGCTGCAGGGTCCACCCATTGGTCACAATCAAAAGTTGCTATTTCCCTTTGTGGTGGTATCCGAGATAACATATCTGCACGAATATTGTTTTTGCCAGCCCGATATTTAATTTGAGCTCCATATTCAGCTAATAGCACACCCCATCGCTGTACTTTTGTATTTTGCATGTCCTTTGTGAAGAGGGAGGTGAGGGGTTTGTGGTCTGTGAATACAGTGAATTTTGCCCCATATAGGTAGGGTCGTAACTTGCTAATGGCATAGACTACAGCGAAGGCTTCTTTTTCAATAGTGGCCCATTTTCGTTGGGTCGTGGATAGAGAATGAGAAATGTATTGTATCCCCCTCTCAACTCCTTTTTCATCTTCGTCGACCAAGATTGCCCCAACAGCATATTCACAAGCATCAGTGTAAAGTTTATAGGGGTGGTTAATTTTGGGTGCAGCCATCACACTAGAAGAGGTTAAGAGTCCTTTTAATTGTTCAAAAGCATTTTGTTGTGGTGTGCCCCATTGGAAGTGGGCATGTTTGCGTTTAAGTGTTTCTAGGGGTTCAGCCACTGCGGCATAATTAGACATACACTGCCGATAGAAACCTGTCATACCTAAAAATGATCTTACCCCTTTGATGTCAGTGGGTGGCGCCAAATTTTGTATGGCTTGTATTTTTTCCGGGTCTGCTGCAATTCCATCCTTATTCACAATATATCCTAATAGCTTCACACTGGGTAGTCCGAAAGAACACTTTGTGGGTTTTAACCGTAGACCGGCTTTTCGTAAACAGTCAAAAACCAGTTGAATATGGGCTAGATGATCATCCATATTTTCACTGTAGATAACAATATCGTCAATGTAGACCATCACACACTTTCCAATCAAGCTAGCCAGTACTTTATCCATTGTACGCTGAAACACACTAGGCGCATTGGTAAGGCCAAATGGCATCCTCAGAAACTCATAGTGGCCCATATGACATCGAAAAGCGGTTTTTGCTATTGACTCTTCCTCCATTGGCAGCTGCCAGTACCCGGCCTTTAAATCCAAAGTGCTGAAGATGGTGCTGCCCCCTATCTGGTCGAAAATGTCTTGAATCTGTGGGAGTGGATATTGGTCTCGCACTGTTACACTTTTAAGTTTTCTATAGTCCACACAAAATCTCGTTGTCCCATCCTTCTTTGGAACTAGAGTGACAGGGCTAGCGTAGGGAGATGAGCTTGGCCGAATCACCCCCTCAGCCAACATGTCGGCCACTGCTTCTTCCACGAGCTTCCTCTTCACCAGTGGAGTACGGTATGCAGGCAAACTGATGGGTGGCCCAGTGGTTTTAATTGTCATGGGGACTATGGAACAGCATCCATTATGCTCACCTTTAGCTGAGAAAATGTCAGAATTTCTTTGTACTATTTTATTCACTGCTTGGCTTCCTGTTTCTGGCAAAAGTGGCCCGATACTGTCCACATAGAGCCCTCCTATGCGATGAAGAGGCCACACTTTGTTATGCCAGAAAAGTTCATCATCTCGAAAATTTATAATTCCTTGTCCTTTCCGCAGGTTATTTGCACCTAGGATCATTTCGTGGTCCATTTTTCCAACCACAGCAACTTTTACCACTGTTCTGGTATTGTCAATTTTAATCTGAGTGACTCCTTTCACGTCAATGGACTGGCCAGATATGCCACACAATGGCGGTCCTGGCTTCAGGTAAAGGCTGCGGTGGCGTTTATTTGCTAATTCTTGAAATATGTCCAGTCGTAGGAGAGAGCATGTCGCCCCTGTGTCAACCAGCGCAGTCACTTTTACTCCTTGGATCGAAAATGTGACTGCGGGGCGATAAATCAGCTCTCCTACGACCTCCACCCGTTTCCCTGGTTTGTAGGCCTGCGCTGAGGGCACTCACGGCGCATATGGCCAGGAGCAAGGCAATGGAGACAAATAGGTCGTCCATCTGGGGTCCATCTTGGCTCAGTTGTAGCAACGTTCCGAGGACGGCGGTTGGCGAACTGTGGAGCTGCGGCCACTGGTTTAGTCTTAGGATGGGCCATGGGCCGGCTCTGGAGTGCTATTTTCTCAAGTTTTGTTACAATTTGCTCTTGGCTTTTCAGTAATTTCTGGAATATATCAGGATTTACAGCACTTTGGCGAATGGGGAGTGGTGTCTTGGGTGTAATAGTACCAACCTCCATTGGTTCCTCTGTGCGGCTGAGTCGAGCATAAGCATCTTTTCTGGCACTGTAGCCAGAAATCAGCTTTATAGCTTCCTCCAGCGTAGAAGGCGCCCCTTCTTCTACCAATTTTCTGGCCAATTCAGAACTGCGTAATCCTCGGGCATAGGCACGAATCAAGATCCTGTTCTGATCGTCATTCCTGTCTGCTGTGGGATATGCTGCATCAGCCACTTCCCGGAATCGTCGGTTATATCCAGCTTCCGGTTCATATGCGCTTTGGTTGGTTTTTTCCAACTCATCACGCAATGCACTTGCCTCATCAATATGCAGAAATGATGCAGATATCTGTTCCTTTACAGCCTCCCATGGAACGTCGTCTCTGGCGGAGGAATGAGTGGACATATACTCCGAGATGAACCTCTCTAGTTCATGCCTTAAAGGACCAGCAACTGTCCTTGAAGCCAAGCTGATGGTTTGCTTGGACGCCAGCAGTTTCCTTGCTAGTTCAATCTCTTTAATCCAGATTCGAACCGCCGACGGGTTACTGCCGTCACAGACGGTTGTCTGCTTTATCTGACCCTTTAGTCTTTCCGAGTTTGCAGCTTGTATTCTCACTTGTTTCTTCTCAACAATCCTTTGTGCTTCCATTTGGGCCAGGCCATCAGTGTATTTGTTAAATTGTGAGGCATCCATGATAAATGAATCTATGAAGTTGTTTTCTAAGTTTAGTAGCCAAAAAATGTATAACACTTATTTAAATTAATTTATAAAGTAGTTATTATCCTCTCACCCACGCTAAAACCTTAATCCGCCAGCTAGCTCGCCACTGAAAAGTTCTAAGGCCCTTTAATATAAAGATCTTGGCCCTTTTACCAATACGTTCTGGGCTTGTCCAGGTCCCCCAACTCGTGGGTAGGCTGCGTTGGGTGAGAGAATAAAACAACACTCTTTTCTGGATCAAAAATGAAAACTGAAATTTTATTGTGGTTTCGTACATTATATAGTATCGGTATATCCGGCCTACTATCGGGCCAGCTGCGCGTAACATAATTCGCCATAATTTACGGCTGGTAAAACATAATGTCATTTAGTGTAATGTCGTAGGGTCGGTAAACATACTCATATATTTCCTTGATTATGCTGTGGATTTATTACACCTGCCACTCAGGCCGGGCTTTGTTACAACGACTCAATAATCTCCATTTTCCTTTTTATAAGTTTGGCATTTCTTTAGATCCACTATGTCGTTCACAGTAAATATACAGTCTGATATAACATCGTATATATATTATATATATTTATACCTTTCTATATAATAGTTACTACTTCCCGTAGGCTAGGTGTTCTTATTAATATGGTTACCAAATATCATATTGTTCTCTCTACTTAACCAGTCCGGAGAGGGTTTGTTTTTGACCCTCGTATAATTCAGATAAATTTTGTTATGTAAGCTTCTTAACAGTCATTGCGTACCCGTGATATACTTTAACACCTAGAGTTAACACCTAGCGTACGGAAGTGTGGCAAACCGATTACTCAGTCCATTATTAATATAAGCTGCGGCTAATAGTTGTCTGCCTGGGGAGTAATAACACTCACGGCCTGTGCCCAGCTTATCCGCGGTCTGGCCTGTCTTTAAACCAATTAGTCCTTTATATAGATATTTATTAAAACCGTTACAACCAGACTAAACCTATTTGGAGGACGAATATATTTTTCACGCCTGGCACTTATGCCGTCAGTACGGGATACCCCACTAGAAACGGGACATCCAGATATCCTGACACGCAGTATCAGTGCACGGTGCGCGTGTCGCAGAAACCAGCCGAAACAATCAACCCTTCTTTCCCAGGGCTTACCATGCTGTAATTTTCATTTATATTAGATCGGAATATTTTACAAACTGTTCGCTACAATAATATTATGTTCAGCTCATGTAATATTATCCTAATTGTAATGTTGGCTCAATTTTGGGACAGCCTCACAGACAAAGGTGCAACATTGAACCAGAAATGGGTTTGTAATACGTAAATTGGGAGTAATACGACACGTGTTGATTGTAACAAGGACACGTGTAAAATGTAACATAATAATAACACTCAATACAGTGTCTTCAACATATAAACACATTTCACTTGCAATACACACGATACAGTGTGGGTGTATCTGTGCTTAATCATTGCAAAATGTCTATTTGCACATTATTTGGATTGACAAAATGCCAGCTTTGACCCCGTCATGTCATTATACATGGGACGTTGCACCAACGCTGTATTAATTTTGGGCCACCGTCCACGACGCTGGCCCAACATAAAACAGCATAATTGCATCGTGTTTGATGGGAATGACTCGCTCTATCATAATCGACTCACATACACAAACCCGCGGAACGCAGATATATTTTTGCATAAACCATGAAGACCAACGTTTTTTTTTCAATTTTCAATCATTATAAATATCTTCCCGTATTATTTGAATACCTATAAGTTATGGGTGTACCGCCATTATAAACATTTAATTCTTTCAGCGCGAGGATCAACTGCAGACGTCAGATTTTGACGTCTAATGTCGGTTCCCCACACCGAATCGATTTATAGTAAACGTATAGGGTTTGGGAACTCGGAGAAGTTGTATATGTATTGCAAGCAGTTTCTGCATTATATTGTAGATGCAGATAGTTAGACTACTGGTGAGAACCAGGGATAAATTATTGCAATAAAATCTTGTATGCATAATTCAGCGTGAGAAATTTAATAAGACCACACACCTTTTTATACCACATGTGATTTTACAAAATAGTGGCCTTGACCCCGACGTGATTCGAACACGCAACCTTCTGATCTGGAGTCAGACGCGCTACCGTTGCGCCACGGAGTCTTACATTTGTCGGTTATATGGGAATTTGATCACTAACGTTAGTAATATTTGATTTGATTTATTTCAGTAAAACAGTACAGTATATATACATGATCATAACTAATCAGGGCCACCATACTGGTCACCAGGGATAAAAAACACTATATACTTTTATTCATAACATCAAGATATAATGACTAGACTGGATATGCAAATTTTATCATCGTTTAATGAATAAAAATTAATAATATTTACTAATATATCCATTGGACCAATCTAGTAAACAGTTCATTCTCATAAAAATGTAACTGCGAATGTCTAAAAAAACGTATTTGCTTCTATTCAAAATAATATACGCAATGTTGTACTACTTATCTTAAGTTCATGGAATGACACGTAGGCCTACTATTTTCCAGTTTGGATCAATTTCCATGATTATTTTGTCAAGTGTCACTAATTGAGTCACTCTGTCGTGATCGACTATATGGGGTCAGATTTTGACGTCTAAAGTCGGTCCCGCACTGAAAGGGATTTAATGTAAACATGGGGTTTGGGAACTCTTAGAAGTTGTATGTGAGTAACTGTAAGTGTAAAACGATTACGGTATTTTATATTATACATGGAAATAATTAGAAGGGGTGTGTGTTTAACATTCTGTAAACTAATCATTTTTTTAAATTAAATTAAATGAATATATATTTTAACTAACTGCTCAACTACCTTGATATATACTTTGATATATTTATATTATTTCACCCTAGGGTAGTGGTTAGCACCGCTGCCTTTCACGCCAGAGTTCGGGGTTCGGTTCCCGGTCTCGGCGGTTTGAAAGAAACAAAAATGTTTCTTCCCCATCCACGTGTGAAAGTTATTATTGTGGGGAGCCTCCGTGACCGAGAGGTAGCGTGCTCGGCCTCAGACCGCCAGGGCTCAAATTTCGAATCCTGTGTCTGGAGGACAGTGTCATCTCACCATCCTCAAGAGCTCCTGGCCCAGTTTAGCCTATATGTGCACAAAGGTGGCCTAAAGCCCGATTCATTTCATTTCATTTTTTTAGTAATGTGAGATTGAGCTGTGCGAAGTTACAAAAATGTGTTCGTATGTTCCAAGAATTATTATTAATTACAAAATGAGGTGACGTTACTTTAATTTAAATAGAGTAATTATAATACCTATATGTTTAAATACCCGTGATGACCGAGCTCAAAAGCTACCGGGCTATAGCCCTAAAAGTGTATATATTTTGTATGTGTTAATAGCCAAATGATGTCACATTATGTGTTTATAAGTGAAATAAGCTCTATTATAATTATCATTTGTGTGAATGGACATTTTGTTTGTCCGTATTGATGATCTGTCCGTTATGTGAGAGTCTACTGTAAAGAAATTAGCTTTTTCGTATAAGCCAGTTAGTATTACTGAACAATGCTGAATTACCATTGATATATTTAAATTGGTATGAGTTTTCCATGTGATTGAAAAAATACCACCTTTGCTCTCGACGTGATTCGAACACAAATCCGTCTGATCTGATATCAGGCGCGCTATATTTGTGCCATGGGGTCTGAGATATATTTATATTTAACCTACACATGGAAAGTATGAAAATATGCAGGCATATATAGTTTTAATATGCAAATGCTATCTGTGCTTTTATTGCTCCATGGTGTCTTACATACTTTTATTTAACCTATACGTGAAGAACATGGGAATAGGCAGGCATATAAGTATATAGTTTTAATATCCAAATGCCACCTGTAGGGCCTACTTTTAATTAAAACACATAGTAATTGAAAATTAAAATATTATCTTTCGCAGTGTTGAACTACTTCTTCAAATTTAAACTTATTTTCATGAAATGACGTTCACGTGTCCTGGGTATACCCCAGACCAACGGTATCCATGGATTTACATTATTGTATTCAACATGTGATTGAAAAAATACCTGCTTTGACCCCGACGTGATTCGAACACGCAACCTTCTGATCTGGAGTCAGACGCGCTACCGTTGCGCCACGGAGTCTTACATACCACGCCTAAAATAAAAATTTGATTATCCAATCATCGTTAAATAGCTAATGAAAATGATATTTGGTTAATAAATATAATATAAGAAATTCGAATAAACAAGTCATTGTTGTTGCCAGAGAGTGAATACAGTTTTCATGCATTCCGTATATTTACAATATTTAGCAGCATATCTTTCTAAGTTTTGATTTGTCTTCTTATTTACAGTCAGCCGTTGTCACCACGAAATCCATGTACATGTATATGGCAAGCAGTAAAATATCATGACTTTCACACCACATATTATTCAATTAATTATTAAATTGTATTTACAATAATCATACACGTGTTTGTTAAGTGGTTAGGTTTAAATTAAGTAACTTGGGCTGTATATTATGGATCATCCTAGCAAACACAAATCATTTGTATAGCATTTATACAACGTTGGCCCAACGTCTTCGACGTTGGACCAACATTGTCTAAATGTTATACAATTGTTTTCCGTTAGCTGGGATGTCATTATCGCACAACTGCTCGTTACAATAATATTCTGCTCAGCACCTGTAATATTATCCCAAATATAATGTTAGCTCAATGTTGGGCCAGCGTCACAGGCAATGGTGCAGCATTGAACCTTGATTGGGGCGGTGTATCGTGTTGGCTGGGTATGCGTGGAGTAAAAAGACACGTGTTAATTGTAACATAGTAATAACACTTAATACATTGCCTTCAGCGCATAAACACATTTCACTTGCAATACACATGATACAGTGCATCTGTGTTTAATCACTGCAAAATGTATATTTGTACAAATGATTGACAAAACGGGAGTATTGACCCCGACGTGATTCGAACACGCAACCTTCTGATCTGGAGTCAGACGCGCTACCGTTGCGCCACGGAGTCTTACTGAAGTCATCCACAATTTTATGATAGCGACAATATTTAATATTTATTCATCAAATAGATTTGAAGTATATAAATAATACAATTTTATGGCATGTCTAAGGTATGTCTTAGAAAATGTATGCGTATTTTGATTAAAATAATTAAAAATATCTACATATATTTTGCACCAATCACCGTTCACTTCTGTTCATGAAATAGCACGCGGTGTACACGATTCTTGAGTAATTTCTATTACTGGGGGTGTCAAATGTCATTATTAAGTAAACATGTAACGTTGAACCAATGTTGTTTTAATGTTGTATCACCGTTGATAAGGCTGGCTCAACATTAGGACATCACCGGTTCATTGCCTCTTGTTTGCATTGCCGAAATGTGTTGTTATTAACCCTTTAAGCACCGCATATATTCGGGTTTCATTTTTTATTAGCACACTAAGTACCACATTTTAAATATGTTACAGATAAAACGTGACATCAATCAGCAAGATTTGAAAAGAGTTGACATCCATTTTGTCAAATATGAATAATTTTCACTCACTTGAAGTTGTGGATCGCGTCAGCGAGACACAACTTCAAGTGGATTAAAATTCAAATTGCATAATTTGGCGGTTGAAGGGTTAACAATGGAGACCAAAGATTGTTTGCAATTTGAAAGCATGTTAAAATGTCTTAGTTATCTCTTTCCGCTTCATTATAACACCTGTATGTTATAGGCTAGGTCTACGACCATTATACACTTTATATATATTAATTATTTCAGTGTGGCGATCGACTGTATAGACGTCAGATTCCTGTAAACTAATAGTTTTTAAAATAAATATATAAATAATTAACTAACTGCTACCTTAATACATTTTTATTATTTTATTCCGCATGTGATTTTGCAAAATAGCAGCCTTGACCCCGACGTGATTCGAACACGCAACCTTCTGATCTGGAGTCAGACGCGCTACCGTTGCGCCACGGAGTCTTACATGTACATATCTTGGTAACATGGAAATTTGATCACTAGTAATATGCAAATTTTATCCTCGCTTAATGAATAATAACGTATAATATTTACTAATATATCCATTGGGCATATTCAATAAACAGTTAATTTTCATAAAAAATGTAACTCCGTATGTCCAGGAAACCGTATGGGCTTGTATTCAAAATATTATACGCAACGATAAACTACATATTGTAAATTCATGAAGTGACACGCATACTGTTTACCAGTTTGAAGGGGTTAGCACCGCTGCCTTTCACGCTAGAGATCGGGGTTCGGTTCCCGGTCTCGGCGGTTTGAAAGAAACAAAAAATGTTTCTTCCCCATCCACGTGTGAAAGTCAGTATTGTGGGGAGCCTCCGTGACCGAGAGCTAGCGTGCTCGGCCTCAGACCGCCAGGGCTCGAATTTCGAATCCTGTGTCTGGAGGGCAGTGTCATCTCAATCATCTCACCATCCTCAGGAGATTCTCCTGGCCCAGTTTAGCCTATATGTGCACGAAGGTGGCCTAAAGCCCGATTCATTTCATTACCAGTTTGAATCTATAAATGTGATTATTTTTGTCAAGTGTCACTAATTGAGGCAATTGAGTCGTTATCGACTTATATATATACATACATAATTGCTTGGATTAGCAATGTGAGATTGAGCTGCTCGAAGCTACAGAAATGTGTTCGTATATGTTCCAAGAATTAATAACAATTACAAAATGAAGTGACGTGACTTTATTATAAATATGGCAATTATATTATCTAAAAGTATAAATAACCATGATAACCGTGCTCAAAAGCTACCGGGCTATAGCCTTAAAAAGTTATCTATGTTTTATGTGTTAATAGCCAAATGTTGTCACAGTATGTGGAGAGTGGTAGAACTATGAAACAGAACCTTTTTTTTGACAAATCAATAGTGAAATAAGTGTTTACTCCGCGCAGAATTCCGATTTTACTAGATATCTATTTTGCTATTTTTCGATGGGGGTGTGCCAGTTTAAGTTACAATACATGTGGCGACCTAAATACTTAAAAACTTGAACCCGCTCTACCACGTCACCACATACCTTTACTACTAAATTATCAGGATCTTCAGTGGATGACAGTTTCTGGGAAGTACCAAACAACATACTTTTAGTTTTAGAAACATTAAAGTGTAATTTGTTGAGTGTGAACCAGTCTGAGCAAATGCTCATCCCTGGGTTCAACGTTTTTTTTATTTTGTGCAATGCTTTTACCTTTGTATAAGATAGCTGTATCGTCAGCACACAAAATGCCTTGGTCTTTGGGCACACTTTAGGCAGGTCGCTAACATAAAGTATAAACAGTGGCGGTCCCAGGATACTTCCTTGTGGCACGCCACAGTTTAAATGTCGTTCTTCAGTCTTCTTTCTGTCTTCAGTCTGTTTCCTGTCCGTTAAAAAAAATTCAAGTTATAAAAAATTCAAATCAGGACAGCTGCATCTTATTTAAATCAAACCACTGTAATTTTGTTGTAAGTATTACCGAATCCACCATGTCAAATGCTTGTTTAAGATCTGTCATTACGGCTCCGACTTTTTCTCCTGAGTTAAAACCTTTGATGATATATTCTGTAACATCAATCAGTGTAACATCTCAGTAAAAAAATACTCCTAAAACCTGATTGGTTATATAGATGATCAACTTGCTCATAAACTATTACTTGCATTAGTAACATAAAAACAGTTTTGTTAAATTTATTCATATTTCCGGAATTCTTAAAACCTTTTTTGTAAACTGTCAGCAGAAAAATGCGGAAGGGATAGTCATTTAACTGTAATATAAACATTTAGAATTTAAGACCACACATGCTTAGCGCCACCTGGTGAATAACTATAAAGGTAAACAGGTGTACCAAGTAAACACGAAACGTTGAAAGTATTAAAATAGTGAAATTATCATTACGCTTAACGGTAATTACCATTAAATTATATTCTTGTATTATACAGATATGAACAATCAGGTAAATAGTATAAGAAAATAATATATAACTGGTGTACGCTCTATATTTTGTAAACTGCAAACTTTTTCTATTTCTTAGCTCATATACTAATATCTCGATCCGTGTGGCGCATTTCATGTGTGTAAATGGAAAACAGCTAATTTGCGATTTGCAATAATTAAAACATTTATTTGCAAAACTGGAGCATTGCCACGACGTGAATCGAATACCTAACCTTCTGTGCTAGAGTCAAATGCCACAGATTCCTACTGGCTTCAGAATTCGACCTAAGCCAAATCCAATGGGTGAGATTTAAAAATATCCGAAGTGTTACAATTTTCATAGATAGAACTATTTTTTGTCATTTGAAGCTGGAAATTGCGTTAGCAATTCCAGCCTCAAATCACGAAAATTACAAGCAAACAATACAGCAGCACAGCGGCTAATATGAGATGTCTTGTGCCGCCTGCCGGGCATGTGATAATTTAGATTAATACGGTTTGTTTAATAAGCATATTATCACAAAGGTAAGAAAACAAAATAACGATAAAGTACCGTATCCCCGCGCATAAACGTGCATGCATTTATAAGTGAAAATCGCATGTTTTAGGGATGTTTTAAAATTATTTTATGTTCGAATATAAGTGCATGCACTTGTTTTCGAAAACTAAGTGCACCCCTCTAAATAGGAATTTGTTTCACCAAATCTGACACCTTTTAACGACAAGAAGAAATTAGTGTTTTAAGCAACATTATAAGAATCACCCCCGTAACACCCACCGATTCAGCCGAATATTGAAACCAGGCCTGAGTTCTTGAAATAAATTTTGCATCTAAACAGATTCTTGTAGATAATTAATCTGCGAAAAAAATTATGCACAAATGAGCGACAGCAGCTCACAATGGGTGGGAGAGTGGGGCGGCCGCAAGTCAATGGGAAGTGACTCCGTGGCTGGACACGTCTTTAATCCCATTCAATGATAATGTTCTTAATACAGTGATAACGCCTTTTTAAAATTTATTATTGTATCTAAATATAAATAATTCGAAAGTTTAGATAATACAAATTTAATGTACTTGTAATTATAATTGTATTGATTAACAATCTAATTATTCTGGTATCTCGTTTGGTAAAATGACATGATTTCATCAACAGCTAGGTTTAATTTTAATTGGCCAGCATGATTGTGATCATGTTAACATGATTACTAGTAACCATTACTTGGTAATTAAAATTAGCTTTGAACATGTTAAAAGGAATAATTGTGTGACGGAGAGGTGTAGGGTTTTGGTTTTTATGATCTTAACATTTCACATTATTCCAGAAACTCAAACTTCCTCACGATGCTCTCCTGCACCGAGCTCTGCCTTTTGGGTGGCCCATCTGCACTGATTCAATTGTCAAAACATAAGTCTACGTGGTTTTGATTGAACACGAAGCTGAACAAACTTTGAAAATAACGGCACTTTGGGTGAAAAGACATCCACAACAATCGAAAAAACTTAATAGATGCAATAACAAACATACGCCGGGCACATTCTAACCCTAAGAGCATGACACGCAAAATAATACGGGACATTTTGTTAAATCCATCAGCAAGTTTAAGTTTTTCCCCCTTCTTCAATATTGACCTATATTTAAACACATACTTAAAAGATCTGATCATAGAATCAATTGATATATGTAGCGATTTACAACTAAAATATATATAAATATTCAGCTTTAAGATATGAGAGTGCATATTGTGGGCGGATTTGACACCCGCTGCTTTGTGTTTTAGAAAAAAAACTATTTCCTCCTCAATATGTCAGCCTCGCTCTCTGTCTCTTTCTTTACATCCACATATTTAACAGAGTCAATATTTGACGGTTGACACTCTTGTCAACGTTCACAATCATTCCAAATCGCTGAAGACTCATTCAGCAGATTTGAGATTCTAAGGTTCAAATAATATTTTGCAAAACATTTTGTAATACATTTGTTAATGTATGGACATATAAGCATAGTGGTTAATCTTGATTATGTTAACATCGCGAGCTCTTGATATTAGGTGATTATGTTCAGACCTATTCAGTGCGCATTTAGACATGTTAACGTGTCTTAATTCTTACACGGTTTTAGGGCGTAAAGTGTCACGTCGCTACGTGCACGGCCGACGTCCTGAACAAAAGCGACGCGTGCAACACGGGATAAAAGAAGGAAAACATTCCCTCAGGGAAAACAGGGTTCTGCTGCCTATAATGTACCTCCGTACATAGCTATCAGCTGGCTAATCATGCTAATAAGACCTGTTGTTCTTATGTTTATACTTATTGTTTATTTAAGTGCTGCACTAGGCGGTTCTATACAGCAACGTGAAAGTTTACCCTTTGGATATTGTAAATGACACGAGTTTTTTTACTTCAAACTAAGACACTTCAATCATTTAAATACTTACTTCTCTATGGTTAAAAAGCGCCATACATGATTTTAAACACATGTATTGAAAATCATCATATTACAGCGTTGGCGTAAATTTATTATTTATATTGATAACAAAACTATTCTGTCACACGTGGAAAAAAACATCTAGCCTTAATTTCAGTTTACATCAGATCTAGCCGGTAAACGCGTTAGACGTAAGGTTATTTTTCAACGATTTGAAGCTTATCATGCTTATGCTGCTGGCGCATGAAATAATATATCAAATAGACAGACAGACAGATATTTTATTGACATAAAGAAAGTCAATCCAGACTTATTTGTCATAGAAATAGAGATATGTAGGGGCCTACATGTATATACAACATTGTTAATTTGTAAAATAGTATAATTATAGTATAGTTTCAATGATCCATTAATGTCTTCAAGCATATTTTATTTTCACGTGTGTGTTATATGTACCACGGCTGATCTGGGCAGGTAATAAGGTAAAGTCATATAGACCAGACTGAGAGAGGAGAGGGTGGTCAGTGGGCCATATTGTTCTGGGCACGTGCAATTTGCACCTTTCTGTTGTCACTTTGGCTTGCTGTGGAGAATGTCAACCTATGACAGCTGCCTGCACCACCCCAACCCTTATCGTCCACCTCCCCAGTAAACACGAAATGTTAGCACAATGCTGGCTTGAAGTTGGGCCAGCGTTTCAGACAGTGGGCCAACATCAAAGCAACAATGAACTATTGTTAGCTTTGTCATCTAACTTCTGTTCAATCTTCTGAACAGTGGAACGGTTTTAAAATAGTCGAATCCTGCCTCTTAACAGGTTAATTCGTTAATCATCACAACTATTTGTAATTTACCAGGAGGAAATTAATCTAGTTGAATCATTATTTTCAGCTAAAATATAAAATTACGTGACATGCATAACCATGATAACGAGTGAGTGAATATTGCTTTACGTCGTTTTCTGCACAATTATGCAATATCGCGACAGACGGAAGCCCGAAGTCGGGAATATGGCCTACTCTTTTCGAATTACTGCCATTGTTCTTTATAATGCACAGTACCACAGACAGAACTGCAAACTCCATACCTTTGAACAGTTTGCATACAAAGCATATAAATGTACAGTTTGGAGCACTGTATATGCACAACATGCATAACGAAGTTGAGCTCTGAAATGGGAAGGTTATTATCTTTTTACTCTAATTAAACGTGTTAACTGAGTGGGGTTCTGTTAAAACTGTTAAATAACATAATGGAATACCGAGAGAGTTCAGAAGATAAAGGTCACATTGTTCACAATGTTCACAAGTCTTGCTAATCCACCAAAATATCCGATATTTTTGGAAAAGGTATGTGACACGCGGTCACACGACGGAACAATTGCAATATTTATCACAAAATAATGTCTTCTTAAACAGTTGTTTGTCAGTCTAAAATTACCAAAATATCATGCGAGTCTACCAACAAATAATCAAAGTGTAGAAAATTTTCTTATTATTCTTTATTTGTGTGTGGTTATCTTACAGACAACCTTACTTTTGTAAAATACGTACATTTTCCAAGAATGAATTCTGAGGTAAAATTGTGAGAATCTTCCTTGGTAAATTGTTAGATTTGAAATATTAGATTTTTTAGTAATGATCATGTAACATAATATAGAACTCCTCTTTACGACGGAATATATACACCTCATCTGGGTATGATTAGTCTGCTGCTGCAAAACCAAACAACAGTAACTGCTTATACTTGTTAAGTAAGCTATCTTTGCTTTCGCAATGACGTATTGCGAGGTTTCATCAACTCATATGGTGAATATTCCACCACACCACAAGTGCATCGATTTAATTGATGTTACACAAATGGTGTCTAAACCAACAATAATACAGTTTCTGATCAAGTAAATATTGTACTAGAGGATAATCTTGTTGATGAACAGTGTTAATGGGTTTAAGATGTTCAGGGCTTAGTTGTTGCTTGGTACAGGCTTTTGTGCCGCCTGAATACAAAGCTTTCTTATCTGATTAGCTCACTGTACCTTCTCTTCAGACTCAGTAAGTGGATTAGATATTATCTACACGCCGGGTTATCACTACTCTTATTCATGTTTTATTCTAAGAGATTCACACAGTGTAGTCAAATTTAAAATTACATCGGATTTACCACCGTTTTTTGTGAATACCATGCTGATTGACCACTTTTCAACGAAAGTCATACACTGTTCATTGCTATATTCCTTCAAATTTAGTATTTGCAAGTTAATAGTGATATTATCCTTAAACTCAAACTAAAATTCGCGTATCTATAAATATCATAGAAATGTAGAAAAATTGCATAAACAGAGCTTATTTGCGTGTCATGGCACGCAATGCCATGACACATGAATTATGCAAAGCATAATCTTGTACTGCTCTGTCATTTAGAAAACCAAATAAAAATATCAACACAATAACTTAGCTATAGTGAATGGATAAATATACAGGTCTGTCTTCTCGAGCGAATTAAACCTCTCAGACTGGCAAATATGCAATATGTCAATCAAACCCATAATCACGCCCATAGCGACCAATCGACAGCGATGTTATATGCCCTACAGCAGATGATGTTTCAGCAAGTTAACATGCGTGCATGGTCTTTATATATCGCTTGCTCTATGTACTCGCGAAGCCCCATACACTATATAACAACCTAACCTCTTTAAAGGGACTGGCCCAGCCTAAAATCATCAAAAAATCGGTGATTTTATTTCGGGTTCCTAATATGACCATATGATGTAAACATGTACATAGACTAGAACTGCAAATTTTTATAATTTTTGTGCTGCGCATTCATCAGTTAGACTAGATATAGAGACGAAATTCCCGCATTTCCTATTTTTGACATGGTTGTCAATAATTAGAAATCAGGAATTTCGTCTCTATATCTAGCCTAACTGGTGAATGCGCAGCACAAAAATTATAAAAATTTGCAGTTCTAGTCTATGTACATGTTTACATCATATGGTCATATTAAGAACCCGAAATAAAATCACCGATTTTATGATGATTTTATCGTGGGCCAGTCCCTTTAACGTCATAACAGTGAAAAACTATACTCAAAAGCTAAATTATTGAGATATGTAAAGGAGGAGTTTGAGTTGCTTTACTTCTAGGCCTTATAATATCATAAATTTACAGATGTATAGGTCTATACATAAATACGCTATATATCATAATAAATTATACTCGTTTATCAAAACTTATGCATTGTTTACTTATATGTGCCACACATCTTTTTGTTGTACTTAGCACTAAGCAAAATATATCTTGGATATAAAAACAAAAACTACCATTGTCGCCTTTATGCTCCATGTGGCAAATCATTGAACAAAGAATAATGTAATCACAAGAAAGATGTTCTTAGTTGGTATTTGATATATTTAGGACAAAACAAAAGTTTTTGTTCCTTATTCGACCATGGTACTTAAAGTCAAATGCAAGCAGCAGTAACTGGAGCAGTGACTGATTATTTGAAAAGTAAGCGGTTACTGCAATTTGCCTGCGTTTTGATGCAGTTGGCATTCGAATGAGGTTGACATAAGAATGTTATCCATCACGTTCTAGTGTGTCATATGGAAATGCATTCTCTGCCTTTCCATTACATGTTTGAGCATTATCTGATTATTGTAACGACGCCAATTGTAACAGTAACCCTTTCAGTGCGGGGACCAACTTTAGAATCTCACTTCTGAAGTCGATCCCAGCATTGAAAGAATAAAATATTTATAACGGCCGTAGATTCACAACATTGTTGTTTTCAAATGACACAGACACATTTATGATGACTTCAACTTGAAAAACCCCTTTGTTCTCTATTGCTTATACCATAATATTCAGCGTTGTAAGGGTTAAAAGAATAAGGATGCATGATGTGTAGATGTCTTGTTTTATGTCCTAGGACTGAATGGATATATTTATAAAACATTGGACTACTATGGTACTGATATTGCAATTATCCAAAGGTAAACTCAATTCAGCACTTTATAATAAAAGCATACTATATTAACATTATCTAAAGACAACATTTCTGTTATCACTTATCATGCTTCTGGTGATACTGATTATCACGGTATCATTTATCAACTTCCTGTCTTATCGTGAATCTTAAAATAATCATATTAAATTGTTCATTCATTGTGACTTAAAGATTATTTTCGCTAACTGGAATCGTAATTCCAAATAAAAAAGCAATTGTAATGTTGTTTATTTAGCTGTTGTACCGCTTTGAAACAGACTGACTGTTCGGTGAAAATGATGACCCTGGTCCGCGATGATGCTTGGAAACTACTGAGCCTTTGTGTAGATAATGTAAAGAACATTAGCTTTTATAAATGTATGTAAAGTTGTTGAACATTTGGGTCTTTGGCCATACAGTAATAATACATATACTTTGCCTTTGTCCTTTTTAGATTTCGTATAATTTATAGATTTAAATTGTTTCTGCTAAAAATGTTTCATCGACAAAATATTAATCATACATATTAATCATATTATGTGCGAAAGGGAAGTCTCATCACAAATAAACTAGATATGGCTGTATTGTTAATTTTAAAAGATATGTATTTGAGGTAGAAAATATATATTGAATGATATACTAGACATGTTGAAAGACATACAATTCAACCATCGCTCAATTATTTCGTATTGAAAAAGGAGTTTCATCATTGTTTATTAAACTGAGTAGTTTGACTTTTTCTAGCACACACGACATATCAAACCGGTGTTGGTCTAACTACGGGCCAGCATCTGCGACGCTGGCCCGTAGTTAGTCGAACACTGTGTCATGGTTGCTGGTATTTAGTGTCCACCCTGAGAATGTTGCGCAGCTTGTCATAGCTTCAGGACTCGGCATAGCGAGAATTAAAACGCTACAGCTAATAGTCTGAACAGTGGACGTAAGAGGTCTAATACACTATGAGTGTTTAACCCTTAACCCTTTAGGACCTCATGATGCATTAAAGCATCATTTTACATCCCTAAAAACAGATTTAATTTTCCTACAACTAGGGGTTTTAGGATGAAAATTTCCATGCAACTGTTTTACCAATACATGACAATTTTCGGTAAATTGTCACCATCTTTAAGTCATCTTCATCCACTATAAGTCGAGAATTGCGACAGCAATTCGCGGCTTGTAGTGGATGAAGATGACAATGGTAAACTCAGGCTTGAAAGGGTTAAAGCGCTGAAACAGATTTATATAATTTGAAAGTATCAGATATGTCTTATTTAGGTCTTTCCGCTTCATTTGAATGTTATGCTTCTACGGCCATTATAAATATTTTGCTCTTTCAGTGCGGAGATTGTCTTCAGACATTCTGACGGTTAAAGTCCATCCCCGCTCCGAAAGATTCTGACGTCTATAGACGTCAGAATCTAGGCTTTATATCTAGAAAAAAGCTTTGGCCTAACTTAGATTGAATCATAACCCAATATATTAGGTAATTATATAAAAAACTAGGTCAGTAATAATCATAAAAACCTAATGTTCTATAATGTGGAGAATGTACGCAAAATATTACCCGTAGTTCATACAATTTTGCGATGTCAAATGCGACCATAGTAGATAGATATATATATAGATAGATATATGTTTATTGACGACATGAAGTCTGTGTAGACGTAAGCATCGTTAAAATGAATGGTGATCATCATTCATGGTAACTCTGAGAATTATTGGAAAAATATATGAATAGAATGTAATATTGAATAAATAACGAATTACTCGTTGATAACCAAAAACTGATAAAACAATATATAACGCAATATAAATTCTTTTTTTGTAAAAACATATATACGCTATGTGTTTTAAAGCTACAAATATATGGAATAAAAGTGGGGTATTTAAGAATTTGATTTTAATAAAATTCCGCAGAGCGCAATCAATTATTGAGCATAATATCTGTCATTTCATCGTGACATGGGAGACAAAGTGTGTAGATTACCAGAGGCACGTCATTGGTGGCCGGTTACGTTTTGATCCGCTAGTTCCACACACCCCAGATCGATAGGCCACAGTCTTATCTAGTTGATAGTCGTTTATCCGCGTTGTTATGTCGTCGCGGCACGTGCCAGATGGCGGGTTTCCACAGCTTCACACATTCACGAGACGTTAAATCAATGTTGGCTTTATGTTCTTCCAGCGTCTTCGATGCTGGACCAACATTAACCCAACTTTAGCATAAGGTCTCGGTCTTTCCACAACTTCACACATTCAGAAGAAATATTTTTCTTTTAAGAAGCTACACTTAAGACTTCAATCACCCACTTCGATAACCGACTGAAATTTAAATGCTTAAGTGTAATCAATCATTTGTTCTGATCTATATCAAATTATATAATAAATAAACTTGTATCTCCACCAAATTGAAAAACACAACTAAATTAATAATCACAGGCATAATGTATTATACATTAAACATTAGAACAGTGCCACTTGGGCAGTAACTTATTACGAAAAAATAAAGTTAGCATACTGGCTATTATATTTTCACGACAGAAGTTTATTATCAGATATTTTTTACTTATATATGAGCCATTAAAAATGTGAAGATAATGTGAATTTATTTTCTGTATTTTGTGTGTTTTTGAAAATAATAAAATCATTATGTACATCTCTAGATCATCATTATTATATATGCACACATTCTATATAATATTTATTGTAACGAACCAGAGACTGTCGTGAACTAATAATTGTTACTACATATGCTACACTATGATTATGTCATACGTACGTCAAATATCATCAATAATAAATAACAGGCGCACAGAAAAACACTTAAGTACATTAGTCTATTGTACAAATAGTACTGGCCTGATGCCTGCTCCACCTTACCCTATGCTATCTTTGCTGTCACCCGCGTCACAAGAACCTTATCTTAATAAGATATACCCACCAGATAAGTACACAGAGGACATAAGTATCACGATTGAACCCTTATAACCCTAAAAATACATCTGTATAAACCATGGAGACAAAAGTGTTTTTTTTAATTTTAAGTCCTCATAAATATCTTAATGAACTATTTTTGCTTATTTGAATACCTGTGTTATGGGTCTACGGCCATTAGAAGTTTTTAATTATTTCAGTGCGGGGACAGACTATAGACACCATAATCTGAAGTCTGTCCCCACACTGGAAGGGTTAACCCTTTTAGTGTGGTTGACGCTTTGAACCGCATTAAAGCAGCTTTTCTGAACAAATTGCCCACCAAAATTCACAAAATAATTATCAAAATAATGCGGGTGCACGACTCAAGATATCAACAATTAGGTTTTGTAACATGTTTAGAGCTGTGATATCGAGCTATCTGTCATTGTTTTCAACCTGGGAATTACTTTAAATAAATGAAAATATCAAGGAATAATACAGCAATCGGTGACTTGAAGATTACTGTGGGATAGATTATTTAATTTACTTTTAAGACAAGTTCTGCCTTGTGACACCATCTTGGTATGATTGAAATCTGAAGCGCTGGTTAAACACCTTAATTTATCTGTAAAGGCGAGTTGCCCCATTAATCTGGCCAGACAACATTGTTGGAGAGACCACATATCCTATTATTTATTATTTTTTCTGATCAGATTAGCTCTATGTAAACTATAAAATGAAAGTTTTAAATGCCAAAAAATCATATAAACTGACTCAATGACGATCGAGATTCTCCTCGCGAAACTTAGGTCGTGTGTCCCGTGAATTTGAATTACAGTTAAAATACTGTCGAAAGATTCAGTCGTTAACATGCTCTTCTTCTAGATTGCGCAAATCAAAGAGACTTAAAACACAACCATGTATCAGGTATGTGATTGGTCCAGGTCGCCATATCTACCAATCATATGCCAAAGATCAGTATCAGTCGCTTTGTGAGAATTCTAAAAATCACCCTCACTATAATAAATAACCCTTACACCACTAAGCACACCACTAAGCGCGACTACAGTCATTTCTAATCGTTTTTATTAGCCACTAATCTGTTTAATAATTTTTATCAAATCATGGTTACTGGGAACGAAATGTGTGTTTAAACATCAAGATTTACAAAATCAATGATGTCGAATTAAACAAATATGAGTATTTTTCACCCACTTGAAGTTGTGAATCGCAGTAGTGAGACACAAATGCCAGGGGGTGAAAATTTAAATTATTTAATTGATCACTTTGAAGATTATTATGGTTGACTTGACAATGCAGATTCCTCAAAAAAATGATGCCAGTTCAAAAAGGTTTCACGAATAAATATTATTCTATTGTAAAGCTGTTTTTTTAATTGGCTCGTTGGCCTGGACGTTTTTCATTGATCTTACCAATATTACAGTGAGGCGAAGCAGATAATTTTAGGAAGTTTTGTAAATAGAGTGTGGAGTGTAGGTTCTCCCATAAAAAATCCATCACATCCGCCAAGTTGTACCGACACTAAACGAGATACCATTTTAATAGGCAAGAGAGTTTTAGTAATCAGATTTGTCGCCAGGGGGCATTGTGCTTCACAATGGCTGACGGCTGCAGAGACACTCAACCACGAGACGGTAACCCAATGCTGTTTAAATGTTGGCCCACCGTCTGCGAAGTTGGCCCAGCATTTGATTAGCATTGGGGGAAGGTGTCTGCTGTGCGCACACCCAGACGCAGCGCCAGTGAGGTCTCAAGCACTCTTAAATGGGACGATCCCGTATTATCGCCTATTTGGCACGTGGCCCACAGACGAATAATTTGTGTAAAATATGCCGCGCGCAAGTCCTAAGGAAAACAAAGCTCTTACTTTTGCGGAGCCGGGTTTTTCTGGTTTGGTTTCAGGCGCCGGTGTCCTACTGTAGTTTGTAATTTGTGTTTTAGTCGCTAGATGGTACAGGATTACAGCACAGGGCGGCTGGCCAATAAAGCTCAGTGTGTCAACAAACCACTTGGACGGCTCGGTCCTCAGATAAATGTCTACATTGCCATTCCTACTGCAAACCATGCTACTAAGGGCGAGCACGACTATCAATGATGATGCTAATCAAGTCAAATTCTTAATTCATAGTTCATTTTAATACAAGAAATACAATCATTATGGTAATGTAGCTAATTATTAAATACTGCTATTAGTTGCTTGTTCTGCATATTAAAACTTTAAAGGCGATATTAACAGTGGAAAAAGATAATTTAACAAAATATTAATGCTAAATAAATAAACAATAAAATATTATATTTAAAGTAGAACAAATCAGCTGATAAGCCTATGTTCAGAACGTAACTATCCCAAAACAATAAGTAAAATCAATAATTCAAATATTTTATTTTTTGGGAAGAGAACTGTCACTGTATCCCCAGGGCTTCTCCACGGCGGTGAAGCGGCGACCACTTGAATTTGGAATGACCCTACCGCCCTGGTGTTCAGTGAATTCAGCATTTCACTGGCGTATCCCCTTACCATGTGTCTACCGACCAAACACGTTTGATGCTTAGATCCAATTACCAATTCAAAAAAACATAATCTGGATTTAAATGTTTCCATGGAGACCTCTTGTGTGTCTGGAATGCTTTTGGCACACCAATGATAAAATTGTTTCCGCATTTCGGAATGTTAAAAAATAGCTGCAGTTGTTTCGACAAATATATATTTAGGCATATGTAGTTCCGTTCGTATTTGATTAAAATAATAATTTATTTTTACCTGCTCTTCTTTTTACAAATGTTATGTTCCTAAATCATATCACTGGTATGTACTAATCTCGGTTTTGTTCTACTCTCAATTTTGATGGTGCTTATATCGTTGAAACAAAATCACGCCGTATAGTACGCTGTGATTTTCTGCCAACAATTGTGATAGCAAGGCGTTGTTGTCGAATAGATGTGACCAGTCAAGGTAGTACATCTATGAGGCTTTGTAAAAGTAGTTCATGACATAATTTTAAATTTCTTTTTAATGATTACAAGCTTAAAAATTAAAATTTCCCCACGTAAAAAACAAATAGTTTTCAGTTTAAGAAGCAGGAAGAGAAACTAATAAACAATTCAATTTTAAAATTTTCATCTCACTGCCCTTTTTGCCTGACAGTCACATTTATATATGTGTTAGATATATATTTGATCGAATTAAAACAATTTTTAATCATGCCAGAATTTGACATGTTCCGTAATTTATATGAGATTAAGGGTTGAAGAAATGTTTTTAATTTCGCTTAAGGAATGGTGTATCAATAATTATTGTCAATGCTAGGATTTTTTATTCATCCCAAGCGGTTCTCTTAGACAGTTTAACCAAGGAAAAAAGTATCAGACCTGTTATCTACAAAATTGGCCTAAAGCCTCATTTAATCATCAATCATTTATTCCCATATATTCCCTTATTGATTGTTTGATTGATTGATTGATTGATTGATTGATTGATTGATTGATTGATTGATTGATTGATTGATTGATTGATTGATTAATTGCTTGATTGATTGATTGCTTGATTGATTGATTGATTGATTGATTGATTGATTGATCGATCGATCGATCGATCGATCGATCGATCGATCGATCGATTGATTGATTGATTGATTGATTGATTGATTGATCGATCGATCGATCGATCGATTGATTGATTGATTGATTGATTGATTGATTGATTGATTGATTGATTGATTGATTGATTGATTGATTGATTGATTGATTGATTGATTGATTGATTGATTGATTGATTGATTGATTGATTGATTGATTGATTGATTGATTGATTGATTGATTGATTGATTGATTGATTGATTGATTGATTGATTGATTGATTGATTGATTGATTGATTGATTGATTGATTGATTGATTGATTGATTGATTGATTGATTGATTGATTGATTGATTGATTGATTGATTGATTGATTGATTGATTGATTGATTGATTGATTGATTGATTGATTGATGATTAATTGATTGATTGATTGATTGATTGATTGATTGATTGATTGATTGATTGATTGATTGATTGATTGATTGATTGATTGATTGATTGATTGATTGATTGATTGATTGATTGATTAATTGATTAATTGATTGATCGATCGATCGATCGATCGATCGATCGATTGATTGATTGATTGATTGATTGATTGATTGATTGATTGATTGATTGATTGATTGATTGATTGATTGATTGATTGATTGATTGATTGATTGATTGATTGATTGATTGATTGATTGATTGATTGATTGATTGATTGATTGATTGATTGATTGATTGATTGATTGATTGATTGATTGATTGATTGATTGATTGATTGATTGATTGATTGATTGATTGATTGATTGATTGATTGATTGATTGATTGATTGATTGATTGATTGATTGATTGATTGATTGATTGAATTTCATACCTAATAATGCCACAAGATAAATGTATATGTATAAATTCATTTTATGTCGTGTATTTGGGTATTATTTATACAAATCGTCTGTTAGACGTATTACATTGCATTTAATAAATTGAATTTTAAATTATCGTTCGATGTCTGTCTTAGCCTCTCTTTATGCTTTATTTGAAATGATCAATTAAAAAGTCTACCCTTTTTTGACACAAGGTGTCTCTGTTGAGATGTTTGATTAATGACATGACCTGTCGCCACCTTGCATCGTTCAGACACACTATGGCGCGTGTCTGCTCTCTGTTAAACAAAAAGTACAAAAAACTCACTGAAACCTCTACTCAGTTGTTGAGTGAGATTAATAGGCTGCTACCTGATAATTTTACAATAAGCGTTACGGGTCGTCCTCACTATATCCGTCAATTGGTCATCAGCCCAGCGAACAACAGACGTTCAGCTGATATTGTTTTGATGTTGGGCCAACGTCGAAGACAATGGACCAAAATTAAAACAACATGGGCTTAACGAATAGTAAAAACACGAGACGTTCAGACAATGTTGTATCAGCCGATATTGTTTTGATGTTGGAACAGAGTCAAAGACGATTGGCCTAGAATAAAACACCATTTGGTCAAAGCCTCGTATTTGCTGGGAATAGTAAACCAGCAAACACGAGACGTTCATACAATGTTGTTTCAATGTTGGGCTAGCGTCGTAGACAACATTGGAACAATAACTTGTGTTTTCTGGGTTGTAAAACACGAGACGTTGAGCCGATGTTGGGTTGATGTTGGGGCAGCTTTGCAGATGAATGTCCATCATCAAACCAACACTAGTTCAACAACTAATGTTGCAATTGATGAGTGGTATATCTCCCAAAACATGAGACGTTGATCCAATGTTGTTGTGAAGTTGGCCCATCGTCTACATCGTCAAACCAATATTGGCTCAACAGCTCATACTCATGTAGCGAGATACAACTTCAAGTGGGTATTTTTTTTAAATAACCTAGCGCTATAATGGTTAATTGTGAAGGGCGCAACGTAATTTGTTCAGATTATAAACATTAAAAAGTATTCTCTGTTCACCTGCCTGTTCTTGTTTAGTAGGCCTAAGTGCAGGACCCCAAATGTAGAAACCTACTTGCAACCCATCATCCCACCTGCCGACCAGATAAGCTGATCCCCACACATTATTTGATATGTTGTTATTATATTGTTACTATAATATATTATTAAATTGTTGTTATATATTTAACGCTGATGTTAACACATGGATTAAGTACATGGACAATTTTCATTCTGAAATACATACAATTTTAGCATTATCAACACTCGATGTTTCATCATTTATTTTTCAATGCACACAATATAACTACAATCACAGTGTCTGTAATGGCAGAAATACGTTGTTGCTGATCTTAACCCTCACAGCGCTAAAAGTGTTTAATGCATTTTATTAGACGACCAAATCACTGTTATTAAGATTGAAATGAACATTTAAACCTCAAGATTTGCAAATGCTTGGGCTCAAATTAAACAAATATGAGTAATTTTCACCCACTTGAGGTTGTGGGTTGCGCTAACGAGACACAGCGGTAAGTGGGTGAAAGGTAGTTTAATACTTATATCGTAACACAAAACAAACAATTTGAGGTGGATATAATTAGAAATTAAAAAAATTAGCAAGAGTGGTGTTAAATACATTGATATCTTTATTGGTTTATTCTGAAATATAGATATAAACTGACAAATTAGTTGATAATGAATATTAATGTGTTTTTCAATGGTATACACACAATAAAATGAAGACAAGGTCAATCGGGGTCACGGGGCCCTGAAGTCCAGAAACGTAAATTAGATGAACCGTGACAAGGGCAAATAACCATTTACCTTTCTTCCAAGTTGTGACTTCGATGTATATTTGCGAGGAAAATAAGCACTGCATATACACTGTGAAGTTCACGAAAATACCGGAATTATTACATTATGGAAATAAAATGATTGTTTAATAATTATAAAATTAATATAAATGTTCTTGTCCTTTCCACATGTTGAACAAATCTCGATATGCGAGCATTCATTTTGGTTGAAGCTACGTCTATTAGTGGTTTGTCAAGCTGTTTTAATAGCTTTTCTATGAAGAGATACACTGCTGGCTCAGTCTATAGAGACTGGTCTGTGTAGACGTTTGATGTTTTGTCGCGTTGTTTGTTAACGGGGCATTAATGGATTGTACACGCGCGCCACTTGTTTAAGTAAATACTGGCGTATGACAAAGCTATCTGACTGTGGGAAGCACTGTAAGTGATTTAAAAATACATGTCCGCGATTATTTTGAACTACATCACTTAAGCTGTCTATATAGCAAATGTATTTGTGCTTAAATAATTGTGACTTTCCCTAGCAGAAAAGAAAAGTGAATTTAAATAATAGTCTCGTCTCTCGAATTACAGGTAAATGCATGTTTTGATCTCAAACTTTTACTTTCGTTAATAGTTCTAAACGTAACGATAGATACTAAGCGTTCTAAAGATGTCCGAAATTTACTGTCCAGCGATACCTCAGAATACAGCATCATGTCCTGGGTGCAGACTCAATTTAATGTGTATTGTAAAAATGACAGTAAACATTCACAATAGTCATGCATCAGTTCACGGTGTCACCAACGTTTAAAACAATCAAGATTTATACCCCACTCGGTTGGCCAAACTGGCCATGGAAACAATAACGTAGGGAACACAGTTAGTACTGTCGCCTCTGGTATAGAGGCGAGGGAGGATGGATGGATGGCAGGTTTACCTACCAGTCCCTTACTGCAGCAAGTCATATGTGAATGAAAACAAAGGACATAGACTAAAGGCTAATATAGCTGTGACTTATATATAAATGCTATAAAATGGCGTGCAAATACTTATGTATGTAATCCTATATGTAATTCTTCTATCTCTGTTATCAAATTTAGTCGCTTCATTTTATTCGTCCCTTTAAAGACCATTTATTTAATTCGAAATGGTGTTAATAATCATAATGAAGATATTTATTTTGATATATTACACTTTAAAATATTGTAAAAAGAATACAAATTTAAAGAAATAGATATATGATGGAAACTGGCGCACAACATTTATAAACACGGCAACTCTCAGAGCACTGACCTAAGAAATTTAAATGTTCAGCCACTTGAAGTTGTGTCTCGCTACCGCGATCCACAACTTTAAGTGACTGACAATTTTTGTTAATTGTGCAATTTAGGTCCCAACATATATCAGTGTTTTAAGGTTAAATGCATAATTAATTTTTAACAACTAGGTATAAAGGTGCTAACAAAAACACGGAATGTTTACTGTAGTCGACATCAGTGTTCTAATGGTTAATCAGCCATTTTAAAACTAATTCCACCTAACAGCATTGCTGATAGTTGTACAGAAGTGAGAGGGTTAATTTACACGGGAAAAGACAACATTGACCGGCCCCGTCTAAATATGTTATTGTTCACAAAAGGTGTGTTGTTTGTCCGCTCTCAGATCCCATGTCTATTGTTACTGTGGCCACGCATTATCGCCTTCCGTGGTTGACGGAGCCTTTTAGATCACAATGTGTTATTTCCTGTCCTGTAAACCGTGTCGGAAGCAAAGTTTGCAGAAGCTAGCACGAGACGTTCAACAAATGTTGGTACAATGTTAGCCCACCGTCTGCGACGATGTCCCTGGCTTAACCCTTTATACCCCATGATTCATTAAATCACCATTTTGCATTTCTGAAGAATTACTTGATTTTCTGTACATTGGATTTTGAAATCGAACATTTTCATGGAACTGATATTAATAATAACATTTTTTTTATTTTCCACTCAATTTAAGTCATGTTCATCCCCTGCAAGTCGATCGAGAATGAGATGAAGATAATAATCGTGAGCTCAGGCTTGAAAGGGCTAAAACAACAATGAGTATTGGCTTGAACGGGGAAGAATGGGATCCGTATTCAACCCTTAGATCGCTGAGTTATTCAATTTAAATTTTCTGTCACTTAAAATTGTATCTCGCTTTCGCGACACACAACTTCAAGTGACTAAAAATGTATGTAATTTGGGGAATTAGAGTCACGGTATATATGAGTGATTGAAAATGGAACTCATATTTTACTTTTAACGACTGGTTATACAGGTGCTAATAAAATAACAGATTGTCTAATGAAGCAGATATCAGCGCTCTATGGGTTAAATGTAACCGATTTTCAAGCTAAGAACATAAACACTTATGAATTTGAACTTTGAACTTGTCAAAATGCCATTAAAATGCCAGTAAAATAGGATGTGGTTGATACTCAGTCAATCAAATTATTGCATTTGAGAAGTTTCAATTGGTCATTTGAATCTAGAAATAACGTTAGCCGCGCAAAACAAATAGCAATGGCATCAATACTACCTTGAAAATCCAAAGGGCAGTATCTGCTACTTGAAAAGTAGGCAGATACCACCTTTTGGCATTGTACGATGGGAAAAAAGAAAGCGGTTACTCCTGTGTATCTTTGCAGGGGCAGAACTGCCCTCTGTTGAGGAACGTCCCCTGGAGATACATTTAATTCGGACGTTGACAAAGGGTTCACCACCTATCGTCAAGGCATCCAGTTTCTTGTTGGAATTTGATTCAGCTAAGCATTGAGCTAATAACACGGTAAATAGTGGATGTTGACCGGGATTCAATGAAATATATGGGCATAATACGACTTATGTACACATAGAACCTGGACCCGCCAGCTGTGGACCAATGGAAACACCTGGTCAATAAAGAGCAATGGCTGTCGGAAAAAGGGATCAGCATACTATAAGGCAGTATGATCACCAACTCCAACCAGCCAACTAATTAACCACACAAATTATCAACCAGCACTATATCTAGCAACCAACGAAAAAAATAACCAAGGCCAACCAACCAATAAAAAAATCAGTCCACCCACCAGCCGACTAGCCCGCCATCAATCAATCAATCAATCAATCAATCAATCAATCAATCAATCAATCAATCAATCAATCAATCAATCAATCAATCAATCAATCAATCAATCAATCAATCAATCAATCAATCAATCAATCAATCAATCAATCAATCAATCAATCAATCAATCAATCAATCAATCAATCAATCAACCAATCAACCAATCAATCAATCAATCAATCAATCAATCAATCAATCAATCAATCAATCAATCAATCAATCAATCAATCAATCAATCAATCAATCAATCAATCAATCAATCAATCAATCAATCAATCAATCAATCAATCAATCAATCAATCAATCAATCAATCAATCAATCAATCAATCAATCAATCAATCAATCAATCAATCAATCAATCAATCAATCAATCAATCAATCAATCAATCAATCAATCAATCAATCAATCAATCAATCAATCAATCAATCAATCAATCAATCAATAAATCAATCAATCAATCAATTAATCAATCAATCAATCAATCAACCAACCAACCAACCAACCAACCAACCAACCAACTAATCAATCAATCAATCAATCAATCAATCAATCAATCAATCAATCAATCAATCAATCAATCAATCAATCAATAAATCAATCAATCAATCAATCAATCAATCAATCAATCAATCAATCAATCAATCAATCAATCAATCAATCAATCAATCAATCAATCAATCAATCAATCAATCAATCAATCAATCAATCAATCAATCAATCAATCAATCAATCAATCAATCAATCAATCAATCAATCAATCAATCAATCAATCAATCAATCAATCAATCAATCAATCAATCAATCAAGCAATCAATCAATCAATCAATCAATCAATCAATCAATCAATCAATCAATCAATCAATCAATCAATCAATCAATCAATCAATCAATCAATCAATCAATCAATCAATCAATCAATCAATCAATCAATCAATCAATCAATCAATCAATCAATCAATCAATCAATCAATCAATCAATCAATCAATCAATCAATCAATCAATCAATCAATCAATCAATCAATCAATTAATCAATCAATTAATTAAATAATTAATCAGCCAGCCAGCCAGCCAGCCAGCCAGCCAACCAGGTAGCCAGCCAGCCAGCCAGCCAAGCAGAACCAACCGGTCAAAAAAATGAAATGAATCGGGCTTTTTCCACTTTTGTGCACATACAGGCTAAATTGGGCCAAGAGAACCTCCTGAGAATGGTGAGATGAGTGAGATATAATAAATAATAATAATATACACTTATATGGCGCCATATCCAACCTCAATTTGCTCTTTGGCGCTATAAACAATAATGTCAATAAACATGATCAACTTGGTGCATTAAGGTGAAAAAAATCATAGCATCTCTACAAGTATGCGATATTGAACAAATGACTTATTAAGTGTCGCTTAAATTGATCAAGTTTGTCACAGCTTCGTATGTGATATGGTAATTTGTTCCAAAGTAAGGGCGCAGCTTTATTAAATGATCTATCACCATATGTTTTTAACATTGTGGGAGGCACCACCAGCAGATGTTTGGTGCGCACTGGGCGACATGGAGAATAAGGGATGATACAGTCTTGAAGGTAACTGGGTACTAAGCCATGTTGCGCTTTGAAGCAAAGAAGGAGAAGTTTATATTCTATCCTTTGTCTGATTGGCAGCCAATGCAATTGTTTCAAAATAGAAGTCAGATGATCAAATTTCTTTCTTCGATATATAAACCTTGCTGCACTATTTTGATCTGATTGTTGTTTTAAAATACAGCTATTTGGCAAGCCATACAAGAGAGAGTTGCAACAGTCAAGTTGAGATGTCACCTAGGCGTGGATGAGATGCTCAGTGGTAACAATCGATAAACAATTTCTAATGTCACCGATCTTTTTCAAAAGAAATTGTGACTTTCTGCAAATGTGATTTACATGCTCACACATGTTAAGATGTTTGTCAAACATTACTCCTAAATTCTTTTCACTCACTGATGGCTCAATTTCGATTCCACTAATTCTAATGTCACCGATCTTTCTCAAAATAAATTGTTACTTTCTGCAAATTTGATTCACATGCTCACACATGTTAAGATGTCTGTCAAACATTACTCCTAAATTCTTTGCACTCACTGATGGCTCAATTTCGCTTCCACTTATATTAATATATGGCACTGTCCTCCAGACACAGGATTGGAAATTTAAGCCCTGGTGGTCTGAGGCCGAGCACGCTACCTCTCGGTCACGGAGGCTCCCCACAATACTGAGTTTTACGAGTGGATTGGGAAAAAACATTTTTGTTTCTTTCAAACCGCCGAGACCGGGAAACGAGACCCGAGCTCTAGAGTGAAAGGGCCCCCGCCCACCAACCGGTCAGCCAATAAACGAATTAATACAAACGGATTAATACAATTCATGAGTATAGAATTTATTGCCCTGGTATAATATATTGGCCAAGATAAATAATTATTAGTAACACATGTTTCATTATGAAAATATTTATTATATCATAGCAACATTAAATAAAATACAAATATACAATATGAGAGCGTGGTGCAAATCAACAGGTGAAATGAGTAAGTGCATGTTAGATGAATCAATAAATGCATGTTTGATGAAATATATGGCAATGTGTAATGAATCTGTGAATATCAACAATATATTTTTCTTTTGTTATTGTATGGTGTGTCTGTGATAATTATGTTTAACATACAATTATAAACACTTATGAAATAACATGATAAAGACATTGTTAGACTATTTGGACCTACCACAACAAATCGTAAATGTTTTTGGAAAAAAAATTAAATCTGCTATCACAATTTTATCATATTTTGTAGTGGGGGAAATGTCTTATGAATTAAAAATATGATATTGAATATAAACTTTTAAAATAAAATTAATCCTTTCAACGTCAATCTACAAAAGCTGTAAATTAATATGCATTTTAACATTAAATTGTGGTCTACTCAGACAATTCTTTGGTCTGGAAGATATTTTGTTACTTTCCTATACTAAGAAGGAATCTAAAAGTAAATATTTGAAGAGGATAGACACTCGCTACTGATAATGTAAATGATATGTGTTATGACTGAACACATCAATCTATTTGACTTAGTTGAACACATAAATGAAGGATGAACACATCCAGAGCATGAATTCCAAAAAATAAATAAAAAATGAATATTGGTAAACTATGAATAACTTGAATTGACCACTACCTGTTGTCTAAATATTGCTTTGATATACGTCAATTTAGATCTGGAACAGCGATGCCTTTATTAATAAATACAAATGGATTTATGTGTAATCACAACATTCGAGCAGAGTGGAGTACCAGTTCATATGTTGAAAAAAAAGAGGTAATCTGACTATTTATTTAGAAAGTAGAAGCATGTTTATCAACTATGCTCAGATGTGTTAAGATACATATAGAATTCACAAAATTCGACCTTGCATAAAACTGATATGATAGTGAATCAGACAAGTTGGAAGCACGTGACATGGGAACTGGCCAATGGAAATGTGTTGAGTGAGATGACGAGTGGAAGCACGTGACCTGGAAATAGTCTGTAACGATGTTTGGAAGTATTTGAATGATATGACGTCATCAAGATGTTGCAGGTGATATTTCTGTGAGATTAGCTACGTCTTCGCTTGTCGGTGTCTCAGGTACCCACAGTTTAGCTGCCAGTTTATTGTCAGGTCCCAGTGCCGGTTGTTTGTTATTTTCCCAGGAGAGGGCGTGGCCGTAGAGTGGGTAGGGTTCAGCCAAGTCTTCCAGCTCATCAGGGAATCCTAAAACAAAGAAAACAGCATTTAGAATAATCTACAAAATATATTCCAATGGTTGATGAGTCAATGTCATAGACGGTGGAGAAGCAATAAGCCAACGTCGAATGAGCGTTGATACTGCAGTCAAAAGCAAAACCTAGTAGCTGCTTACATGTACGTTGAAGTAAGCGGTTTCTGTTTTTTTACTTTTAACCTTAACCCCTACAACGGTACAATATTTTGTACAAACCATGGAGAGCAACGTTTTTTTCTAATTCGAAATCATCATTTATGTCTTAGCTTGATCTTTCCGCTTCATTTGAATACCTATGTTATGGGTCCACGACCATTATAATTGTTTTAATTCTTTTAGTAAGGTGATCGATAATATAACATAGATATTTGGTTCTCGAATCAATAATAGTTTAGCATGACCAATTCAAGTGTGGCCCGGTGTGTGTACCATGGTGGAATGAAATGATCAACGTCCGTCATTCAGATGTTAATTAAGTATGAACCATAATACAGTACTATACACGGGTCCAACCTTTCTATCCACAACAAAATAAAAAATAGAATCGTTATTTCATAATCCGTGTTACTTTGCTTGTAACGGATCCCCGTTTTTTGCCCTTTTTGTGATGTATGATATTAGTAAAAAAAAAACTCTGACACTGACAAAGACACATTTTATTGACAGAAATAAAAGTCATTGCAGACTTATTTGTCATAGTAATCAGAGATATATATGTACATGTATATAGAAGAATGTTAATTTGTTAAAATCATATGACAATATACATGGTATGACAAAAAACTAAAATCATGTTAAGTGGCATTGCCATAATAAAAACTGTTTTTTTTGGTAATATAAATGGATACTACTTAAAATAAAGTTAAAATGCATTGCCAAGAAAACATGGGGGTCTTTCATTTTGTTTCCCGCACTAGCATCTTGCCAGAGCAGATCTAGCGTAGCCTTCTTAGTGCAGGTGACAGGTCGTCAAAGGAATCTGTCATGTAAGAAACGCGACGACAAAGAATAACGGTGTTTCAATGAGATTTAACCACTCGATTCCCAAGGACGCAATATATTGCTTGAACATAACACAGCTGACAATGCAAAACATTTTAACAGTTTTTAATCTCTATTAAAATGATTCACAGTGAACTTTTTCATTCAAAAAATATTGTTAAAAATCTTTAAACATGTATGTTTTTATATCATCAAATCTGTTTTGTTAAGAAGATTAGAGCTGTTGTCCTTACAATGTCATAAGTAAGGCTTCTTCCAGATGGCTTTCGCTGGGAACCAACAACTGTGAGAGGTAAATCTAGAGCTGGCCCCGTCAGTCCAGCCAGGGTTTCTTTGTGTGGCTGGCCCCGCGTCAGGGCTATCTACAAGTACTACTCACCCCTCTTACATCAACTTTACAGGGTTTATTAGCTTAACAATCCGACCCTCTTGAACTTGTGCCGTATGTCATTTCCCTGAGCCTTGATACCCATTACTCAACCCGTCCCTGTAACATCAAGTAGGCCCTTAATGATCAGTCCACACTTTGCTAACCATAGGATGGTTTATATCTCTTGCTTATATCTACAATAAATTATGCAATACAGCTTTTGTTATACATTTTTGAGTAAAACCTTTTTCATATTTTCTAAATTTCACGTATTTTTGTAATTTTATTTTTGTATAAATAATAATTAATATTTGTATATAAACGATAGTAGCTAATCGTCATAGTAGGCAGGTTGATGCAGATAATACAAATCTGTGTTTTTCATAATAACAAGATGCTTACTATACCTTAATGATGAAGCATTTTAGATATTAATAAACTCAGAAAGAGATATTTGAAGAACATTACGAAGGACTGTAAGTGATGAATAATTGTAGCTAAAGTTTAATTACTTTGACATTGAAAAATATGCTGTATGCGTTACTCGTTTATTGATAATCTCCCGCTCTTTTTCATCCATTCCGCTATAACAATGTGTTCCAGAGATGAATACTCGTTGTTTGGGTTCACGAGGTTGACTATGACTCAACCTTTTCAAGCCTGAATTTTCCATTGTCATCTTCATCCACTACAAGCCGCGAATTGCTGTCGCAATTCTCAACTTGTCGGGGATGAAGATGATTTGATGTGGGTTAAAAATTAAGGACAATTACTATGTATTTTATTCTCAAACCCCTAGTTGTTGGAAAATTGAGTATATTTTCAGGGATGTAAAATGATGCTTTAATGCATCGCGAGGGCTTAAAGCGCTAATCTCGCTGTGGGGCTGGCATGGTTGATGGCCCTCACGCCAAGCGCGTCACTCTATTGGGCTCTTCGCGCCTTCTCCAACCGCCAACGACTACCTTGTCGTCTGCATGACAAATCTCACCCTCAAACACTAAACACACATACCCCATCTGAGGTGAGTGATTGTAAGAGACGGGGGCAAGCCCCTCAGTGAAGCGTTTCTTGTTCCTTGTGTCAACTTTTGACCCGTGATGACCTCGCCGCTTAAAGGGTCACCACACATTTGAAAGTTGCAGGTTGAGCTGTTACAAGTGTAGCAGATCAAGATCACATCAACCTTTAACTTACAAGTGTCCTCAGTCGATTCGTTATCTCCAGCTTGGGCCGGCAATCTCTATGTTCATCTCTGGAAATAAAAGCGTCTAAACTGATACTTTAACTAGTATAAATGAATGAATGAATGAATGAATGAATGAATCAATGAATGAATGAATGAATGAATGAATGAAAGAATGAATGAATGAATGAATGAATGAATGAATGAATAAATGAACGAATGAATGAATGAATGAATGAATGAATGAATGAATGAATGAATGAATGAATGAATGAATGAATGAATGAATGAATGAATGAATGAATGAATGAATGAATGAATGAATGAATGAATGAATGAATGAATGAATGAATGAATGAATGAACAAAGTGATGAATATATGAATAAAAGGAAGAATGAATGAATGAATGAATAAATGAATAAACGAATGAATAAATGAATGAATGAATGAATGAATGAATGAATGAGTGAATAAATAAATAAATGAATGAATGAATGAATGAATGAATGAATGAATGAATGAATGAATGAATGAATGAATGAATGAATGAATGAATGAATGAATGAATGAATGAATGAATGAATGAATGAATGAATGAATGAATGAATGAATGAATGAATGAATGAATGAATGAATGAATGAATGCAGGAGAACCTACTGAGGATAGTGATATGAATCACATGACACTTCCCTCCGGACACATGATTTGAAAACGGAACCATAGCGCATGATATCACATCAAATGAGAAATGTCTTCGCTTATCGAAATGAAACGAAGGTAATCATCTTTAAAATATTTCATTCTGGTAGTATTCAATTCAGGAGATTGTAATGTCTGTATCAATAAATATTAATAAAAAATGTCTGTAATTGCAATATAGCTTAACCTTACCTATTTGTGTAAATTATTTGTATAACCTAACGTTAATTGTAATGATATTATTAGCATAAATTAACGAAACAAGTGACTTTAATTGAAAATGATGCTCCGGTTTTAGCGTTGGTCCAACATTAATTCAACATCTATTGTTTATTGGGAAAATAACCACTTAGGATACCAAGTTAGCATATTTCAACCGGGTATAAGAAACGCTATGGGTTTAACAAATCTAGCACGTACATGTATTATAGCCTTTTATCTGAAGGATCATTGTGAGAAGATTTAGGATACTTAAGTATCATAATAATGAAGGGTGAATCATCTTTATGGCACGCGTCATTTCAGATAATTGCGTTTCAAATAGTCATAGTATAACAGTTTTATAAATGATTGATAACACAAATAAGTTACCTGTAGATAAACTCCAGATTATACACATACTCACTAAACATACAGCTTGACATTTTGCTGGTGTAAAAATGTAATTATTTATATTTATTTTAAATTTAAACAAAACATATTATCAAACTGTTCTCCATAGTTCACTTTGTTGTGATAGAAAGTTTTAATTAGATTCTAAATGTATTTCTATTCCGTGAGAACTTGATAAGGTAGTGATAGATAGATAGATATTTCATTGACAGACTTATTTGCCATAGTAATATAATATTCAAAAATGTACGGGATGTTCAGTTACAAATATATCGCTTTGAGAGCCAATATGGACTTTGCTAAAGCAGGGGCTAGTATATTAACCCTTTCAGCGCGGGGACAAAATTTAGACGTCAGAATATGACGTCTACAAACGTCAGATTCGGATGTCTAAAGTCGATTCTTTCACTGAAAGAGTACAGTATTCATATTGACCATAGACCCATAACATAGGCATTCAAATGAAGCGAAAAGGGCTAATTAAGACATTTATGATGATTTCAAATTGATAAAAACCCTTTTCTATATGGTTTGTATAGACGTATTTCAGCCCTGTAAGAGTTAAGGGTGTAGATGTTGGTGTGAAGACGCAGCTGTCACCATCTCAGTCTGTATGGAGCTGATATCTCTGACCAGCTCAATCTGTATTATACCGTGTAAAGTCAAACAGCAGTAACTGCTTACTTGAAAAGTAAGCAGCTACTGCTGTCTAACTTTGTATCGTAGTACAGTACGAAACACATTCTGATAAAACTTATCTCCCTATAAAGACAACTTAACCGTGCTGACGTACAGACCGCTGTCAAATTTAATGGGACAGAGACTACAACAATTATTCACCACAACCCATTGCATAAAAGTCTCGTATTCTACCCCCTAATTTAAATAACAACTGAATGACGGCGGTGATCGGCCGATCTCGTCATGTGACAGGCTGAAACACTCTTCGATTGGTCGTGGGTAGAATACAAGACTTGGACCAAATTCCCCATGTCATTCTCGTATTTCTCGGTGAAAAAAAAGTTATATAAGACCCCCTCACCCATACTGCATTGTATAAGCTAGCTCGGTAAAAACATTGGAGGCTATTCAGTTTCACAGAATTATTGCTTTCACAGGTATGACAGATGCACATATCAGATCAATTATGTCCAAGTAGTTAGGCCTACTTATGTTGATAATAGGCTTATAGAACTAATATAGGCTCATCATTTAACATATAACGTCCAAATTAAGGGCAAAACGACAATGGAATACGTCCATAATCGATTCCCATAACTTTCTGGTTGAGAATGTCTGTCTTAGAATCATCGAGAATATAATGACCTGTCTTAGTTTATTCAAAGGACTCACCCCGAATAATTACGTAAAGCCCGAGGAGTTCTGATATCCCCGTGGGTTTTAACTGGCTTAGAACACACCCGATAATAACGAAGATCCCCATGCTCAACAGCTCGGTCGCACCTGACTGATTATAGAACAAGTTGTATCCATCTTCTTCGAATTATACAATACCAGGCCTACCGTGATAATTAGTCTGTCCTTGATCAAAATTAATAGCTCTGAGTCTCCATTCCCTGCTTACAATGCAGCGGTCGGACAAGGAAAATAATGTAATGGCGTATATCATAAACACAAATGGAAACCGAGTTCTATCATTTAGAAATTTATTTAACCCTTTCAAGCCTGAGTTTACCATTGTCATCTTCATCCACTACAAGCCGCGAATTGCTGTCGCAATTCTCGACTTGTAGTGAATGAAGATGACTTACAGTGGGTGACAAATAAAAAAAAGAAAGTGTTATTTTTAAGACATTTGCTCGAAAATTGTCGCACTAAAACCACTAGTTGTAGAAAATTAGGTATTTTTTTTCAGAAATGCAAGATGATGCTTTGAGGCATCGTGAGGACTTAAAGGGTTAAATATAATTTGATCAAATTTCTGCAGATTTATTTAAAACACAGATAATGTCTAAAACACATTTATCACAAAAAAAATGTTCCCCACAGTGCGGGAATCGACATTAGTCGTAGACGTCAGATTCTGACCTCAAAATTTGATGCCCGCGCTGAGAAAGGGAAAATCTTTATAATGGCCGCAGACCCATAACATAGGTATTCAAATGAATCGGAAAGAGCCAACTAAGACAGTTATGATGATGTCAAATTGAAAAAAATTGTATGGTTTATACAAAAATATTTCAGCGCTTTAAGGGTTAATCCTGACCAGAGGCCGAGGGGGGGGGGGGGTAGGGGGGCTGCCGGTCCATAATACCTGAGGCCGCTAGGTTACCTGTCCATAACGTATTGTGAGGGGTGTAATGTGGCGTGGTAAGTGCCCCGGGTCAAATTAACACATTCAAAGCCTCTCATTTGATCCAATAATCTTTACAAATAAGCTCAATATCGTTAAATAACCAAGCGCTACAGTGAGAGCATTGAGATGTCACATGGATATCGACCGGATCTGCACCAAATGCAATATTGTTTTCACAATAATATTCTTGTCACAAATAGTAAATTTGCCTAATGTTTGGAAACTTTATCTTGAGCGTGAAATTCATCATGATTCATAAAATAATGTTTACATACAAACCAGAGATAAGTGTCAGTCTGCGTAACAGAGTGTGCACATCTTAAAATGTATAGAGTATATTATCACTTTCCATTTTATGAATATGCATTTTGTAGTTCAAATTTATATGTTAATCAAATGTATTTTGAGTTTTTGTAAATTAAACTTGCTGATAACATTTTATGGATGTAGCATCCATTTCTTTTAAAGCAGATGATGGATAGAATGGACGGACGGGTGGATGTATTCATGGATGGATAGGTGGATAGAGGATGTACGGGTGGATTGGGGGATGGAGGATGGGTGGATAGATGGATGGATCGATAGATGGATGGATGAATGGATGGATGATTTATAGGATAATGGTTGGATGGATTAATGAATAGATGGATGGGTGGACGAATTGTTGAATGGGTGGAATGGTTGGATTATTAAATAGATTGATGGATGGATGATTGGATGGATGATTGGATGGATGGATGGATGGATGGATGGATGGATGGATGGATGGTTGAATGGATAAATGAATAAATGGATGGATATATGGATGAACATATAAATAGCTGGATGGATAAATGGATGGATATATGTGTGGACATGAGAATGGACGGATAGATGGATGGATTGAGGAATGGATGGATTATCAGATGGATCGGAGACAGACGGCTGGATGGACGACAAGTAAATTCGTACATCCCCAGGTGTCAAATGGTTAAGACAGGCAGGGCATATCGACCTGAGGTAACTAGACCGACAACTTTTTTTCGCGCTTTCGTTTGCCCGATTCATTCAGTTGTGACACGTTGCGCACGCGCTGTGACGTCAGTCAATATCTCGCGAGGAGTTAACGGTGGTTGGCGAGACCAGGCGTGACAGGTAGATTTGTTTTCTAACAATGCACAATTCTGAAGAGGTCTTAGTATTTCACCACTGTTTATATCTCCTGCCACTTTATCAACACTCCAATGTATTGTGAGATGAAGCTAAATTAGCAGTTGCTCAATTAAAAAAAAAAAAAAAAGTGTAATCACGTTGGCATTTGGTTTCACTCGGGTATTGTAGGTTCTATTTGTCTGCTGCTGGGAAGTAGAAGGTCATCTTGTATCCGGAAGGGGTAAATGGTTTGACAATGCGATATTATGTGCTCAGGGCTGCTAAACCTCTCCAATGCTAAGGATCAGCTTACCCTCGCAGCATTAAAGTAATGCACAGATACCATAACCAATTAATGTACCTTGATCAATAATATAAATCGAAAAAATCTCCCCAAAAAAACATTCACACATTTTTATACTAAGCAGACATGTTGAATATATAAGTGTAAATGTTATTGGAACAAATAATCTAACTTTGTTTCTTTGACCATTTGCAACTGAATGGCTTTCAGTTTACTCGTTTCAATAATATTTTTCATTCTAAATTTTACTCAACCAGCTGACTTGTATAATTATCATTTAAGAGAAAGTATATTTTTTGTTGTGCTGGAATGTTGTATTGTTTATTTAAGAAAATTTATTGACTGAGGTAGACAACGACCAATTTTTCAAGTTGTGATAACATTGTTCAACTTATCCCATAATATATGACTATTCTGATCAGCAAATATGTTATTATTTTGACAAAAAATAATCTTTTTGTATATCTTGTATTTACTTCCTAAAGTCCGAAATGTGTAGCTTTGTATTATGTTTCTCTATATTATACCCACCTTTTTATCGCGATGTACCAATGGTGGAAAACTGCTTCTGCTGAAATTTTATTTTTGATATTATAACATAATCCTACCCACTGCAGCCAAGGTATAAAAACAGAGTAGACATTAAGTGTTTATGCCGAGCCGAAATTAACAGTTCTAATGCATGGCTACTGGTCGGAACTATGACAAGTTACCTGATGGAAAATATTTGTATGCCTTTTATGTGGGATTAGCCCTCCTGTAGCGAGCTATCAGAAGTAAAATATATATCAAATTTATAGCCTGATGGACTTTGCAACTTAAAAATTAAAATTATAAATACTTTTTACCGACTTGCAGTTGCAGACGTAACTTGAGGCGGCCTAAAAAATACATTTTCTTAGTTTAACTGCTGAGACTCTAAAGTGATAATAACTGTTCCGGGGGATTTTGTCGAAAATTGTATTTTTTGTTAGCTCCTGAGATATTCAATTGTCATTTTCAGTCATATGAAGTAGTGTCTCCCTACCACGATCCACAGCTTCAAGTGACTGAAAATTACTGAAAAATTATTATATTCAGTCATATCGTATATCAATTCTGTAGATTGAAATGATTTGTTCTTCTTAAAAAATAGTTACAAGTGAGAATAAAATCACAAAATACTGATATCAGTGGCCTTAGGGCAAACATTTTTCTTATTTCTGATTAGAAATATTTTTACTATCACAATGCGGGGATAGATTTTAGTCGTCAGAATCTGACGTCTACATACGTCAGATTTTGACGACTGAAGTCTATCCCCGCGCGGTAAGGGTTAAATATGCTGGAAACCGTATATAAACGGTCCTAGAAGGATAAGGGGTAATATTTTTACAGCAAACACGAGACGTAACCCGATCATGGTTCATTGTTGGTCTACCGTCTGCGACGCTGGACCAACATCAAACCAACATTGGGTTAACTTCTCGTGTTTGCTGGTTATATTTTTCGGGGTAAATGAAATGATATGAATTGGGTTTCAGGCCACCTTTGTCCACATATAGGCTAAACTGGGCCAAGAGAACTTCCTGAGGATGGTGAGATGACACTGCCATCCTCATACAGGATTTTTCTACATTTTAGCCCTGGCGGTCTGAGGTCGAGCACGCCACCCTCCTCGAGCACGCCACCCCCCCCCCCCCCGGTCACAGAGGCTCACCAAATATTGAATATTTACGAGTGAGCGGGGAAGAAACATTTCTTTTCTTAGAAACTTGAATGCCAGGGTGGGGTTCGAGCCCGCGATCTTCGACTTCCCAAGCATTGCACTAGGGCCCCCGCAGTTTTTGGGTACAATTCTTACCTGGTTGGCTGTTACATCTGATGACCACTCTGTTGGCTGTTGAGGACTGTCCACATCCTCCCGTCGCCCCGGAGGCTCCTGAGCATTCCACCAGCCCAGATAGATGCTGGATGTATTGTATGGCTAGTCTTAATGTGTCCACTTTAGATAACTTCCTCTCCGCTGTCTCCAGGGGAATTCTATTTCTCAGTCCATCAAAAGCGTCATTTATTATTTTCATACGTTTTCTCTCGCGTTGATTCGCCGCGTTACGCTGGTAAACACGTTTTACTGGATGCCTGGAGGGGAATTTACGTGCAATGGGCGTTGATAGAGGACTCGAACCTGAGATACTGATTATGTTCTCGTTACATATATCTTCTGGTTGTAGGTACTGTTGTTGACTGGGTTGTAACATGAGATGTGATTGGTCGTAACATCGCTGTGACGTCATGGGTAGATCGTGTGTCGTCATATTTGTCTCAAACATGGCGGGAAAGTTCTCTTGGTCAGAAAACGTAGAAACCGGTGACCATCCTGTACCGTAATCTGTACTGTCGAGGTCACCAAAATCTGACGTCACAGGACTGTGATCCATGTAAAAACTGTCCATAATCTGGGCCATCTCCATGGTGACGCCTTCAGTCACACTAACAGGGGCACTAAATTATTGGCGAATGCCAAATTTGCAAAGAAGTCTGTCAGAACGGCCCAATATTTAAAATCAAATAAGAGATAATGTGTCGCGCTATTGTCCTTAATACACCTTCACAGGGTTTCAAACGTGAACAAATTTTGTCAGACTATAGCCTTGAATACAGCTTGACAGGTTTTATAATGTAGAAAGTCTACGATGTGTCAACTGATGTATATCTTGAGGGAGATGAGTTTTTCAGTGACGAGTTCTAGATTATAACAGTTCTATCTGATAATGGCACGTGCCCCTCTATATATAGATCAGAACGGCGCGCGCACGGCACGTGGACAGCGGCCAATCAGCGCGCGCCTAGAATTCACCTCCTCACGGCGGCTTTTGCTCGGTTTGATCTGCTTGTTTACTTTAAGCTTTAACTTGTCCCCGCCCCCTGGATTAACACGGTGGTCGGGGGTGGGGACCGGGGGTGCTTAACAATACCCCATCACCAATGACTGTCACCCCAAAGCAAACACGTGACGCCGAACAAATGCTGTTTTAATGTTGGCCAGCGTTTGCAACGCTGGACAAACATTAAAACATAATTGGTTCATCGTCACGTCTTTTGTGAATCGACATCACGTCAATCACCCGAGCTTACAGTAGTCATTGAACAGGTGTTGGCTCAAAGTAGGGCTAACATCACCGACGGTCGCCCAACATGTGGCCAGCATAAAATCAACGGATTTTGTTCCCATGACCCACAGAGATACATCACCGACGATGCTGCGCCGATAAGAATCACCTGATAAACTGAATATATTACATTTTCTTGAAATGACAAAGATCAACTGGTAAAATAATCACAATACTAACGTTACATCATCTCAATTTAATGGTTATTTTTTTTAATTTTAATTGAATGTCTTAGTTAGCTCTTTCCGATCCATTTGAATACTTATGTTTTGGGTCTACGGCAATTATAAATCTGTTTACCCTTACAGTGCGGGGATCGACTTTGGTCGTCAGAATGTGACGTCTACAGACGTCAGATTCTGACGACTAAAGTCGTTTCCCGCGCTGTAAGGGTGAGGCTACAGACTATTTTCTATATTAAGCTTTAAAGCTACATTAAAATTTATATTTTTCACCCACTAGAAGTTGTGTCTCGCTATCGCGACCGACAACTTCAAATGGGTGGAACTTACTTATTTTTGTAATAATTTGACACCAAACATTTGCAAATCTTGATGTTTAAACACTCATTTAATTCCCAATAACTGTAAATTAAGCTGCTAGTAAAACATATTTAAAACGACTATAGTCATGCTAAGCGGTTTGATATTGGGTTACTGTATCATCCAGTACTTTAGCCAACACACAAAGCATTATCAGTCAGGTATCAATATAGGACATTGCTCTTATCACAATTGACTGTGAAGTGTGGAGCGTCATCTTGGGTCATCTGTTGCCAGGATACACAATCATCGATAGGCAGATTATCGGCTACCCTCCAACGCTCATTAAAGTATTAAAGTCTCCAAACCAAGATATTACACGAGTGTTGCTATATACCGGTTATTTGTTTAATGCTTTGCATTCCATAATTTTAAAATGTGTCACGATATTATTTTAAATTTCCATACCAATAAATTAAATATGTAGTTATTTTATCTCTGGTTTTGGCGCGGGAACCATATGTGATGTCTATTATTTTTTATACTTTTATGCTTTTTCTTTTTGTACATAGTTTAATATAAATATAGTTGCTGCCTAGCTTGCAGAGGCTTCTATCAGCTGTCTATAAGCCTGTTCTATCGCAGCACGACCAATATTGTATATAATATTATAATGATATAATGTGTATATTTTTTGCATCTGTTTTTAAATATATGTATTGGTCAAAAGCTAAATGAAACAAGTAAAAAAATGTGACCCGCCACACAAAAAGGCATGCGTCAAAATTGTCAGAAGTTATTTTTTTATTAGTTTGCTAGATATGATAGTCGAGCCCCTTCTGTTTCATGATCTCAAATAATTTCTACTTTTTTCGAATTTTATTAAATTTCTTGACGTTTTTAATTTGAGTTTTATTATATAACTGTTTGAATTAAAAGTTATCTGATGTCTTGACTAATTGTAGCAATACCGATTGGGGGTACCTTTTCGCACACCTTGTCACAAACAATTATTCGTCTCCTCGATGTCATATCATTCGTTTTCTTTCTCTCTGTAACTGTACTACTTTTACTTGCATTAAATGCGTGCTGACTAGCGCAACTAGCCGGATTTATTATACACTCATAACAACGAACAATTTTTATTAGTTTTATATCACTTTCAAGAGTTAAAGAGCGCACATGGATTAACACGAAACCCGCCGCATTTGCATAAAGAAACCCGGACTTTTTTAAATGATATAAAGCTGATTAGAGTTTCTCACTATTATGAGTAGGCTATTATTATAAGTCGGGCTAGTTGCGCCAGTCAGCGCGCATTAAAGGCAAATACAAGTAGTGGAAGTACAGGGAGTTATATTGTACCGTGGGCCACAATGGGCTACATACTGACGTAATAATTGAAACAATTGTTCGGTACGCGACCGGCATGTATTAGATATAGCTATGTTACCATGGTGTTATCGTGACATCTTTACACAGGTATTACTAGTAAACAGAAGGTACAAACTGGGCAAAGTGCACTTTGTTTGACTATATTGGACATCATAACCCTCAGAGTACCGATTTCAACAATAATACGCCTAGCCTCTTTATGTTTTTGTTAGCACTTGTATAACCACGAAGTTGTTAAAATGAAATATGCATGATATCAAACACTGATGTACGTGGGGACTTAAATTTCGCAAATGGAAATTATTTTCAGTGACTTTAACCCTTTCAGTGCTGCGATCGTCTTTATACGTCAGAATCTGACGTCTGTAGACGTCAGATTCTGACGTCTAAGGACTGTCCAGCACTGAAAGAATTAAACTATTTATAATGGCCCGTAGACACATAACATAGGTATTCAAATGAACCGGAGAGAGCCAATTAAGACATTTATGACAATTTCAAATTGAAAAAACCCTTTAGTCTTCATGGTTTAAACGATAATAATTGAGCGTTGGAAGGGTTCAGTTAAAGATCGCGGTAGCGACACACAACTGAAATGTACTGACAATTTACTTTTTATATTTCAGAGCTTAAGGAGTTGAGATGGACTTCATATTCGGGCATCGCGATAGTTCTGGGGCCCATCCCACGAACCATCTTAAAATTAAGATCATCTTAACTTTCTCTTATTTGCATTAGAAAAGTTAAGATGATCTTGACTTTTTTATTGCAAATAAGAGAAAGTTAAGATGATCTTAATTTTAAGATGGTTCGTGGGATGCCCGGGCCCCTGGGGCTTATATTCGGAGCGTCGAATGTATTGTGGCAGTGGTCGTTGTCCAGGTGTGAAACAAACTTTTAAACATAACCCTACGCTGCAGTACTGTTAGGGTAGCATCATATATGCTGGGTCAACGCTAAAACAGCGTTTTACTGACATATCCCATTTTAATTTACAGTGGTATTTTACAGGTTTCACTGTATATCGATCGCCATCATCAAGTCAAGTATCTGTAATAACATGTATTTGTAAATAATAATACTATAAACTATTTAAAATTGAGCTGAGTGATTTCACGCGTGCTCGATGCGAAGCCTGGGCGGATTTCAACTCTTTTCGATTTAATTCTGGAGATATCGGGCTATAGAGCAATAAACAACGCGTTTTGTGTTGTGAAATAACTTATTTTGGTATACTTCTTGTTGGCATGTATAAAAACAATTATTTGCGTTATTCTTATATTTAGTTGATGTATGTTTTCGTATGAATTGCCGCTTGGAGGTATATGTATAATATGATGACGTCCTGATTAATTGTAACAATGCCGCATGAAAACTGCGTCTAAGACCGCATAATTATGCTAACCCTTACAACGCTGAAATATTTTTGTGTAAACCATGGAGAACAAAGAGTTTTTTTCAATTTGAAATCATCATAAATGTCTTAGTCAGCTCTTTTCCGTTTAATTTGTATACCTACATGTATGTTATTTATGGGTGTACGGCGATTATAAATATTTGAATCTTTTCAGAGCGGGGACCGTCTTTTACGTCAGAATCTGACGTCTACAGACGTCAGGTTCTGACGTATAAAGACGGTCCCCGCACTGTAACGGTTAAGGAAGGTATGCTCCAGAGGGATGATGTGTAGGCCTATAGTGCAAGAACCAGAAGTAATGTGTTAAATGGTTTCATAGTTCGCGGATGGTAGGAAACTTACACCTTCACTCACATAATTCCAAGTAAGCACGAAACGTTGTGTCAATGTTGGGCCACCGTCTGCGACGTCTGTCCAGCATTAACTCAACATTGGCTCAACGTCTCGTGTTTCTATGGGAACTGAAGCGTAAATCAAAACAGCGCCGCTCAGTTACGTCATAACGAGGCTTACGGCGACCTCGTTAGCCTCGTTTTCACGATTAGAACAATATGGCGGCTCGATCTGAGAGTGGACGTTTGAATGAAAAAGCATAACGGGGATAAGAATAGTCCAAGCTTTTGTTTGACCTTCTGGAGGTTACAGACGACTTCAAATTAGGTCGATATATTCTCATGTATATTTTACGTAAACTAGCTCAGCTGAGACTAGTTCTATACAAATCTTATCTGAAATTTCTCGTACTATTTTTATGGAAGTAGTAGAAGGTTATGATGAGGTCAAACTCTTGATCCGCCACTGAACTTAATACGCCCACTGAGCAGCAAAGGGTGTAATATGTTAACTTCTACTTACTGGTTACTTGTGATGGACAAGCTCACAAAGTGTATAATCTGTTAACTGCTTGTTCCTTTTGATGGATCGCCTTTACTTCTATTGTAAATCTTGTTTACGCCAAACACCAATAGTTATTTATTTGAAGAGAAAACATAGCAGAGGTCCATGTGTTTGCTTTGTTTTTCGTCAACATCAAAGAGATTTATAGGTAGAGTTCTTATGATTCTTTATCTTTAGAATGGATTACCCTTACAACGCTGAATTGTTTTGGGGTAACCATGGAGACCGAAGTTTTTTTTCAATTTGAAACAATAATGTCTTAGTTAGATCTTTCCGCTTTTTTTGAATAACTATGTTATGGGTCTGTGACCATTTTACATATTTTAATTCTTTCAGCGGGGGGGACCTTCTTTATATGTCAGAATCTGATGTCTGTGGACGTTAGATTCTGACGTATAAAGACGGTACTTGTGACAAAGGGTTAATAGACAATACACAACCGATTGTCACATCCGCCAATGGAGGTTATGTTTTTGGTCGAGTTGGTTTGTTTGTCAGTTTGTCCGCTTGATTAATTACAAAGTAATGCACATACTCGCATGAAACTTGCATACCAGAGGTGTGTCACGGGCCAAGGAACACTCCATTAAATATTGGAGATGATCCGGATTACGACCCAGAATCACGAACCGGATCACGATCCCGATCCAGAATTATGGTCTTAAAAAATTGTGTCTCGGGCCAAGGAATAATCCTTTTAATGTTGGGGATGACCCGGATTACAATACGGACCCGCTTCCGAATTCAATACACAATCACTGCGTAGGTTTGCAGTACAAATTTAGGTTTTGTTTATGATAAATATTTCGACCATAATTTCAAAATACCCTTGTGGTGCTAGAACCTTATATATACGGTTTCGAGCAAATTCTAAACCATACAAAACGCCACTAAAGCTGCTATAATGTGTTGTATTTCTCTCTCTCTCTCTCTCTCTCTCTCTCTCTCTCTCTCTCTCTCATTAGTGACCAATGTGCCAAATTCTGCGTTGGCCCGGTGACTTGACCTATGGATAGCCAGTGGAGCCACCTAGTGGTCAACAGCTCGGTGGAAAGATCTCCTCCGTATTGATTACTGAACGCATGACGTAACACTGGTCACTATCAGTCAGCAGAAAAACCGCTTGGACATACAAGAAAGACTCCCTGGCTCAACGGTAGCGTGTCTGACTCCAGATCAGAAGGTTGCGTGTTCAAATCACGTTGGGGTCAAATCTATTATTTTTGGAAACCATTTATTGTGACAGTGTGTTCAGTGCTAATTATTGGGAAGGCTGGGGGCCCTGGTGCGGTGGTTAAGGTTTCTACTTGGAAATGAAATGAATCGGGCTTTAGGCCACCTTTGTGCACATATAGGCTAAAGTGGGCCAGGAGAACCTCCTGAGGATGGTGAGAAGTACTGTCCTCCAGACACAGGATTCGAAATTCGAACCCTGGCGGTCTGAGGCCGAGCACGCTGCCTCCCGGTCACGGAGGCTCCCCACAATACTGACTTTCACACGTGGATGGGGAAGAAACTTTTTTTTTTCTTACAAACCGCCGCAACCGGGAATCGAACCCCGGACTCTGGCGTGAAAGGCAGCGGTGATAACCACTACCCTAGTGCCCCCGCCCGGTTTCTACTTGGAAAGTCGGAGATCGCGAGCTGGAGCCCCGCTCTGCCATTCAAGTATCAAAGAGCAAAATGTTTCTTCCCGGTCACTTGAAAAGATTGAATATTGTGGGGAGCCTCCGTGACCGAGAGGTAGCGTGCTCAGCCTCAGAATACCGGGGTACGAATTTCAAATTATGTGTCTGGAGGGCAATGTCATCTCATTCATCTCACCATCCTCAGGAAGTTATCCTGACCCAGCTTAGCCTACATGTGCACAAAGGTGGCCTAAAATCCTATTCATTTCATTTCAGTGGTAGTTCTTGGGAAGGCAGGGGCAATAGTGGAGTGGCTAAAGATGCCTGCTTGGAAAGTCTGAGGTCTCTAGTTTTGAATCCCGCTCTGGCATTCAAGTTTCAAACAAACAAAGCGTCTCTTCCCTGCCCACTCGTAAAAAATTCAATATTGTGGGGAGCTGATGTGACCGAGAGGTAGCGTGCTCGGCATCAGACCGTCAGTGCTCGAATTTCCAATTCTGTGTCCAAAGGGAATTTCATCTCGTTCATCTAAGCATCCTCAGGAGGTTCTCCTGGCCCAGTTTAGCCTATATGTGCAAGAAAGGTGCCCCAAAACATATTTATTCCATTTCATTTAAGTCTTCGGAAGGCGGAGAAGGGGGGGGGGGTTCGGGTTAGCGGTTAAAGCTGCCTGCTTGGAAAGTTGGAGATCATTCATTCATTCATTCATTCATTTATTAGTCCTTCGATTTCCTGACTGTCATTGTGGATGTATTTCATCTACCAATGGTGATGGCAATAATAAACACCAGACGTTAATCTAATGATGTTTTACGTTAACCATTAACCCTTCAACCGCCGGTGCCGCATATATTCGGATATTCCTTTTTTTATTAGCGCAATTAGTACCACATTTTAAATATGATAAAGATAAAATGTGATCAACCAGCAAGATTTGAAAAGAGTTTATCTCCATTTTGTCAAATCTGAATAATTTTCACTCACTTAAAGTTGTGGATCGCGTCAGCGAGACACAAGTGGGTGAAAATTCCAATTGAATAATTTGGCGGTTAAAGGGTTAAAGCGCTGAATTATTTTTGTATTAACAATAACATTAGAGAAACTTTTCTAAGCAAGTAATAATAATAAAGTACGAGAAGATGCATCGCTTATAAAGACAAAATATTTATAGCTATATACAAGGAGACTCGATCATCGCTTGAAAACATATATTTTAATCGTATTCATCAAATTAGTCTATTTATGTAATAATAGAGTACATCTATAATTGTATTGTGATTGTATTTGTTTATGTACAAGTCGATCACAACAGAGTGACTCAATTCCTGACACCTGATAAACTAAATCCTTCACATTGCTCAAGGCTCGTGTTTTGTAGGTGTTCATTGAGTTTTATGAAAAGATCGACGTTTAATATATGAGTCTCAGAAGTAGACGAGTTCGACAAAAAGGTTTTCTAATATTTTATATTCTTCTTATTAAAAATATCTGTAGTTTTCATATGTGATAAATATATTAACAAACTTTTATTGGTGTAATTTCAACCTTGAGTATTTCTTTTACTTAAATGTTATTATTCATTAATTATGTATGTATGTATGTAAGACTCCGTGGCGCAACGGTAGCGCGTCTGACTCCAGATCAGAAGGTTGCGTGTTCTAATCACGTCGGGGTCAATGCATGTATTTTTGCTGCCCAACTAATCATCCATTATGTACATAATCAGCTGTGATCACCATCAATGTTAATTTGAAGATATGTGTCACATTCAAAATAATTATTTTTAATGTAAAGCATGTAACTATACACCATAGTGCCTACGATATGACCCCAATGAATTATCAATGGTAATTCCCACGGATGTGATTAGTTGGGGAAATATACCAAGTAGTGTAAATATGTCACTTACGTCGACGTGTAACTACATTTGTGTTTTTGCTCATTTAGATAAATAACTTAATCACACTTCTCAACATGAGCGAGGCGTTGACCTAATGCTGGGCAAATGTTAGTGTTTGTAGGCAGCGGGCCAAATATTTATAATAAACTACCGATTGTGAAAGTACAAGTCCATCATGACCAAGTGAGTCAATTGATGACACTTGTGAAACTAAATAATTTAAATTGCACAAAGCTGATGAACAACACGTGCATGAACAGAACTTTACCATTTGATTAGCAGTTCGATATTGCGAAAGGTATGCTAATATTTTGATTTTTTTGTAGTAAAATATATATTAGAGAAGTAATTAATATTAACATTTTTGCATGTATATTATTGACAATATTTATTTTATTTATATTATTCTAATAAGTGTATTATTATTGTGTCGCGGCCCGTGTTTCGAAGTGTGAGTTTGTTCGCGAGTTTATCCATGGAGAACCGGGGGAGCCACCTAGTGGTCAAAATCTCGGTGGTCACGTCTCTGTGTTAATTACAGAACGCATGACGTAACACTGGTCAGTATGTATGATTGTATCGTATGGCGGACAAAACAAGCTGAGCTGACCAGTAAGACTCCGTGGCGCAACGGTAGCGCGTCTGACTCCAGATCAGAAGGTTGCGTGTTCGAATCACGTCGGGGTCAAAGCTAATGTTTTTGGAAAACCTTTATTGCGACAGATCTTGTTCTTGGGAACAGGTGTTGTGGTTAAAACTGCCTGCTTGGAAAGTCGGAGATCGCAGGCTCGAACCCCTCTCTGGTGTTAAGTTTCAAAGAAACACAATGTTTCTTCCCGGCTCACTCGTAAAGATTTAAAATTCTGGGGATCCCCGTCAACGAAAGGTAGCGTGTTCGGCCTCAGACTGCCAGGTTGGAATTTCGAATCCTGTTATTTATTTACTTATTAGGCTTTATATACACAAATATATAAAATAATCGTACAAATATGCAATTGTAAGTGAAATTGTGTACATCAGGATGTCGAAATACAGGTGACCAGCACCCTAACTAAGTTTGACATCCAGGATAAAATCTATATACATGGTAATTACATTTAAAATTACACTTAAAAGTAAAATTTTGTGTGGAGGACAGTGTCATCTCATTCGTCTCACCATTTTTAGGAGTTTTTTGGCCCAGTTTATCCTATATGTGCATACAGAAGGCCTAAAACGCCATTCATTTTATTTCATTAGATTATTTCTTTTATTTTTCTGACTGTCATTCTGCATGTATTTTATCTTCCAATGGTAATGCCAATCTAATAACGTTTATCTAATAACGTGTTACTGGTTCACGTCAACCCTTATAGCGCTGAATGTATAAGCCCTGGAGATTTATTGTGACACTGTGTTCAGTGCTGATTCTTGGGAAGGCTGGGGGCCCCGGTGCGGTGGTTAAGGTTTCTATTTGGAAAGTCGGAGATCGCGAGCTGGAGCCCCGCTCTGCCATTCAAGTATCAAAGAGCAATATGTTTCTTCTCGGTCACTTGTAAAGATTGAATCTTGTGGGGAGCCTCCGTGACCAACAGGTAGCGTGCTCGGCCTCAGATTACCAGGGCTCGAATTTCGAATTCTGTGTCTGGAGGGCAGTGTCATCTAATTCATCTCACCATCTTCAGTAAGTTATCCTGACCCAGCTTAGCCTACATGTGCACAAAGGTTGCCTAAAATCCTATACATTTCATTTCAGTGGTGGTTCTTGGGGAGGCAGGGGCCATAATGGATTGGTTAAAGCTGCCTGCTTGGAAAGTCAGAGATCTCGGGTTTTGAAGCCCGCCCTGGCATTCAAGTTTTAAACAAACAAAACGTTTCTTCCCCGCCCACTCGTAAAAATTAAATATTGTGGGGAGCTTATGTGACCGAGAGGTAGCGTGCTCGGCATCAGACCGTCAGTGCTCGAATTTCGATTTCTGTGTCCAAAGGGAAATTTCATCTCGTTCATCTAAACATCATCAAGAGGTTCTCCTGGCCCAGTTTAGCCTATATGTGCAAAAAAGGTGCCCCCAAACCATATTTATGCCATTTTATTTAGTTCTTGGGAAGGTAGAGGAGGGGGGGGGGGGTCGGGTGGAGTGGTTAAAGCTGCCTGCTTGGAAAGTCGGAAATAATTTATTCTTTATTCATTTATTAGTTCATTGATTTTCCTGACTGTCATTCTGGATGTATTTCATCTACCAATGGTAATGAAAATCCAATAAACACGAGACGTTTATATAATGCTGTTTTGAGCGCTGAATTATTTTTGTAGTAACAATAACGTTACAGACCAAACTTTTTTAAGCAAATTATTAATAAGGAAGTACGAGAAGACCCATCGCTTATAAACACAAAATATTTATAGTTATATACAAGGAGACTCGATCATCGTTTGGAAACATACAGTATATTTTTATTGTAGTCATTAAATTACTCTATCATTGAGATATTTTAGTTATTTCTGTAATAATGGAGTACTTCTATAATTTTATTGTGATTGTATTTGTGTATGTACAAGTCGATCACAACAGACTGACACCTGATATACGAAATCCTTCAAATTGCTCAAGGCTCGTGTTTTGTAGGTGTGCATCAAGTTTTATGAAAAGATCGACGTTTAATATATGAGTCTCAGAAGTAGACTAGTTCAACAGAAAGGTTTTCTAATATTTTATATTCTTCTTATTAAAAATATCTGTAGTTTTTATCATTATGTGGTAAATATATTAACACACTTTTGTTGGTGTAATAGCAAACTTAAGTATAAATAAATAAAATATCTGGCTCATTTATGTAAGACTCCGTGGCGCAACGGTAGCGCGTCTGACTCCAGATCAGAAGGTTGCGTGTTCGAATAACGTCGGGGTCAATGCATGTATTTTTGCTGCCCACTAATCATTCATTATGTACATAAGCAGCTGTGATCACCATCAATGTTAATTTGGAGATATGTGTCACATTCAAAATAATAATTTTTATTATAAAACATGTAACCATACATAATAATAATAAAAATAATTCTTATATAGCGCTAAAATTCACATAATGTGCTCAGTGCGCTTCACAAGTCTTTACAATTAAAATCATTGTATGAATTATTAAAAACTAATTAAAATAATTGTACATGTAGGGGACTACCCATAACTAAGAAATATAAATGTCAGTCTCTAAAATATTAGTTATAAACGTTTTGAAAAAGGTGTGTTTTAAGGTGTTTTTTAAAAGTCTCCAGCGTTGTGGCATTCTTTAAAGGACAAGGCAATTTGTTCCACAATCGAGGTCCACAGAGGGAAAAAGCTCTGGTGCCATAGGCACCACGAGCACGCGGCACCTCTAGATTATTACACGATTTTGATATCAATACCCTAGAGGGATTAAAGTGACTTAACATGTAAGTATTTACTTAAAGCTGACGTGTAGAGTACCACAAGGATCGGTGCTTGGAACACAACGTTTTAGTCTGTACACAGTGCCTCTTGCTGCTATTGCACGAAAACATGGCTTAAAGTGTCATTTCTACGCAGATGACACCCAGCTTTATATTACTCTAGCGCCTGATACATGTTCTCTAAATTCCACTCTAGAACGTATAGAGAAATGTATTGAAGAAATAGCGGCATGGATGAAAAGTAATTTCCTCAAATTAAATGGTGACAAATCCGAATATCTCATCTTCGGCTCTGCAAAGAACTTGAACAAGCTCAATGTTCGGTCAGTTCACATCGACCAAGCTTCAGTCAGTAGAGCATCACATGCTAGGAATTTGGGTGTAATTTTCGATTCCAATTTCACCCTGGAAGCCCTTATTAATAAACTATGCTCAAATGCCTTTTATCATATAAGGAACATCAGTAAGGTAAGAGCGTACCTGTCACGTGAATCTACAGAGAGATTAGTACACGCAACTGTAACGTCATGCCTAGATATGGGGAACATCTTGCTGTACGGCCTGCCACAGAAGCTAGTCAGTAAACACCAGCGTGTCCAAAATGCAGCGGCCAGGCTTGTGACGTTAACCAGCAGAAGGACACTTATAACACCCATACTTAAAGAACTTCACTGGCTTCCTATCTCTCAGAGAATCGAGTAAAAAATTCACACTACTGTCTATCGTTCCCTACACGGTCATGCCCCAGATTATTTGAAGTACTTCTGAAAAAAGCTAATTTAAACCCAGATGACATGAACAAGTACAGGCCAATTTCAAATTTATCGTTTATTTCAAAACTCACAGGAAAGGTGGTATCTGCACGGCTCCACGAACACATCGCGTTGAATGGACTTGCTGAGAAAACGCAGTCCGTTTATAGACAACACCACAGCATTGAGACAGCACTTACAGTGTCATCTAATTCATCTCACCATCTTCAGTAAGTTATCCTGACCCAGCTTAGCTTACATGTGCACAAAGGTGGCCTAAAATCCTATTCATTTCATTTCAGTGGTGGTTCTTGGGGAGGCAGGGGTCATACTGGAGTGGTTAAAGCTGCCTGCTTGGAAAGTCAGATTTCTCGGGTTTTGAAGCCCGCTCTGGCATTCAAGTTTTAAACAAACAAAACGTTTCTTCCCCGCCCACTCGTAAAAATTAAATATTGTGGGGAGCTTATGTGACCGAGAGGTAGCGTGCTCGGCATCAGACCGTCAGTGCTCGAATCTAGATTTCTGTGTCCATAGGGGAATTTCATCTCGTTCATCTAAACATCATCAGGAGGTTCTCCTGGCCCAGTTTAGCCTATATGTGCAAAAAAGGTGCTCCCAAACCACATTGATTCCATTTTATTTAGTTCTTGGGAAGGCAGAGGAGGGGGGGGGGGGGGTCGGGTGGAGTGGTTGAAGCTGCCTGCTTGGAAAATCGGAGAGCATTCATTCATTATTCATTTATTAGTTCTTTGATTTTCCTGACTGTCATTCTGGATGTATTTCATCTACCAATGGTAATGACAATCCAATAAACACGAGACGTTTATCTAATGCTGTTTTAAGCGCTGAATTATTTTTGTATTAACAATAACGTTACAGACCAAACTTTTTTAAGCAAATTATTAATAATGAAGTACGAGAAGACCCATCGCTTATAAACACAAAATATTTATAGTTATATACAAGGAGACTCGATCATCGTTTGGAAACATACAGTATATTTTTATTGTAGTCATTAAATTACTCTATCATTGAGATATTTTAGTTATTTGTGTAATAATGGAGTACATCTATAATTGTATTGTGATTGTATTTGTGTATGTACAAGTCGATCACAACAGAGTGACTCAATTTCTGACACCTGATAAACGAAATCCTTTAAATTGCTCAAGGCTCGTGTTTTGTAGGTGTACATCAAGTTTTATGAAAAAATCGACGTTTAATATATGAGTCTCAGAAGTAGACTAGTTCAACAGAAAGGTTTTCTAATATTTTATATTCTTTTTAGTAAAAATATCTGTAGTTTTTATCATTATGTGGTAAATATATTAACACACTTTTATTGGTGTAATTGCAAACTTAAGTATTTCTTTTATTTAAATGTTATTATTCATTAACACCTATTAAAATAAATAAAATATCTGGCTCATGTATGTAAGACTCCGTGGCGCAACGGTAGCGCGTCTGACTCCAGATCAGAAGGTTGCGTGTTCGAATCACGTCGGGCTCAATGCATGTATGTTTGCTGCCCAACTGATCATTCATTATGTACATAAGCAGCTGTGATCACCATCAATGTTAATTTGGAGATATGTGTCACATTCAAAATAATTATTTTTAATATAAAACATGTAACCATACATAATAAATAAATGAATCGGGCTTTAGGCCACCTTTGTGCACATATAGGCTAAACTGGGCCAGGAGAACCTCCTGAGGATGGTGAGATGATTGAGATGACACTGTCCTTCAGACACAGGATTCGAAATTCGAGCCCTGGCGGTCTGAGGCCGAGCACGCTACCTCTCGGTCACGGAGGCTCCCCACAATATTGAATCATTACGAGTGATAATACATAATAATAATAATAATAATAAAAATAATTCTTATATAGCGCTAAAATCCACATAATGTGCTCAGTTCGCTTCACAAGTCTTTACAATTAAAATCATTGTATGAATTATTAAAAACTAATTAAAATAATTGTTCATGTAGGGGACTACCGATAACTAAGAAATATAAATGTCAGTCTCTAAAATATTAGTTATAAACGTTTTGAAAAAGGTGTGTTTTAAGGTGTTTTTTAAAAGTCTCCAGCGTTGTGGCATTCTTTAAAGGACGAGGCAATTTGTTCCACAATCGAGGTCCACAGATGGAAAAAGCTCTGGTGCCATAGGCATCACGAGCACGCGGCACCTCTAGATTATTACATCTCCATACCCTAGAGGGATTATAGTGACTTAACATGTACTTCAAATAATCTGGGGCATGACCGTGTAGGGAACGATAGAAAGTAGTGTGAATTTTATACTCGATTCTCTGAGAGATAGGAAGCCAGTGAAGTTCTTTAAGTATGGGTGTTATAAGTGTCCTTCTGCTGGTTAACGTCACAAGCCTGGCCGGTGCATTTTGGACACGCTGAGTTTACTGACTAGCTTCTGTGGCAGGCCGTACAGCAAGATGTTCCCCATATCTAGGCGTGACGTTACAGTTGCATGTACTAATCTCTCTGTAGATTCACGTGACAAGTACGCTCTGACCTTACTGATGTTCCTTATATGATAAAAGGCATTTGAGCATAGTTTATTAATAAGGGCTTCCAGGGTGAAATTGGAATCGAAAATTACCCCCAAATTCCTAGCATGTGATGCTCTACTGACTGAAGCTTGGTCGATGTGAACTGACCGAACATTGAGCTTGTTCAAGTTCTTTGCAGAGCCGAAGATGAGATATTCGGATTTGTCACCATTTAATTTGAGGAAATTACTTTTCATCCATGCCGCTATTTCTTCAATACATTTCTCTATACGTTCTAGAGTGGAATTTAGAGAACATGTCTCAGGCTCTAGAGTAATATAAAGCTGGGTGTCATCTGCGTAGAAATGACACTTTAAGCCATGTTTTCGTGCAATAGCAGCAAGAGGCACTGTGTACAGACTAAAACGTTGTGGTCCAAGCACCGATCCTGGTGGTACTTCACACGTCAGCTTTATTCCTGGTGACGATGCATCACTTATGATGGTATACTGCATCTTATTATTGAGGTAGGATCTGAACCATTTCAGGGCGTTTCCTTTTATAGAGAAGGCATGCTTTAATCTAGAGAGTATGGTTGCATGGTCAACAGTATCAAAAGCAGCGGAGAGGTCCAGCAGTACCATGACCACAGCTTTGCCTTGATCCAGTGACAGTAGAATATCATTGCTGACACATGTAAGTGCTGTCTCAATGCTGTGGTGTTGTCTATAAACGGACTGCGTTTTCTCAGCAAGTCCATTCAACGCGATGTGTTCGTGGAGCCGTGCAGATACCACCTTATCTGTGAGTTTTGAAATAAACGATCAATTTGAAATTGGCCTGTAATTGTTCATGTCATCTGGGTTTAAATTAGCTTTCTTCAGAAGTGGTCTGACGTGAGCAATTTTAAATAAATCAGGTACAGTTCCTGGTCAATAGAGATGTTGATAATGTCCTTTATTACTGGGAGCAAAATATCACTACACTGCTTCAAGAGATCAGTTTGTATGGGATCTGGTGAACAGGATTTGCTTGGTGAATTGCTTACTATTTTCTTTATCTCCTCTGTTGTACAAGGTCGAAGGTTACTGAGCACTTTACTATCACCAGTGTTATGTGTTATTGCATCAGTTTCAGTATCAGAAAATCCATTTAGAATCTTCTCAATCTTGGAAATAAAGAAGTTGTTGAAATTTTCTACTAAATCTTTAGTGGAAGAACTTTTGGAGTGGGAGATCTTTGTCGAGATGCATGAGCTGTTTAGACACTTTAAATAGATGTTTTGTGTCTGACTTCTGCTGATCAACTAAGTTGTTATAATAAGTCTTTTCAGCATCCTTGATAAGATGAACAACCAGTTGGTGCTGATCTCTATACAGCAGTCTGTGTATTTCTAGTTGATCCTTGCGCCATCTACTCTCCAGCCGACGTCGTTTTTCCCTTGCACTGTAGATATCATCGTTAAACCAAGGTGCTTTGTGGTCTACGATATGACCCTAATGAATAATCAATGGTAATTCCCACGGCTGTGAACAGTTGGGAAAATATGTCAAGTACTGTAAATATTTTGCTTACGTCGAGGTGTAACTACATTTGTGTTTTTGCTCATTTAGATAAATAACTTAATAACACTTCTCAACATAAGCGAGGCGTTGACCTAATGCTGAGCTAATGTTAGTGTTTGTAGGCAGAGGGCCAAATATTTATAATAAACTACCGATTGTGAAAGTACAAGTTTATCATGACCAAGTGAGTCAATTAGTGACACTTGTGAAACTAAATAATTTAAATTGCCTACAGCTGATGAACAACACGTGCATGAACAGAACTTTACCATTTTATTATAAGCTCGATATTGCGAAACATATGCTAGTATTTTGATTTTTTTTTAGTTTAATATATATTAGAGAAGTAACCACAACACCAGTACCCAAGAACGAACACCGGGAAACTGTTTCAGTTTCAGGGGGAATTATTATTCTGTCGCGGCCCGTGTTTCGAAGTGTGAGTTTGTTTGGCGAGTTTATCCATGGAGAACCGGTGGAGCCACCTAGTGGTCAGAATCTCGGTGCTCACGTTGTATGGGATCTGGTGAACAGGATTTGCTTGGTGAATTGCTTACTATTTTCTTTATCTCCTCTGTTGTACAAGGTCGAAGGTTACTGAGCACTTTACTATCACCAGTGTTATGTGTTATTGCATCAGTTTCAGTATCAGAAAATCCATTTAGAATCTTCTCAATCTTGGAAATAAAGAAGTTGTTGAAATTTTCTACTAAATCTTTAGTGGAAGAACTTTTGGAGTGGGAGATCTTTGTCGAGATGCATGAGCTGTTTAGACACTTTAAATAGATGTTTTGTGTCTGACTTCTGCTGATCAACTAAGTTGTTATAATAAGTCTTTTCAGCATCCTTGATAAGATGAACAACCAGTTGGTGCTGATCTCTATACAGCAGTCTGTGTATTTCTAGTTGATCCTTGCGCCATCTACTCTCCAGCCGACGTCGTTTTTCCCTTGCACTGTAGATATCATCGTTAAACCAAGGTGCTTTGTGGTCTACGATATGACCCTAATGAATAATCAATGGTAATTCCCACGGCTGTGAACAGTTGGGAAAATATGTCAAGTACTGTAAATATTTTGCTTACGTCGAGGTGTAACTACATTTGTGTTTTTGCTCATTTAGATAAATAACTTAATAACACTTCTCAACATAAGCGAGGCGTTGACCTAATGCTGAGCTAATGTTAGTGTTTGTAGGCAGAGGGCCAAATATTTATAATAAACTACCGATTGTGAAAGTACAAGTTTATCATGACCAAGTGAGTCAATTAGTGACACTTGTGAAACTAAATAATTTAAATTGCCTACAGCTGATGAACAACACGTGCATGAACAGAACTTTACCATTTTATTATAAGCTCGATATTGCGAAACATATGCTAGTATTTTGATTTTTTTTTAGTTTAATATATATTAGAGAAGTAACCACAACACCAGTACCCAAGAACGAACACCGGGAAACTGTTTCAGTTTCAGGGGGAATTATTATTCTGTCGCGGCCCGTGTTTCGAAGTGTGAGTTTGTTTGGCGAATTTATCCATGGAGAACCGGTGGAGCCACCTAGTGGTCAGAATCTCGGTGCTCACGTCACTCTGTTAATTACTGAACGCATGACGTAACACTGGTCAGTATGTATGATTGCATCCGCCTGCGAACAGAACAAGCTGAGCTGACCAGTAAGACTCCGTGGCGCAACGGTAGCGCGTCTGACTCCAGATCAGAAGGTTGCGTGTTCGAATCACGTCGGGGTCAAAGCTAATGTTTTTGGAAAACCTTTATTGCGACAGTTCTCGTCCTTGGGAACAGGTGCTGTGGTTAAAACTGCCTGTTTGGAAAGTAGGAGATCGCAGGTTCGAACCCCTCTCTGGCGTTAAGTTTCAAAAAAACACAATGTTTCTTCCCGGCTCACTCGAAAGATTCAATATTCTGGAGATCCCCGTCGACGAAAGGTAACGTGTTCGGCCTCAGACTGCCAGGGGTCGAATTTCGAATCCTGTTACTTATTTATTTATTAGGCTCTATATACACAAATATATACAATAATCGTACAGATATGCAATTGTAAGTAAAACTGTGTACATCAGGATGTCGAAATACAGGTGACCAGCACCCTAACTGAGTTCGACATCCAGGATAAAATTTATATACATGGTAATTACATTTAAAATTACACTTAAAAGTAAAATTTTGTGTGGAGGACAGTGTCATCCCATTCGTCTCACCATTTTTTTTGCCCAGTTTAGCCTATATGTGCATAAAGAAGTCCTAAAACGCCATTCCTTTAATTTCATTTATTAGTTCTTTGATTTTCCCAGAGTTCGGGGTTCGGTTCTCGGTCTCGGCGGTTTGAGAGAAACAAAAAATGTTTCTTCCCCATCCACGTGTGAAAGTCAATATTGTGGGGAGCCTCCGTGACCGTGAGGTAGCGTGCTCGGCCTCAGACCGCCAGGCCTGGAATTTCGAATCCTGTGTCTGGAGGACAGTGTCATCTCAATCATCTCACCATCCTCAGGTGGTTCTCCTGGCCCAGTTTAGCCTATATGTGCACAAAGGTGGCCTAAAGCCCGATTACTTTCATTTTTTTGGGTACTGATGTAGAGGTTAAAACTGCCAACTTGGAAATTCGGAGATCGCAGGTTCAAACCCCGCTCTGGCGTTAAATTTTAAAGAAACAAAATGTTTCTTCACGGCACACTCGTATTGTGGGGAGCCGCCGTGACAAGGAGGTAGCGTGCTCGGCCTAAGATCGCCAGGGCTCGAATCCTGTCTAGAGGATAGTGTCATCTCATTCATGTCACTATTTTTAGGAGGTTCTCTTGGGCCAGTTTAGCCTAAATGTGCACAAATGTGGCCTAAAACCCCATTTATTTCATTTGATTTATTAGTTTTTTGATTTTCCTGACAGTCATTCTGCATGTATGTCATTACCAATGGTAATGCCAATCCAATAAACACGCGATGTTTTTTCTAATGCTGTTTTACGTTAACCCTCATAGCGCTGAATTATTTCTAAATAAACCATGAAGACCAAAGGGTGTTTTAAATTTGAAATTATCATAAATGTCTTAGTTAGCTCTTTCCGATTAATTTGAATACCTATGTCATGGGTCTACGGCCATTATAAATATTGTTTACTGTTCTAGCGCAGGGATCGACTTTAGACGTCAGAATCTGACGTCTACAGACGTCAAATTCTGACGTCTAAAGACGATACCCGCGCTATAAGGGTTAATGTAGGGCCACCGTCTTAATCCAGCAAGGGTTCGAGGCATCGTGTTTTCTAGTTTATTTATAGATACATGTAATTGGCACTATCATTATTGAGCAAAATTTGGCTAAAATGGTCACAATTTTACGGATTAAAAATTTAGGTGCAAAAGCCATATATTTGACATAATCATATTTATTGGTATGTCCATAAGCTAGCTAGTTATTTGTTAATCCATATATTAAGGATTAGGTTTACATAAAACCATCTGAATTGTCATAAAGTTTTTAAGTAAAATTATTCATAACTATTTATAAGAAGACACATCGCTTATAAACACAAATTACTTATAGTTATACACAAGAATACTCATCGCTTGGGAATATATGTTTTAATTGTGGTCATTTCAAAACTCGATCGTTGATATATTTTAGTTATGTATGTAATAATGGAGTACATCAATTTTATTGTGATTGCATTTGTGTATGTACAAGTCGATCACAACAGAGTGACTCAATTACTGACACCTGATAAACTAAATTCTTTAATTTGCTCAAGGCTCGTGATCGGTAGATGTACATCACGTTTTATGAAAAGATCCACGTTTAACATATGAGAAGTAGACAATTCAACAGAAAGGTATGTTAATAATTTTTATTCTTCTAATTAAAAGTACCTGTAGTTTTCATATTTGATAAACATGCTAAAACATTTTTATTGATGTAATAACAAACTAAATTGGTTATTTATTAACAACTATAACAACATTTTGGTATACTCAGTTTATGTAGGCCTATGTAAGACTCCGTGGTGCAACGATAGCGCGTGTGACTGCAGACTAGGCGGTTACGTGCTCTAATCACGTCGGTCAAAGCTAATATTTTGTATCATTCATGCAATCGATATTTGAACTGCAGGTGCAAATGATTTCTAGGTATGTTTCATGTAAATACAGAAGGCTCAATGTCGATCTACAAATCTTACCTTACTTATACATGTCTATCATGTATATCACTATCTTAAAGCCTAATTAAAACGCGATTATTTATATACAATCATTATTGCATATAAACAAAATCTAAGTATTTATTTTACTTAAATGTTATTATCCATTAACACTTTATTAAAATGAATTATATACTTGGTTTGTGTATGTAAGACTCCGTGGCGCAACGGTAGCGCGTCTGACTCCAGATCAGAAGGTTGCGTGTTCGAATCACGTCGGGGTCAAAGCTGATATTTTTGGAAGCTATTTATTACGACAGTGCTCGTTCTTGGGTACTGCTGTAGTACTTTAAATGCCTGCTTGGGAAATCGTCCGGGTCACATCTCATCTCTTTGGAAACCATTTATTGTGACGGTGTTTTCTGGCGGGGGCCCTAGGATAGTGATTAGCACCGCTGCCTTTCACGCCAGAGTTAGGGGTTCGGTTCCCGGTCTCGGAGGTTTGAAAAAAACAAAAATGTTTTTTCCCCATCCACGTGTGAAAGTCTGAATTGTTGGGAGCCTCCGTGACCGAGAAGTAGCGTGCTCGGCCTTAGACCGCCAGGGCTCGAATTTCAAATCCTGTGTCTGGAGGACAGTGTCATCTCATTCATCTCACCATCCTCAGGAGGTTCTCATGGCCCAGTTTAGCATAAACGTACACACTGAGCTGAAAGAAAGATTCCCCACATCTACACTGGTTCTTTGCTCCATACCACCTCGCAGGGGAACCAAGACCTACCTCTAAGGGTATAAGTACTGTCGATTATGTTGTTGTCACAGAAAGCCTACTCAACAAAATTGTACATTTTTTAATAGAGCCATTTGATCCCATGTTTTCTGATATACACTCGCCGATAGCATTTACATTGTATATACGTAGACAAAACACAGACAGTAGTGATAATGAAGAAACAAGGAGTGAAGAATATACAAATAAACGTCATTTTTCAAGACCGAAATGAAAAAATGAATTTAAAAATAAAATGTCAGAAAATCTCCTTAATAGCGATCTAGTTGATATACTCAATGACATAGAGATTATGCAACAAAATAACAAAGATGTTACACAAGTGGAAATTGATGATGTTGTGGGGAAGATTTGTGATACATTAAAAAATGCGGCTACCTCAGCAGGTTTTAAACAAATAAATTCTTCTCTGCCACCAAGGTCAAAGAAGCCTAATCGAACACATACAGACCAGCCATGGTATAATGAAAATTGTGAAAAATCACGTAAAATTTACTTCAATTTCCGAAACAAATATCGTAAATTGCGTAGTTCTAGGAATTTATCACTCCTTAAAATAGCTAGTAAATCCTACAAAAAAGATATTGATAAAGCTTTTACAGATTACCATAAGAAAATGATAACAAAAATTCGCAATTTAAAATCCAGTGATCCAAAGAGCTATTGGCAAATAATCAGTAAAGATACAAAAAGTCACGCGAAAATCAATAACATTAGTATGGAGGTATTTGCTGAGTATTTTGCCGCATTAAATAAACAGGATAACGAAGAAAATGATTCTGAAATACCAGGAATTCTTGATGAATACAATAATGAAATAAATTTACCATTCAGCGAAGAAGAAATATCCAGCGCTATTTCGAGATTAAAATTAAATGAAGCAGGAGGAAGTGATTTTATTCTAAACGAATATTTAAAATTTTCACCAGAAAATATGATTTTACTGTATACAAAGTTATTTAATTTAATTCTAACGACAGGAAAAACACCGCAATCATGGAGTATAGGTGTCATTAAACCACTTTTTAAATCAAAAGGAAATGTATCTGACCCTGACAGCTATAGAGGAATTACACTCCTTAGTTGCTTTGGAAAGTTATTCACCAATGTAATAAACTGTAGACTTACCGATTTTTAAAATACATTCACTGACATAGGTACAGAGCAAGCAGGCTTTAAAGCAGGTCATTCCACAGTTGACCATATGTTTGTGCTTAAATCATTAGTTGATATTTATTTGGGTAGAAACAGGCGTTTATATTGTTGTTTTGTTGACTACAGGAAAGCCTTTGATACTGTGAATAGGTCTAAACTGTGGTCAAAGATACTGTCTCTCAACATAAATGGCAAATTGTTTAAAGTTGTACATAATATTTACAGTCAAGCTAAATCATGTGTATGTATAAATAGTACATTATCAAACCTTTTTCCCTGCTCGGTCGGAGTGCGTCAAGGTGAAAATCTTTCTCCACTGTTATTTTCCATATACCTCTCTGATCTGAGCAGTTACCTAGCAGAGCGGTGCGAAGGTCGTACCACTCTGGAAAATTTAGTTTCTACTGTTGTTGATGATACACTACAGAAATTTATGAAATTATATGTGCTGTTATATGCAGACGATACCGTTATATTATCTGAAACACCAGATAAATTACAAATTGGTTTAGACAACTTGTACAGATAAAGCGACTTATGGGACTTAAGAATAAATCGAGAAAAAACAAAAATTCTAGTATTCTCTAAAGGTAAAATTAGAAGAATACCAGATTTTACGCTGGCTGGAGAAAAGCTTGACGTCACTTTTAACTATAAATATCTTGGGTTATTATTTAATTATAATGGTAAATTTAATGTAGCAAAACAGGATTTATATGATCGTGCAAACCGTGCTATGTTTGCCCTTTTACGTAAGGTGAAGAAATTATTTTTACCTATTGATATTCAATTACAATTATTTGATGTATTGGTGGCCCCCGTGCTACTATATGGCTGCGAAGTTTGGGGGCATGAAAGTTGCCCAAAACTCGAACAGTTGCAATTACGTTTTTGTAAATACATTTTAGCGGTTGGTAAAAGAACATTTAATTATATGGTATATGGAGAGTTAGGAGTATTTCATTTAAACATTAAAATTAAAATCAGAGCTGTTACATACTGGGCAAGGTTACTAAATACTGATTATAACAAGTTATCATCTAACATATATAAATTGTTGTATCATCTAGCGATTAAAAACTCATATGTATCACCATGGATATTGTACATACGTGGGATTTTAAATGATTGTGGATTTCCTTATTTGTGGCTTAACCAAGATTTAAACTGTAGTGTAGATTGGTTTAAATCTGTCATTTCCAATCGGTTAAAAGACCAGTTTATTCAGTTATGGAATGAAACTATTAATCGGAGTGGAAAATGTATTAATTACAGAATGTTCAAATCCGAATTTAAGTTAGAGAACTATCTTATCAATTTACCATTTCCAAGCAGGAAATTATTAGCTAAATTTCGCTGCCGTAATCACAAACTGCCTATTGAAAAAGATTGTCATCTTGGTCTTCCACGAGAACAGCGATTATGTAAAAAATGTGACTTGAGTGAAATTGGCGACGAATTTCATTACCTATTTAGATGTTATTATTTTGTAAAAGAGAGCAGGAAATATATTAAATGTAAATACTATAATTTCCCTTCAACATTAAAGTTTGAAGAGCTTATGTGTAAGCAAGATATGCCTAGTATGCTTAACCTGTGTAGATTTATTAAATTTATTATGTGTGTGTAACATTGCTGTTCTATTACAATTATATTATATTATGTTATGTTATGTTATGTTATGTTATGTTATGTTATGTTATGTTATGTTATGTTATGTTATGTTATGTTATGTTATGTTATGTTATGTTATGTTATGTTATGTTATGTTATGTTATGTTATGTTATGTTTTGTTATAATTTTTGTATTGTATTGTATTTACCTGGCATCTGCATGTCTCTTAAATGAGACCATCAGAATAAATTCACTTGTTCACTTGTTCACTTGTCGGACTAAAGCCCGATTCATTTCATTGTTACAGTGTGTCCAGTGTTAGTTTACCGGGAAGGCGGAGTCCCTAGTGCTAGGAAAGTCGGACATTGCGGGTTCGAGCCCCGCTTTGGCATTCAAGTGTCGATGAAACAAAATGTTTCCTCGCTGCTCACTGTAAAGATTCAATACTGCGGGGAGTCTCCGTGACCGAGAGGTAGCGTGCACTGCCTCAGACCGCCATGGCTCGAACTTCGAATCCTGTGCATGTGCCTAAACCCCATTCATTTAATTTCATTTACTTGAATGCCAGAAGCAGCTAAAATACCAACCATGACAAAAGAAAAGTTTCTCACGGTTTGTTGGGACGTTGTCAATTAATGTGTCGCGGCCCGGTTTCGAAGCCTGCGTTGGTCCGGCGACTTGACCCATGGATAGCCAGTAGAGCTACCTAGTGGTCAACAGCTCGGTGGTCTGATCTCCGCTGTGTTAATTACTGAACGCATGACGTAACACTGGTCACTATGTATGATTGAATCAGTGGGCGGATAAAACCAGCTGATCTTCCCAGTAAGACTCCGTGGCGCAACGGTAGCGCGTCTGACTCTAGATCAGAAGGTTGCGTGTTCGAATCACGTCGGGGTCAAAGCTGATATTTTTGGAAGCTATTTATTGCGCCAGTGCTCGTTCTTGGGTACTGATGTAATAGTTAAAATGCCTGCTTGGAAAATCGGCGCAGGCTCGAACCCCGCTCTGGCGTTAAGTTTCTTCACGGCTCACTCGTAAAGATCCAATATTGTGGGGAGCCCCCGTGACCAGAGGTAGCGTGCTCGGCCTAGGATCGCCAGGGCTCGAATCCTGTGTCTAGAGGACAGTCTCATCTCATTCATGTCACCAATCTTAGGAAGTTCTCCTGGCCAAGTTTAGTCTAAAGGTGCACAAATGTGGCCTAAAACCCCATTTATTTCATTTAATTTATTAGTTCTTGATTTTCATGACTGTCATGCTGCATGTATGTCATTACCAATGGTAATGCCAATCCAATGAACACGAGATGTTTTTCTAATGCTGTTTCACGTTAGCGCTGAATTATTTTTAAATAAAACATGGAGACCAAAGGGTGCTTTTAATTTGAAATCATCATAAATGTCTTAGTTAGCTCTTTCCAATTAATTTGAATACCTATGTCATGGGTCTACGGCCATTATAAATATTGTTTACTGTTCTAGCGCAGGGATCGACTTTGTCTGACGTCTACAGACGTCAAATTCTGACGTCTAAAGTCGATACCCGCACTGTAAGGGTTAATGTTGGGCCACCATCTTAATCCAGCAAAGGTTCGAGGCATCGTGTTTGCTAGTTTATTTCTAGATACATGTAATTGACGCTATCATTATTGACCAAAATTTGGCTAAAATGGTCACAACTTTACGGATTTAAAATTTAGGTGCAAAAGGCATATATTTGACATAATCATATTTATTGGTATGTCCATAAGCTAGCTAGTTATTTGTTAATCCATATCTTTAGGATTAAGTTTACATAAAACCATCTGAATTGTCAAAAAGTTTTTAAGTACAATTATTTATAACCATTTATAAGAAACACATCGCTTATAAACACAAATTACTTAAAGTTATACACAATAATACTCATAGCTTGGGAATAAAGGTTTTAATTGTAGTCATTTAAACACTCGATCGTTGATATATTTTAATTATGTATGTGATAATGGAGTACATCAATTCCATTGTGATTGTATTTGTGCATGTACAAGTCGATCACAACAGAGTGACCCAATCCCTGACACCTGATAAACTAAATTCCTTTAAATTGTTCAAGGCTCCTGATTGGTCGGTGTACATCACGTTTTATGAATAGATCCACGTTTAGCATAATTATGAGAAGTAGACTAGTTCAGCAGCAAGGTATTCTAATATTTTCTATTCTTCTAATTAAACATCCCCGTAGTTTTCATATTTGATCAACATATAAACACACTTTTATTGGTGTAATTGCAAACATTATTATTTCTTTAATTTATTAACAAGTATCAAGAGAAAAAATATACAGATATGTTAGTAAGACTCCGTGGCGCAACGGTAGCGCGTCTGACTCCAGATCAGAAGGTTGCGTGTTCGAATCACGTCGGGGTCAATGCATGTAATTTTGCAGCCCAACTAATTATCCATTATGTACACAAGCAGCTGTGATCACCATCAATGTTAATTTGAAGAGATGTGTCACATCCAACATAATTATTTTTAATGTAAAACATGTAACCATACATCATGGTGGAAACGATATGACCCCAATGAATGATGTGAACAGCTGGGGAAGTAATATCAAATAGTGTAAATACTTCACTTACGTCGACGTGTAAATGCATTTGTGTTTTTGCTCATAGCATTTAGGTAAATAATCCCTCTACTCAACATAAGCGAGGCTTTGACAAATGCTGGGCTAATGTTAGTGTTTGTAGGCAGTGGGCCAAATATTTAAAATAAATTACGATTATGAATGTACAAGTCCATCATGACCAAGTGAGTCAATTAATGACACTTGTCACACAAAATAATTGAAATTGCCAAAAGCTGATGAACAGCACGTGCATGAAAATGAAATGAATTATTTTAGTTTAATATATATTAGAGAAATAATACATATTAAAATTTTTACATTTACATTATTATTTATTATTATTTTTTAGTCTAATTAGTGGATTATTATTGTTTCGAGGCCTGTGTTTCGAAGTGTGAGTTGGTTCGGCGACTTTACTCATGGAGAACCAGTGGAGCCACCTTGTGGTCAACAGCTCGGTGGTCACGTCTCTGTGTTTAATAATTACTGAACGCATGACGTAACAGTGGTCACAGTGTATAATTGGACTAGTCAGCAGAACAAAACAGTTGTTTTTTACCAATAAGACTCCGTGGCGCAACGGTAGCGCGTCCGACTCCAGACATGGGGTATTCGTATTCAGTATTCGTATTCATCTGTATTCGATTACATTTTTTAGGGTAATCATGTGTATTGAGTATTCATAAAAAATTATGAATACAAGTATTCGTATTGTATTCAAATACTTTTGTAAAAGCCCTGTATTCATGAATACTTTTTTAATACATTTTGAATACATGTCATATATCACAGAGATTAATAAAATAAATCCAAATTGTTTTTCTTTTGTTCTCAGTTACTAATAAAATAAAAATAGATAATTGTAACTTAGGCCTACTAATATTATTCTTATGGGTATATAAGCTTGGTACGATTAATCAAATTTCGCAGGGCAGTGGGAGTGGGTGCGAGGCATTCCTGTCACACTGGTCTAACTGATAAGCTCCAGAGAAATCTCGCGAACTTCACACCACTAGACAGTTTAAGTGCCAACGGTTTTTAAAAAGCAATTAGAGGATTAGTGTAACTATGATAATTTTTTAAACAGGCACAACTAATTTATTTGTTCCTCCTTGATGTTATCTTACACACGCAGAACATTGGCAGCTGAGTTGTAAAAAAGAGCAATTGACCAAATATTTCTGTGTCTTAACTCGTTGCGTTTTGACTTAACACTAATAAAACCGTTTTGTCTATATGGTGCTGGAGCTATTTAACGCTAAAAAAGCTGAACAAAAAAAATCACTGGTCACGGCTGATTTCACAAATCTGAGACAGGAAAACAAGCTCCCTTAATGTTACGGCGTTTACGCCTACATTAAAAATACGGTACTTGCAGTCACCGACAGTGCCCCTCCCCTGTCATCGATATCTGGAAAAACGATGACATTCGTTGTTGGTGACAACATGCAATCAATTTGATTCGTCACAGAATGACTAGACTACTGACGATCACCGACATTGCCCGTCCCCTGTCACCGCTATTAGAAAAGTATGTTCACTCTCTATTTTGTGACAACATCTCAATATTTGATTGGTTACAAACCACGGCCGCCATCCCTACCCCCACCCTGCCCTGCCCAGTCTGCCTTGACACCTCTACCACTGGTGCAGATTGTCAACTTTACAATGACTATGCAATTAACCCTATCGGTGCTAGAATCGTCTCATTAAAATGTCTAAGGAACCACATTTTATTTTCTAGAGTTATTGTGCACAAAAATAGCCCTATGGAGAAATTGTGTGGCACCATCTACCACATCACGTGTGACGACGACACGCTCCACACCTACATTGGGGGGACGAAGAGACCCCTCAGCGTTCGATTCAAGGAACATTGTTAGCTTGATAAACCGACTAGGGTAGGAGATGACTGTAATGCCACCGGTCACAGTGTCTCCATGGATAATTTGAGAGTCCTAGACAGAGAACAGGACTGTTGAAAAGCAAGGTGAAGGAGGCCATCCACATCAAGCAGAGAGCCCCTTCCTCTTTCCCCCCTCCAGTCTGATACTCCACATCAGAGGTCTGCTGGAGTACAAACTTAAAAGTCAACTTCAAAGATCGTTGAGCTATTCTACTGATTTGTGTAATAGTTAACTACTGCGATCACAGTACAAATGCCAATTATACTGTGCTCGCATTTGTGTATGCACAAGTCGATCACAACAGAGTGAATCAACTACTGACACTTGCCAAACAAAATCATTAAATTAGTCAATTCTCGTGATTGGTAGGCCTGCGCCACGTTTCATTAACAGACAGAAGTTTTACATATGAGAAGTAGTTCAACATTGCGAAAGGTATACTAATATTTTGTATTCTTTTATTTGAAACAACAATTAAAGTATGTAAGACACAATGGCGCAGCAGTGGCGGGTCTGACTCCGTTTCAGAAGATTGCGTGTCTGAATCACGTCGGGGTCAATGCTTGTATTTTTGCAACATAAGAGAAGTTAGTGACACATCCAAAATAGTGTTTCAGTATGTCAAACGCGTAATGAGCCATGGTGATGACTATACGCTAACAACTATGTTTACAATGAATGATCAATGGTAATCATGGTAATTCCCACTCATTTGAACAGTGGGGAAAATATCACATTGAAAAATCTTTGGAGTGCAAGTCCAATTAAAAGTCTACGGATTTAACAGTATAAAGCATTCCAGATTCACCAGGATCGTTGTATTTAATAACGGGCTTGTAATGACAACGAACTCTTGTGCTGGTTCTCATGGTCAGGATCATCTTCTCACCTCTTTATTGATACACTTACATAATGATCAAAACATGCTCATATATCACAGACAATAGTCAGTCTGAGTCTATGGTGGTTAGCTCAAAAGAACATTGTTTGCCCTAGCAGCTCAAACCATCTCTGCCACCCTCTCAGAAATACGTTTGCATGACCGCTGTCGATCCTTTTATTTGAATCTAATTACTAATGACAACTAGCTACTAAATGGTATAATAAGGATTACATAATATATGTATTGTAAGTGGGCAGACCTGTATCTTCCAACGACACGTTGTAGACCTTGATCATGGACTTCCAACCGTGCTCTGGATCCACTAATGGCTGTTTCGCTATAACCACGGTGACTTGATACAATTGCGCGCGCAGCGCGGCAGTTGTGTTTATTAACTAATTAGGAGGTGTGGACACTAAGTTGACCAAATATTAATCACTTATAAAAAATACACCATTATGGTCAGAGTCATTCAAAGAATAATATTTGTGATGTCTTAGCAGCTAAATGACGATGTAATATCCTTTTTGAAAGCAGTTTTCATCGAATATTTTGGACCCACCCGTTCGTCAGTGTAGCCATCTTATTTAGCAGACGAGCTTCAGTCGGGACTGAGAAAAAGATTTCGAGGTATCATCGTATACATTTGTATGTGTAAAAACAGTTTTTGTAGCTTGATTCCATGCGAGAGAGCTATTAAAATGTGTGATACCTGAACGTTTCAGTCGATATCCCAAGTGATAAAATTTTATTTCAAAAGGAACCAACTGAAAACATTCAGGAATCACAATTACGTACAGGTCAAGAATAGTTTACAACATCGTACATTTACACCGACGTGTGAATCGTCGCCTCGGAGCTAAAGGATCCTATCTGCCACTCTGACGAGTGTCAGATAGGATCCTTTAGCTCCGAGGCGACGAAATATATTTTAAAAACATATTTCACGTCAGGGTCACATCTCATCTCATCTTGGAAACCATTTATTGTGACAGTATGTTCAGTGTTAGTTTATCGGGAAACGGTGTCCCTAGTGCAGTGGTTTAAGCTGTCTGCTTGGAAAGTCTGAGGTTGCGGGTTCGAACCCCTTTTCGGCTAAAAAGTGTCAATGAAACGTAATGTTTCCTCTCTGCTCACTGTATAGATTCAATACTGTGGGGTGGGGAGTTTCCGTGTCCGAGAGGTAACGTGCACGACCTCAGAATTTCGAATCCTGTGTATGTGCACAAAGTGGCATAAACCCCATTCATTTAATTTCATTTAGTTGAATGCCAGAAGCAGTTAAAATTTCTGACATGACAACATTATTATTGTGTCGCGGCCCGGTTTCGAAGTCTGCGTTCGTCTGTCGACTTGACCCATGGATAGCCAGTAGAGCTACCTAGTTGTCAACAGCTCGGTGGTCAGATATCCCCTGTGTTGATTACTGAACGCATGACATAACACTGGTCACTATGTATGATTGAATCAGTGGGCGGATAAAACAAGTTGCTTTTACCAGTAAGATTCCGTGGCGCAACGGTAGCGCGTCTGACTCCAGATCAGTAGGTTGCGTGTTCGAATCACGTCGGGGTCAAAGCTAATATTTTTGGAAACGATTTATTGCGACATTGCTCTTTCGTGGGTGTTGTGGTTAAAACTGCCAGCTTGGAAAATCGGAGATCGCAGGCTCGAACACCGCTCTGGCATTAAGTTTCAAAGAGACAAAATGTTTCTTCCCGCCTAACTCGTGAAGATTCAATATTGTGGGGATCCCCCGTGACCGAGATGTAGCGTGCTCGGCCTCAGACCGCCAGGGTTCGAATTTCGCATCCTGTGTCTGGAGGATAGTAACATCGCATTCGTCTCACCATTTTTAAGAGGTTCTTCTGGCCCAGTTTAGCCTATATGTGCACAAAGAAGGCCTAAGACGCCATTCATTTCATTTATTAGTTCTTTGATTTTTCTGCATGTATTTCATCTACCAATGGTAATGCCAATCTACTAACGTTTATCTAATACTGGTTCACGTCAACCCTTATAACGCTAAATGTGTTGTATAAACCATGGAGAAAAAAGGGTGCTTTTTAAATTGAAATCATCACAAATGTCTTAGTTAGCTCATTCCGATTCATTTGAATACCTATGCCATGGGCCAAGAATGTCAGGTCATTATAAATATTTTTACTCTTACAACGCGGGATCGACTTTAGACTTCAGAATCTGTTGACTAGTTCAACAGAAAGATATGGTTATATTTTGTATCCTTCTAATTAAAAATAGCGTTAGTTTACATATTTCATAAACATATCAACACATTTGTATTGGTGCAATTGCAATCTAAATTATTTATTTAACTTAAATGTTATTATTTATTAACGCCTATTAAAATATGGTGGTAAACCTTATCTATGTGTGTAAGACTGCGTGGCGCAACGGTAGCGCGTCTGACTCCAGATCAGAAGGTTGCGTTTTCGAAAGATTCAATATTGAGGGGATCCCCCGTCGCAGAGAGGTAGCGTGCTCGGCCTCAGACTGCCAGGGCTCGAATTTCGAATCCTGTGTTTGCAGGACAGTGTAATCTCATTCGTGTCAGCAATTTTATGAGGTTCTTCTGGCCCAGTTTAGCCTATATGGACACAAAGAAGGCCTAAACGCCATTCATTTTATTCCATTTATTTGTATTGATGTAATTGCGAACTTAAGTATTTCTTTTATTTAAATGTTATTATTCCTTAACACCTATTAAAATAAATACAATACCTGGTCCATGTATGTAAGACTCCGTGGCGCAACGGTAGCGCGTCTGACTCCAGGTCAGAAGGTTGCGTGTTCGAATCACGTCGGGGTCAATACATGTATTTTTGCAGCCCAACTTATCATCCATTATGTACATAAGCAGCTGTGATCACCATCAATGTTAATTTGGAGATATGTGGCACATTCAAAATAATTATTTTTAATGTAAAACATGTAACCATACATCATAGTGCCTACTGGTCTAGGTCATTACAAGGTTTTGTATGCACTTTATTTAGGAGAGGCTAACTCAACTGTTTTAGAATAATTTGACCCCAAGTAACAACATGGGATGTATGCCAAATTCTCTATCCTGGACGAAAAGTCTGAAAAATGCCCTCGCTGTTCGAAAAAAGCATGTTATTCATCGCAAATGTTGATTTTACATAATAAACTATATATTCTTATTTTATCTTGCAGTTTATGTTCTAAGACACTTGAATTATTTAAAATGTCCATGTTTGTCATTTCTTAGAATATTTTTTCCGCGGGGGGGGGGGGGGTATTATTTGAATTTGTTTACAAAAAATACGTTTTCCGTTTTCCGATTTCACTTATTTAGCTATATATTATAATCTTATCATGCAATTTATGTCCTGTGACACTTATGTTATGCTGAATACCCATGTTTCATGCATCATGCAGATGATGAGCACTGATGAATCTGTAGCATATGAGTCTGTTGCTCTGAGTTTAGTTGAGTTCATACTGCGCGAAATAGCTACGATCTGAGAATAGAGTGTTGTAAGACAGAAACTATATCAATTTCATCAAATATTCGTCTAGTTTATGTAATAACCAGAGATATCAATGCAACAACAAAGTCGTAAAATGTCTTGTCATGTGCACTTTTCCTTACAAAGTCGATGAGAATATTATTGTGATTTGCATTGTTGCATATTGCATTAAAAGCTATTTTTTTATTTAAATTTAACACGATCAGTCTCACCTTTCTTCGTGTAGCCCAACAACTGATCTATTTTCAAGTGTTATAACATCTATAAAATGTAAGTACTCTTTTACAGGAATTATTTTGTGCACCTTTAAAAAGGACAGCATAGTCACAAGTGTGTCATTACTGGGAATAAAGTCATGGTAAAGTGATAGATACAAAAATACCCTACGCGTAGCTCATTTGTTAAATCTTTGATGACTGGATATAAATCAGAACATTATGTATCTAAAAATAATAAATGTGAAAAAAGTTTGTAGTGAAATAACCATGACTTGAACCTAAGTAGGCTCAAATGCATTCACATGTGTGAAGATGATGAATGGTATATAGAGAGCAGCTCTTGTAAAAGTTAGTGGTGGAACACTAGCTCTCAGCCGAAAAAAAGGATGCAGTAGCGCTTTGGTGAGTCATCACTAAACTCAAAGAAAGATGAGATTTAAAGACAACTATCACTTCAATCACCATTTCATTAACGCAAAAGTGGCCATGATGTTTTGAAGGTATCCAATCAATGAGCATATTTAAAGAATAACTTGATAAAGGTGTTGGCTTGGATGAAGGATGACATCAATAGGAGAGAGGGAAAGTCATAACTGTAAACAGCATTATCAGAGGATGTATCCTGCAAGCAAGGCTGCCTTTCACGCTGTCTATGCTCAGTGATTTACTAACATTACCATGCTGCAAAAGATATATCGCTACAGGCATGTGAACTGTTAGTCCGAGCTTGACGTGAACTGCATGCTATCGCACACAGAGTCTGTTATTACGGACTAGTGAACTGTACGACATATATGTGTGGAGAATGGCATGGGTCGTGTCAGATGAACAGGCTTTGCCATTCTTGTTTCAACTACACACACAATGTAGCTGATGATGGGATTGTCTATACACGCAAGTCTATGTGTATGCTTAATGTACGGCACCAATGTCTATAGTTGCAGACGGATCGGACTCAAAGAGCTTTGGGCTGTGCACAATGAAAATCTGATAAGAGAATTGTATGGTATGCAGTAGGTTTACAACATTGGGGATGAACTCCATGACACATTTAAGCCTACAGAAATACATGGCATATGTATGGCACTGGGGGATGAACTTACAAAATGTCTTACAGCACACCATGCTCACCAGGGCTGATTCTAAATTAAACTTAGAGCCCAGATTGATATTCTGATTCGTCAGTGCACATGCACCTACAGTTCATGGCTGTTGGGGAGGGGGGGGGGAGGAAGATTAAAAAAAATCAGATGCTGAGAGAACTGACGTGTGACTACTCTCGACACACCAAACTGCAGACAGTGGCAGTTATTGGAGGAAAACTATAATATGGGCAGTGTCTGTGAGTGAGCGAACGGCACTTCGCGTGAGAGTGAAGACTGATATGTTCAGGCCGACAATATAATTAATTTCCCGTGTATGGCCTACCCAGCTATTACGAATAGCAGTAGAAATGGCAGATATATTCTTGGTCAAATGTCTAAAACCATCAACATTTTCTGGAAATAGTTGAATTGTCTTCCGATTCTTTTCAAAATAATTATTGCCCTTAATATGGACCTTGACTTCAAAATTGTACATTTATTTAGAGATACAACAATCATTATTTTTGTTATATATTCAGTGAAAATCCGGAGTTCCTGTAATTGACAGCTTGAATGTTGATGGCCTATCACTTCCCTGTACTGGCAGAAAATGTGTTGCCTGAATGAATCTGCATGCCGCATGGAGATTCGTTGCTGTAAGTACCGTTAGTGTAAGTGAGAGAACAGCAAATACAACCCTATCACTGAATAATCATGCCTCGCAATCACTGGATATGCTATCTATCCAAAACAAATTGTGATAAAGTCTGATTATCTGATTTAAAAAAAATCCCCATGAAATCCTTATGTCACAATCGTCATCATGTACCTCATAATAGCTTTAGATGCGAAGAAAACCGTGTTTTTCTCAAAAATCAGTCAAAATGATTTTTATACACAAAATATGAACAATTCGAACTAAATCTAAAAATATTCTATAAACTGTGAAACATGGATATTCTGCATACCTTAAGTGTCACAGGACATAAATTACATGATAAGATTATAATATATAGCTGAATAAGTAAAATCTGCATTAAAAAAAACGTGTTTTTTGCAAAAAATTCCAAATAATACACAAAAAAATAATAAATAAAATGTAAAAATATTCTAAAAACTGACAAACGTGGACAATTTGCATAATTCAAATGTCTCAGAACATAACCTGCATGGTAAACTAAGAAGATATAGCTAAAAATGTAAAATCGGCACTCGCGATGAAAAATACGTTTTTTTCGTAAGGTGAGGGCATTTTAAAGATTTTTCGTCCCGGATAGAGAATTTGGCATACATCCCATAATGTTCCTTGGGGTCGAATTAGTGTAAAACAGTTGAGTTAGCCTCTCCCAAATAAAGTGCATACAAAACTTCCTCAGGACCTCCACTATACGATATGACCCCAATGAATGATCAATGGTAATTCCCACGGATGTGAACAGTTGGGGAAATATATCAAGTAGTGTAAATATTTCACTTAAGTCGATGTGTAACTACATTTGTGTTTTTGCTCGTTTATATAAATACCTTAGTCACACTTCTCAATATAAGCGAGGCGTTGACCTAATGCTGGGCTAATGTTAGTATTTGTAGGCAGCGGGCCAAATATTTATAATAAACTACCGATTGTGAAAGTACAAGTCCATCATGACCAAGTGAGTCAATTGATGACACTTGTGAAACTAAATAATTTAAATTGCCTAAAGCTGATGAACAACACGTACATAAACAAAACTTTACCATTTGATTAGAAGTTCGATATTGCGAAAGGTATGCTGATATTTAGATTTTTTGCAGTTTAATATATATCAGAGAAGTAATTAATATTAACATTTTTGCATTTATATTATTGACAATATTTATTTTATTTATATTATTCTAATAAATGTATTATTTGTGTCTCGGCCCGTGTTTCGAAGTGTGAGTTTGTTGGGCGAGTTTATCCATGGAGAACCGGTGAAGCCACATAGTGGTCAAAATCTCGGTGGTCACGTCTCTGTGATAATTACTGAACGCATGACGTAACACTGGTCACTATGTATGATTATATACGCCGGCTGACAAAACAAGCTGCGCTGACCAGTGAGACTCCGTGGCGCAACGGTAGCGCGTCTGACTCCAGATCCGAAGGTTGCGTGTTCGAATCACGTCGGGGTCAAAACTACTCATTTTGGAAACCATTAGTGCGACAGTGCTCATTCTTGGGTACTGGTGTTGTGGTTAAAACTGCCTGCTTGGAAAGTCGGAGATCGCAGGCTTGAACTCCTCTCTGGCGTTAAGATTCAAGAAACAACATTTTTCTTCACGGCTCACTCGTAAAGATTCAATATAGTGGGGATCCCCCGTCACCCAGAGGTAACGTGCTCAGCCTCAGACTGCAAGGGTTCGAATTTCGAATCCTGTGTCTGGAGGACAGTGTCATCTCATTCGTCTCACCATTTTTAAGGGGTTCTTCTAACCCAGTTTAGCCTATATGTGCAGAAAGAAGGCCTAAAACGCCATTCATTTTATTACATTTATTAGTTCTTTGATTTTCCTGACTGTCATTCAGCGTGTATTTCATCTACCAATGGTAATGACAATCCAATAACGTGTATCTAAAACTGGTTTACGTCAACGCTCATAGCGCTAATTTTTTTGTATAAACCATGCAGAAAAAAGGGTCCTTTTCAATTTCAAATCATCACAAATGTCTTAGTTAGCTCTTTCCGATTAATTTGAATACCTAAGCCATGGGCCAAGAATGTCAGGTCATTATAAATATTTTTACTCTTACAGCGCGGGATCGACTTTAAGACTTCAGAATCTGTTGACTAGTTCAACAGAAAGGTATGTAATATTTTGTATCCTTCTAATTAAAAATAGCTGGAGTTTGCATATTTCATAAACATATCAACACATTTGTATTGGTGCAATTGCAACCTAATTTATTTATTTAACTTAAATGTTGTTATTTATTAACCCCTATTTATATATGGTGGTAAACCTTATCTATGTGTGTAAGACTCCGTGGCGCAATGGTAGCGCGTCTGACTCCAGATCAGAAGGTTGCGTGTTCGAATCACGTCGGGGTCAAAGCTGTCACTTTGTATTATTCCTGTTATCGGTATTTAACCTACAAATGCACATGATTTCTAGGTGTGTATCATGTAAACACACTGGTAAATACTGAAGGCTCAATGTCCATCTAATGCTTTTACTTCACTCATATACATGTTTATCATGTATATCACTCTTTCAAAACCAAATGGAAAAGCGATTATATATATCTACATACAATAATTATTGCATATAAACATAATCGGATTGAAGTTATCTGTAGAGATAATGTAATTATTCATATTTACAATATGTGTAATTGCCTTTTTGTAATGACTGCTGTGTATGTCGTGTATGCGTATTAATCAATGAATAGCACTTGACACAGCAAATAACTTAAATTGGTCAAGGCTCTTGATTAGTGTGTGTATATTTTTCATGAACAGAAGTTTAACAAGATATATTATATATCAACATTGAATAAAAGGTATGGCAATATTTTCAATTTTTTAAACCATAGGCCCCCTATCCTAGTATTTCGCTATGATGAATTAATTAATAATTATTAAAAGATAAAGGTATGATCTAATTTCAATGTAGATCAAGTATATAAAGTAAGTCGTTATGATAAAAATGTTCATCATATTGACGTATGCAAGACACCGTGGCACAATGGTAGTGCGTATCACTCCAGTATCACTCCGTCTACAGACGTCAGATTCAGACGTCTAAAGTCGTTCTCCACACTGTAAGGGTTCATGCTGGGCCTCTGTCTTCAAGGCTGGACCAGTTCAACAGAAAGGTATGGTAATATTTGGTATCCTTCTAATAAAAAATGGCTGTAGTTTGCATATTTGATAAGCATATTGACACATTTTTATTGGTGAAATTGCAACCTAAATCAATAATTTAATTTAAATGTTATTATTTATTAACAACTATTAAAATATGGTGGTATATGGTTATTATTTATTAACAACTGTTAAAATATAGTGGTAGACCATGTCTATGCATATAAGACTCCGTGGCGAAACGGTAGCGCGTCTGACTCCAGATCAGAAGGTTGCGTGTTCGAATCACGTCGGGGTCAAAGTTATTCATTTTGGAAACCATTAGTGCGACAGTGCTCATTCTTGGGTACTGGTGTTGTGGTTAGAACTGCCTGCTTTGAAAGTCGGTGATCGCAGGCTCGAACCCCTCTCTGGCGTTAAGATTCAAGAAACAATTTTTTTCTTTACGGCCCATTCGTAAAGATTCAATATAGTGGGGATCTCCCGACACCCAGAGGTAACGTGCTCGGCCCCAGACTGCCAGGGTTCGAGTTTCGAATCCTGTGTCTGGAGGACAGTGTCATCTCATTCGTCTCACCATTTTAAGGGGTTCTTCTGACCCAGTTTAGCCTATATGTGCAGAAAGAAGGCCTAAAACGCCATTCATTTCATTTCATTTATTAGTTCTTTGATTTTCCCAGAGTTCGGGGCTCGGTTCCCGGTCTCGGCGGTTTGAAAGAAACAAAAAATGTCTCTTCCTCATCCACGTGTGAAAGTTAGTATTGTGGGGAGCCTCCGTGACCGAGAGGTAGCGTGCTCGGCCTCAGACCGCCAGGGCTCGAATTTCGAATCCTGTGTCTGGAGGACAGTGTCATCTCAATCATCTCACCATCCTCAGGAGGTTCTCCTGGCCCAGTTTAGCCTATATATGCCTATTAGTTCTTTGATTTTCCCAGAGTTCGGGGCTCGGTTCCCGGTCTCGGCGGTTTGAAAGAAACAAAAAATGTCTCTTCCTCATCCACGTGTGAAAGTTAGTATTGTGGGGAGCCTCCGTGACCGAGAGGTAGCGTGCTCGGCCTCAGACCGCCAGGGCTCGAATTTCGAATCCTGTGTCTGGAGGACAGTGTCATCTCAATCATCTCACCATCCTCAGGAGGTTCTCCTGGCCCAGTTTAGCCTATATGTGCACAAAGGGGGCCTAAAGCCCGATTCGTTTCATTCTACCTAGTGGTCAACAGCTCGGTGGTCAGATCTCCGCTGTGATAATTACTGAGCGCATGACATAACACTGGCTATGTATGATTGTATCAGTCGGCAGATAAAACCCGCTGATCTTCCCAGTAAGACTCCGTGGCGCAACGGTAGCGCGTCTGACTCCAGATCAGAAGGTTGCGTGTTCGAATCACGTCGGAGTCAAAGCTGATATTTTTGGAAGCTATTTATTGCGCCTGCGCCAGTGCTCGTTCTTAGGTGCTCGTTCTTGGGTACTGATGTGGGTGGGGGCCCTAGGGCAGTGGTTAGCAACGCTGCGTTTCACGCCAGAGTTCCGGGTTCGGTTCCCGGTCTCGGCGGTTTGCAAGAAACAAAAACAAAAATCTTCCCCATCCACGTGCGAAAGTCAGTATTGTGGGAAGCCTCCGTGACCGAGAGATAGCGTGCTCGGTCTCAGACCGCCAGGGCTCGAATTCTGTGTCTGGAGGACAGTGTCATCTCAATCATCTCACCACCCTCGGAAGGTTCTCCTGGCCCAGTTTAGCCTATATGTGCACAAAAATGGCCTAAAGCCCGATTCTTTTTATTTTGGGTACTGATGTAATAGTTAAACTGCCTGCTTGGAAAATCGGCGCAGGCTCGAACCCCGCTCTGGCGTTAAGTTTCTTCACGGCTCACTCGTAAAGATCCAATATTGTGGGAGCCCCCGTGACCAGAGGTAGCGTGCTCGGCCTAAGATCGCCAGGGCTCGAATCCTGTGTCTAGAGGACAGTCTCATCTCATTCATGTCACCATTTTTAGGAAGTTCTCCTGGCCAAGTTTAGTCTAAAGGTGCACAAATGTGGCCTAAAACCCCATTTATTTCATTTAATTTATTAGTTTTTGTCTTAGTTAGCTCTTTCTGATTAATTTGAATACCTATGTCATGGGTCTACGGCCATTATAAATATTGTTCACTGTTCTAGCGCAGAGATCAACTTTAGACGTCAGAATCTGACGTGTACAGACGTCAAATTCTGACGTCTAAAGTCGATACCCGCACTGTAAGGGTTAATGTTTGGCCACCATCTTAATCCAGCAAAGGTTCGAGGCATCGTGTTTGCTAGTTTATTTCTAGATACATGTAATCGACGCTATCATTATTGAGCAAAATTTGGCTAAAATAGTCACAACTTTACGGATTTAAAATTTAGGTGAAAAAGCCATTTATTTGACATAATCATATTTATTGGTATGTCCATAAACTAGCTAGTTATTTGTTAATCCATATATTTAGGATTAGGTTTATATAAAACCATCTGAGTTGTCATAAAGTATTTAAGTAAAATTATTTATAACCATTTATAAGAAGACACATCGTTTATAAACACAAATTACTTATAGTTATATACAAGAATACTCATAGCTTGGGAATATATGTTTTAATTGTAGTCATTTAAACACTCGGTCGTTGATATATATTTTAATTATGTATGTGATAATGGAGTACATCAATTCCATTGTGATTGTATTTGTGCATGTACAAGTCGATCACAACAGAGTGACCCAATCCCTGACACCTGATAAACTAAATTCCTTTAAATTGTTCAAAGCTCCTGATTGGTTGGTGTACATCACGTTTTATGAATAGATCCACGTTTAGCATAATGAGAAGTAGACTAGTTCAACATACAGGTATTCTAATATTTTCTATTCTTGTAATTAAACATACCCGTAGTTTTCATATTTGATCAACATATAAACACACTTTCATTGGTGTAGTTGCAAACCTTATTATTTCTTTGATTTAAAGGGACTGGCCCAGGCTAAAATCATCAAAAAATCGGTGATTTTATTTCGGGTTCCTAATATGACCATATGATGTAAACATGTACATAGACTAGAACTGCAAATTTTTATAATTTTTGTGCTGCGCATTCATCAGTTAGACTAGATATAGAGACGAAATTCCTGCATTTCCTATTTTTGACATGGTTGTCAATAATTACAAATCAGGAATTTCGTCTCTATATCTAGCCTAACTGGTGAAAGCGCAACACAAAAATTATAAAAATTTGCAGTTTTAGTCTATGTACATGATTACATCATATGGTCATATTAAGAACCCGAAATAAAATCACCGATTTTTTGATGATTTTAGCGTGGGCCAGTCCCTTTAATAACAAGTATTAAGAGAAAAAATATACAGATTTGTTAGTAAGACTCCGTGGCGCAACGGTAGCGCGTCTGACTCCAGATCAGAAGGTTGCGTGTTCGAATCACGTCGGGGTCAATGCATGTATTTTAGCAGCCCAACTAATCACCCATTATGTACATAAGCAGCTGTGATCACCATCACAATCATAATTTGAAGAGATGTGTCACATCCAACATAATTATTTTTAATGTACAAACATGTAACTATACATCATGGTGGAAACGATATGACCCAAATGAATGATGGTAATTCCCATGGATATGAACAGCTGGGGAAATAATATCAAATAGTGTAAATACTTCACTTAAGTCGACGTGTAAATGCATTTGTGTTTTTGCTCATAACATTTAGGTAAATAATCCCTCTACTCAACATAAGCGAGGCGTTGACACAATGCTGGGCTAATGTTAGTGTTTGTAGGCAGTGGGCCAAATATTTATAACAAACTACCGATTATGAATGTACAAGTCCATCATGACCAAGTGAATCAATTAATGACACTTGTCACACAAAATAATTGAAATTGCCTTAAGCTGATGAACAGCACTTGCATGAACAAAACATTAACATTTGATCAGAAGTTCGATATGGCGAAAGGTATGCTAATATTTTGAATTATTTTAGTTTAATATATATTAGAGAAATAATACATATTAATTTTTTTACATTTATAATATTATTTTTTATTATTGTTTAGTCCAATAAGTGGATTTTTATTGTGTCGAGGCCCGTGTTTCGAAGTGTGAGTTGGTTCGGCGACTTTACTCATGAAGAACCAGTGGAGCCACTTAGTGGTCAACAGCTCGGTGGTCACGTCTCTGTGTTTAATAATTACTGAACGCATGACGTAACAGTGGTCACAGTGTATAATTGGACAAGTCAGCAGAACAAAACAGTTGGTTTTTACGAATAAGACTCCGTGGCGCAACGGTAGCGCGGCTGACTCCAGACATGGGGTATTCGTATTCAGTATTCGTATTCATCTGCATTCGATTACATTTACTGGGGTATTCATGTGTATTGAGTATTCATAAAAGATTATGAATACAAGTATTCGTATTGTATTCAAATACTTTTGTAAAAGCCCTGTATTCATGAATACTTTTTTAATACATTTTGAATACATGTCATATATCACAGAGATTAATAAAAACAGTCCAAATTGTTTTTCTTTTGTTCTCAGTTACTAATAAAATAAAAATAAATAATTGTAACTTAGGCCTACTAATATTATTCTTATGGGTATATAAGCTTGGTACGATTAATCAAATTTCACAGGGCAGTGGGAGTGGGTGTGAGGTATTCCTGTCACACTGGTCTAACTGATAAGCTCCAGAGAAATCTCGAGAACTTCACACCACTAGACAGTTTAAGTGCCAACGGTTTTTAAAAAGCAATTAGTGGATTAGTGTAACTATGAGAATTTTTTAAACAGGCACAACTAATTTATTTGTTCCTCCTTGATGTTATCTTATACACGCAGAACATTGGCAGCTGAGTTGTAAAAAAAAGCAATTGACCAAATATTTATGTGTTTTAATTCGTTGCGTTTTGACTTAACACTAATAAAACCGTTTTGTCTATATGGTGCTGGAGCTATTTAACGCTAAAAAAGCTGAGCAAAAAAAATCACTGGTCACGGCTGATTTCACAAATCTGAGACAGGACAACAAGCTCCCTTAATGTTAAGGCGTTTACGCCTACATTAAAAATACGGTACTAGCAGTCACCGACAGTGCCCCTCCCCTGTCATAGATATCTGGAAAAACGATGAAAATCGTTGTTGGTGACAACATGCAATCAATTTGATTCGTCACAGAATGACCAGACTACTGACGATCACCGACATAGCCCGTCCCCTGTCACCGCCATTAGAAAAGTATGTTCACTCTCTATTTTGTGACAACATCTCAATATTTGATTGGTTACAAACCACGGCCGCCATCCCTACCCGCACCCTGCCCTGCCCAGTCTGCCTTGACACCTCTACCACTGGTGCAGATTGTCAACTTAACAATGACTATGCAATTAACCCTATCGGTGCTAGAATCGTCTCATTAAAATGTCTAAGGAACCACATTTTAATTTCTAGAGTTATTGTGCACAAAAATAGCCCTATGGAGAAATTGTGTGGCACCATCTACCACATCACGTGTGACGACGACACCCTCCACACCTACATTGGGGAGACGAAGAGACCCCTCAGCGTTCGATTCAAGGAACATTGTAAGCTTGATAAACCGACTGGGGTAGGATACCACTGTAATGCCACCGGTCACAGTGTCTCCATGGATAATTTGAGAGTCCTAGATAGAGAAAAGGACTGTTGAAACGCAAGGTGAAGGAGGTCATCCACATCAAGCAGAGAGCCCCTTCCTCTTTCCCCCCTCCAGTCTGATACTCCACATCAGAGGTCTGCTGGAGTACAAACTTAAAAGTCAACTTCAAAGATCGTTGAGCTATTCTACTGATTTGTGTAATAATGAACTACTGCGATCACAGTACAAATGCCAATAATACTGTGATCGCATTTGTGTATGCACAAGTCGATCACAACAGAGTGAATCAACTACTGACACTTGCCAAACAAAAGTGATTCAGTATGTCAAACGCGTAATGAGCCATGTTGATGACTATACGCTAACAATTATGTCTACAATGAATGATCAATGGTAATCATGGTAATTCCCACGCATTTGAACAGTGGGCAAAAGATCACATTTAAAAAAATTTGGAGTGCGAGTCCAATTAAAAGTCTACGGATTTAACAGTATAAAACATTCCAGATTCACCAGGATCGCTGTATTTAATAACGGGCTTGTAATGACAGCGAACTCTTGTGCTGGTTCTCATGGTCAGGATCATCTTCTCACCTCTTTATTGATACACTTACATCATGATCAAAACATGCTCATATATCACAGACAATAGTCAGTCTGAGTCTATGGTGGTTAGCGCATCTCTCTCAGAGCTCTCCCGCTCTGTGGTTCTCACTGTATCTATGTTATAGTTGTGCGCATGCCCTCTGGCAGACTTGTCAGACTATAGCATATAGTAACGGTGCATTCCTCTAGCCGTGTTCACACAAGTAACTCAGCTAACAAGGACACTGAGCCAATGCTAGCCCAATGTTGATCCGACGTCTTAAACGGTGGGCCAACCCCAAAACACTATTGTTTGGCCTAGCAGCTCAAATCATCTTTGCCACCCTCTTACCACTAAAGGTGGGGTCTCAGAAATACGTTGCATGACCGCTGTCGACCCTTTTCATTTGAATCTAATTACTACTCACAGCTCTCTATCAATGATATAATAAGGATTACTTGATATATGTGTTGTTGGTGGGCAGACCTGCTTCCAAGGACACGTTGTAGACCTAGATAATTGACTTCAAACCGTGCCCTGGATCCACAATTGGCTGTTTTGCAGAACATTCTCGCGATCAATGCTATAATGAGGTATGTTCACACCTGTCCTAGTGGCAGCGCTGGCACAACACCGGCCCAATGCTCCCAACACTGGTGCAGTGGTTTAAGTTGCCTGCTTGGAAAGTCGGAAATTGCGGACACGAACCCCGCTTTTGCATTCAAGTGTCGAAGAAACAAAATGTTTCCTCTCTGCTCACTGTAAATATTCAATATTGAGGGGAGTCTCCGTGCCCGAGATGTAACGTGCACAGCCTCAAACCGCCATGGCTCGAATTTCAAATCCTGTGTCTGGAGTACAGCTTATATGTGCACAAAGTGGCCTGAACCTCATTCATTTAATTTCATTTACTTAAATGCCAGAAGCAACTAAAATTCCAACTATGACAAAATAAAAGATTATCATGGTGTGTTGAGACGATGTCAATTAATGTGTCACGGCCAGTGTTTCGAAGTCTGCGTTGGCCAAGCGACTTGACCCAGGGATAGCCAGTGGAGCCACCTAGTGGTCTAGAGCTCGGTGGTCTGATATCACCTGTGATAATCACTGAACGCATGACGTAACACTGATCACTATGTATGATTGTATCAGTCGGCGGATAAAACACGCTGATCTTACCCGTAAGACTCCGTGGCGCAACAGTAGCGCGTCTGACTGCGGATGTGAAGATTGCGTGTTTGAAACACGTCGGGGTCAATGCAAGTATTTTTGCGTATTATTACGTATGTATACATAAGTAGCTGTGGTGACAACAAATAGTCATTGGAGAAGAATGTGGCACATCCAAAATAGCGATTCATTATGTCAAACACGTAATAAGCCATGTTGATGACTATACGCTATAGCTATGTCTACCATGAATGATCAATGGTAATTCCCACGCGTTTGAACAGTGGGGAAATATCACATGGAAAAATCTTTGGACTGCGAGTCCAATTAAAATTCTAAGGATATAACAGTGTAACGCATTCCAGATTCACCAACCTGCGTGCATGGTGTACTTCCCAGAGTGAGAATGAATACAACTGAAGTCTCTACAGGGTGAGATTCACCAGCATCGCTTGATTTATTAACGGGCTTGTAATGACAACGAACTCTTGTGCTGGGTCTCATGGTTAAGATTATCTTCTCACTTCTTTTTAATGCACTTACATCATGGTCATAGCATGCTCACAGACAATACTCAGTCTGGCTCTGGTTGGCGCATCTCTCTCAGAGCTCTCCCGCTCTATGGCTCTCCCTGTTTCTATGTTATAGTTCTGCGCATGCCCTCTAGCAAACTTGTCAGAGTATAACATAGAGTAACTGTGCCATCCTCTAGCAGTGTTCACACAAGTAACACAGCTAACAAGGACATTGAGCCAATGCTAGCCCAATGTTAATCGGACGTCTTAGACAGTGGGCCCACCCCAAAAGAGCATTGTTTGCCCTAGTAGCTCAAACCATCTCTGCCACCCTCTCAGAAATACGTTTGCATGACCGCTGTAGACCCTTTTATTTGAATCTAATTACTTATGACAACTAGCTACTTAATGATATAATAAGGATTACATAATATATGTATTGTAAGTGGGCAGACCTGTAGCTTCCAACGACACGTTGTAGACCTTGATCATGGATATCCAACCGTGCTCTGGATCCACTAATGGCTGTTTTGCAGAACATTCTTGCTATAACCACGGTGACTTGATACAATTGCGCGCGCAGCGCGGCAGTTGTGTTTATTAACTAATTAGGAGGTGTGGACACTAAGTTGACCAAAAATTAATCACTTATAAAAAATATACCATTATGGTCAGAGTCATTCAAAGAATAATATTTGTGATGTCTTAGCAGCTAAATGACGATGTAATATCCTTTTTGAAAGCAGTTTTCATCGAATATTTCGGACCCATCCGTTCGTCAGTGTAGCCATCTTATTTAGCAGACGAGCTTCAGTCGGGACTGAGAAAAATATTTCAAGGTATCATCGTATACATTTGTATGTGTAAAAACAGTTTTTGTAGCATGATTCCCTGCGAGAGAGCTATTAAAATGTGTGATACCTGAACGTTTCAGTCGATATCCCAAGTGATAAAATTTTATTTCAAAAGGAACCAACTGAAAACATTCAGGTATCACAATTACGTACAGGTCAACAATAGTTTACAACATCGTACATTTATACCGATGTGTAAATATATTTTATATTACATATTTCACGTCAGGGTCACATCTCATCTCTTTGGAAACCATTTATTGTGACAGTATGTCCAGTGTTAGTTTATCGGGAAGACGGAGTCCCTAGTGCAGTGGTTTAGGCGGTCTGCTTGGAAAGTCTGAAGTTGCGGGCTCGAACCTCTTTTTGGCATACAAGTGTCAATGAAACGAAATGTTTCCTCTCTGCTCACTGTAAAGATTCAATACTGTGGGGTGGGGAGTTTCCGTGTCCGAGAGGTAACGTGCACGACCTCAGAATTTCGAATCCTGTGTATGTGCACAAAGTGGCATAAACCCCATTCATTTAATTTAATCTAGTTGAATGCCAGAAGCAGCTAAAATTCCAGACATGACAAAATTATTATTGTGTCGCGGCCCGGTTTCGAAGTCTGCGTTCGTCTGTCGACTTGACCCATGGATAGCCAGTAGAGCTACCTAGTTGTCAACAGCTCGGTGGTCTGATCTCCCCTGTGTTAATTACTGAACGCATGACGTAAAACTGGTCACTATGTATGATTGAATCAGTGGGCGAATAAAACAAGCTGCTATTACCAGTAAGACTCCGTGGCGCAACGGTAGCGCGTCTGACTCCAGATCAGAAGGTTGCGTGTTCGAATCACGTCGGGGTCAAAGCTAATATTTTTGGAAACGATTTATTGCGCCATTGCTCTTTCGTGGGTGTTGTGGTTCAAACTGCCAGCTTGGAAGATCGGAGATCGCAGGCTCGAACTCCGCTCTGGCATTAAGTTTCAAAGAGACAAAATGTTTCTTCCCGCCTAACTCGTAAAGATTCAAAATTGTGGGGATCCCCCGTGACCGAGATATAGCGTGCTCGGCCTCAGACCGCCAGGGTTCGAATTTCGCATCCTGTGTCTGGAGGATAGTATCATCTCATTCGTCTCACCATTTTAAGGAGGTTCTTCTGGCCCAGTTTAGCCTATATGTGCACAAAGAAGGCCTAAGACGCCATTCATTTCATTTATTAGTTCTTTGATTTTTCTGCATGTATTTCATCTACCAATGGTAATGCCAATCTAATAACGTTTATCTAATACTGGTTCACGTCAACCCTTATAGCGCTAAATGTGTTGTATAAACCATGGAGAAAAAAGGGTGCTTTTCAAATTGAAATCATCACAAATGTCTTAGTTAACTCATTCCGATTCATTTGAATACCTATGTCATGGGCCAAGAATGTCAGGTCATTATAAATATTTTTACTCTTACAGCGCGGGATCGTCATTAAGACTTCAGAATCAGTTGACTAGTTCAACAGAAAGGTATGGTAATATTTTGTATCCTTCTAATTAAAAATAGCGTTACTTTACATATTTCATAAACATATCAACACATTTGTATTGGTGCAATTGCAACCTAAATTATTTATTTAACTTAAATGTTATTATTTATTAACGCCTATTAAAATATGGTGGTAAACCTTATCTATGTGTGTAAGACTCCAGATCAGAAGGTTGCGTTTTCGAAAGATTCAATATTGAGGGAATCCCCCGTCGCAGAGAGGTAGCGTGCTCGGCCTCAGACTGCCAGGGCTCGAATTTCGAATCCTGTGTTTGCAGGACAGTTTAATCTCATTCGTGTCAGCAATTTTATGAGGTTCTTCTGGCTCAGTTTACCCTATATGGGCACAAAGAAGGCCTAGAACGCCATTCATTTTATTCCATTTATTAGTTATTGACATTTTTATTGATGTAATTGCGAACTTAAGTATTTCTTTTATTTAAATGTTATTATTCATTAACACCTATTAAAATAAATACAATATCTGATTCATGTATGTAGGACTCCGTGGCGCAACGGTAGCGCGTCTGACTCCAGATCAGAAGGTTGCGTGTTCGAATCACGTCGGGGTCAATACATGTATTTTTGCAGCCCAACTAATCATCCATTATGTACATAAGCAGCTGTGATCACCATTAATGTTAATTTGGAGATATGTGGCACATTCAAAATAATTATTTTTAATGTAAAACATGTAACCATACATCATAGTGCCTACTGGTCTAGGTCATGACAAGGTTTTGTATGCACTTTATTCAGGAGAGGCTAACTCAACTGTTTTAGAATAATTTGACCCCAAGGAACAGCATGGGATGTATGCCAAATTCTCTATCCCTCACGAAAAGTCTGAAAAATGCCCTCGCTGTTCGAAAAAAGCGTATTATTCATCGCAAATGTCGATTTTACATAATAAACTATATATTCTTATTTTATCTTTCAGTCTATGTTCTAAGACACTTGAATTATTTAGTATGTCCATGTTTGTCATTTCTTAGAATTTTTTTGTCCGCGGGGGGGGGGGGAGGTATTATTTGGATTTTTTTACAAAAAATACGTTTTCCGTTTTCCGATCTCATTTATTTAGCTATATATTATAATCTTATCATGCAATTTATGTCCTGTGACACTTATGTTATGCTGAATACCCATGTTTCATGCATCATGCAGATGAAGTGCACTGATGAATCTGTAGCATATGAGTCTGTTGCTCTGAGTTTAGTTGAGTTCATACTGCTCGAAATAGCCACGATCTGAGAATAGAGTGTTGTAAGACAGAAACTATCTCAATTTCATCAATGATTCGTCTAGTTGATGTAATAACCAGAGATATCAATGCAACAACAAAGTCGTAAAATGTCTTGTCATGTGCACTTTTCCTTAAAGTCGATGAGAATATTATTGTGATTTGCATTGTTGCATATTGCATTAAAAACTATTTTTTTATTTAAATTCAACACGATCAGTCTCACCTTTCTTCGTGTAGCCCAACAACTGATCTATTTTCAAGTGTTATAACATCTATAAAATGTAAGTACTCTTTTACAGGAATTATTTTGTGCACCTTTAAAAAGGACAGCATAGTCACAAGTGTGTCATTACTGGGAATAAAGTCATGGTAAAGTGATAGATACAAAAATACCCCACGCGTAGCTCATTTGTTAAATCTTTGATGACTGGATATAAATCAGAACATTATGTATCTAAAAATAATAAATGTGAAAAAAGTTTGTAGTGAAATAACCATGACTTGAACCTAAGTAGGCTCAAATGCATTCACATGTGTGAAGATGATGAATGGTATATAGAGAGCAGCTCTTGTAAAAGTTAGTGGTGGAACACTAGCTCTCACTCGAAAATAAGGATGCAGTAGCGCTTTGGCGAGTCATCACTAAACTCAAAGAAAGATGAGATTTAAGGACAACAATCACTTCAATCACCATTTCATTAACGCAAAAGTTGTGGCCATGATGTTTTGAAGGTATTCAATGAATGAGCATATTTAAAGAATAACTTGATGAAGGTGTTGGCTTGGATGAAGGATGACATCAATAGGAGAGAGGGAAAGTCATAACTGTAAACAGCATTATCAGAGGACGTATCCTGCAAGCAAGGCTGCCTTTCACGCTGTCTATGCTCAGTGATTTACTAACATTACCATGCTGCAAAAGATATATCGCTACAGGCATGTGAACTGTTAGTCCGAGCTTGACGTGAACTGCATGGTATCGCACACACATGGGCGGGGGCCCTAGGGTAGTGGTTAGCACCGCTGCCTTTCACGCCAGAGTCCGGGGTTCGGTTCCCGGTCTCGGCGGTTTGAAAGAAACAAAAATGTTTCTTCCCCATCCACGTGTGAAAGTCAGTATTGTGGGGAGCCTCCGTGACCGAGAGGTAGCGTGCTCGGCCTCAGACCGCCAGGGCTCGAATTTCGAATCCTGTGTCTGGAGGACAGTGTCATCTCACCATCCTCAGGAGGTTCTCCTGGCCCAGTTTAGCCTATATGTGCACAAAGGTGGCCTAAAGCCCGATTGATTTCATTTCATTTGGTATCGCACACAGAGTCTGTTATTACGGACTAGTGAACTGTACGACATATATGTGTGGAGAATGGCATGGGTCGTGTCAGATGAACAGGCTTTGCCATTCTTGGCTCAACTACACACATAATGTAGCTGATGATGGGATTGTCTATACACGCAAGTCTATGTGTATGCTTAATGTACGGCACCACTGTCTATAGTTGCAGACGGATCGGACTCAAAGAGCTTTGGGCTGTGCACAATGAAAATCTGATAAGAGAATTGTATGGTATGCAGTAGGTTTACAACATTAGGGATGAACTCCATGACACATTTAAGCCTACAGAAATACATGGCATATGTATGGCACTGGGGGATGAACTTACAAAATGTCTTACAGCACACCATGCTCACCAGGGCTGATTCTAAATTAAACTTAGAGCCCAGATTGATATTCTGATTCGTCAGTGCACATGCACCTACAGTTCATGGCTGTTGGGGAGGGGGGAGGCAGATTAAAAAAAATCAGATGCTGAGAGAACTGACGTGTGACTACACTCGACACACCAAACTGCAGACAGTGGCAGTTATTGGAGGAAAACTATAATATGGGCAGTGTCTGTGAGTGAGCGAACGGCACTTCGCGTGAGAGTGAAGACTGATATGTTCAGGCCGACAATATAATTAATTTCCCGTGTATGGCCTACCCAGCTGATACGAATAGCAATAGAAATGGCATATATATTTTTGGTCAAATGTCTAAAACCATCAACATTTTCTGGAAATAGTTGAATTGTTTTCCGATTCTTTTCAAAATAATTATTGCCCTTAATATGGACCTTGACTTCAAACTTGTGCATTTATTTAGAAATACAACAATCATTATTTTTGTTATATATTCAGTGAAAATCCGGAGTTCCTGTAATTGACAGCTTGAATGTTGATGCCCTATCACTTCCCTGTACTGGCAGAAAAATGTGTTGCCTGAATAAATCTGCATGCCGCATGGAGATTCGCTGCTGTAAGTACCGTTAGTGTAAGTGAGAGAACAACAAATAAAACCCTATCACTGAATAATCATGCCTCGCAATCACTGGATATGCTATCTATCCAAGACAAATTGTGATAAAGTCTGATTATCTGATTTAAAAAAAATCCCCATAAAATCCTTATGTCACAATCATCATCATGTACCTCATAATAACTTTAGATGCGAAGAAAACCGTGTTTTTCGCAAAAATTAGTCAAAATGATTTTTATACACAAAAGTTATGAACAATTCAAACTAAATCTAAAATATTCTATAAACTGTGAAACATGGATATTCTGCATAACTTAAGTGTCACAGGACATAAATTACATGATAAGATTATAATATATAGCTGAATAAGTAAAATCAGCATTCGCGATTAAAAAAAACGTGTTTTTTGCAAAAAAGTCCAAATAATACAAAAAAAAATAATAAATAAAATGTAAAAATATTCTAAAAACTGACAAACGTGGACAATTTGCATAATTCAAATGTCTCAGAACATAACCTGCATGGTAAACTAAAAAGATATAGCTGAAAATGTAAAATCGGCATTCGCTATGAAAAATACGTTTTTTTCGAAAAGTGAGGGCATTTTTAAGATTTTTCGTCCCGGATAGAGAATTAGGCATACATCCCATAATGTTCCTTGGGGTCGAATTAGTGTAAAACAGTTGAGTTAGCCTCTCCCAAATAAAGTGCATACAACACTTCCTCAGGACCTCCACTATACGATATGACCCCAATGAATGATCAATGGTAATTCCCACGGATGTGAACAGTTGGGGAAATATATCAAGTAGTGTAAATATTTCAGTTAAGTCGATGTGTAACTACATTTGTGTTTTTGCTCATTTAGATAAATACCCTAATCACACTTCTCAACATAAGCGAGGCGTTGACCTAATGCTGGGCTAATGTTAGTATTTGTAGGCAGCGGGTCAAATATTTATAATAAACTACCGATTGTGAAAGTACAAGTCCATCATGACCAAGTGAGTCAATTGATGACACTTGTGAAACTAAATAATTTAAATTGCACAAAGCTGATGAACAACACGTGCATGAACAGAACTTTACCATTTGATTAGAAGTTCGATATTGCAAAAGGTATGCTAATATTTAGATTTTTTGTAGTTTAATATATATTAGAGAAGTAATTAATATTAACATTTTTGCATTTATATTATTGACAATATTTATTTTATTTATATTATTCTAATAAATGTATTATTTGTGTCGCGGCCCGTGTTTCGAAGTGTGAGTTTGTTGGGCGAGTTTATCCATTAAGAACCGGTGGAGCCACATAGAGGTCAAAATCTCGGTGGTCACGTCTCTGTGTTAATTACTGAACGCATGACGTAACACTGGTCACTATGTATGATTATATACGCCGGCTGACAAAACAAGCTGCGCTGGCCAGTGAGACTCCGTGGCGCAACGGTAGCGCGTCTGACTCCAGATCAGAAGGTTGCGTGTTCGAATCACGACGGGGTCAAATCAATTGTTTTTAAGAGAAAGTTATGTTAATATGTTGTATCCTTCTAATTGAAAATAGCTGTAGTTTGCATATTTTATAAACATATTAACACATTTTTATTGGTGCAATTGCAACATGAATTATTTATTTATTTCAAATGTTATTATTTATCAACAACTTTTAAAATATGGTGGTATATGGTTATTATTTTTAACAACTATTAAAATATGGTGGTAAACCATGTCTATGTAGCGCGTCTGACTCCAGATCAGAACGTTGCGTGTTCGAATCACGTCGGGGTCAAAGCAAATATTTATAGAAACTATTTATTGCGACAGTCCTCGCTCTTGGGTACTGGTGTAGTGGTTAAAACTGCTCCATCACCTGACAGTAAGACTCCGTGGCGCAACGGTAGCGCGTTCAAATCACGTTGGTGTCAAAGTTTATAGGCCTACTTTTAGTAAATTATTTTCTTGTGACAAGGTTAAAAAAATAATCATCGTCATGAACACACATTATGTATAACCATAGGCCTATACAATAATATGCATTGCTTATAAACACATATTATTTACAACCAAATACAAGTAAATTATTATTTAAAACCACATCCACGAAGTTGCCAGTTAGTAAATGAGTGACATACAAACTCTTGCTTTGAATATTCAAATCCTTTCACGGTCATGCGCCGCCTTAACTGTGCGAGCTATTTCAAAAGCAGCAGTCGAGTCGTTCCAGAAGGCGGGCCATGCACAACTTTCTCGCACAACCGCGGTCTGCTCGGTCACGGATGCACCCCACAATACTGAGTTTTACGAGTAGATAGAAAAGAAACATTCTTTCAAACCGCCGAGACCGAGAACCAAACCCCGGAAACGCAGCGGTGCTAACCACTACCCTAGGCTTTTGGACACCGGGCATTTGCCGTAGCAGCCCCTCGTGCATGGAATGGTCTGTCACCAGACACGAGAGACATAACAGACGAGTATAAGCTCAAAACGTTCCTCAAAACAATGCTCTTTAGGGAAGCCTAGAGCGCTTAACTTCAGGACAAACTGTGTACCTCGCCTGAAGTATGACTAATGCCTGCGCCATAGAATCCTGTGATTTATGGCGCAATAGAAAATATACTGTGAACACTGTGAACATTGTGAACATTATGTTTTAATGCTAAAATTTATTTTCAAATAAGATATGTTGAAGTGGAGCTCATATGGTAATGTGCTTCATTACACGAAACCAGTTTACAAATGTAAAATACATCAGAGTAAACTACTTACATGTCTATCATGTTTATATCACTCTATTAAATCGTGAGTTTCTATGTCCATATACAAGAAGAAGTATTGTATAGTTAATTATAGAGATTAGCTAAATAATTGTATTTACAACATATGCTCATGACCCACACTGTCATGTATGTCGTGTATTCATATTAATCATGACAGAGTGAGTCAATGAATGACGCTCGACTTTAGACTTCAGAATCTGTTGACTAGTTCAACAGAAAGGTATGTTAATATTTTGTATCCTTCGAATTAAAAACAGCTGTAGTTTGCTTATTTGATAAACATATTAACACATTTTTATTGGTGCAATGGCAACCTTAATTATTTATTAACAACTATTAAAATATGGTGGTATATGGTTATTATTTATTAACAACTATTAAAATATGGTGGTAAACCATGTTTTTGTATGTAAGACTCCGTGGCGCAACGGTAGCGCGTCTGACTCCAGATCAGAAGGTTGCGTGTTCGAATCACGTCGGGGTCAAAGGTAAACATTTTGAAAACCATTTATTGAGACAGTTCTCGTTGTTGGGTACTGGTTTTGTGGTTAAAACTGCCTGCTTGGAACGTCGGAGATCGTGGGCTCGAACCCCTCTGGCGTTAAGTTTCAAAGAAATAAAATGTTATACTCGGCTCACTCGTGAAGATTCAATATTGTGGGGATCCCCCGTCACCGAAAGGTTGCGTGCTCGGCCTCAGACTGCTAGGTATCTAATTTCGAATCCTGTGATTGAGGACAGTGTCATCTCATTCGTCTCACCATTTTTAGAAGGTTCTTCTGGCCCAGTTTGGCCTATATGTGCACAAAGAAGGCCTAACACGCCATTCATTTCATTTTATTTATTATTTAACCCTTATAGGGCTGATTTGTTTGTATAAACCATGGAGAAAAAAGGGTGCTTTTCAATTTGAAATCATCATGAATGTCTTAGTTAGCTCCTTCAGATTCATTTGAATACCTATGCCATGGACCAAGAACGTCAGGTCATTTTAAATATTTTTACTTTTAAAGCGCGGAATCGACTTTAGACTTCAGAATCTGTTGACAAGTTCACCAGAAAGGTATGTTAATATTATGTATCTTTCTAACTAAAAATTGCTGTAGTCTGTATATTTGATAAACATATTAACACATTTATATTGGTACAATTGCAACCTAAATTATTTATTTAATTTCAATGTTATTATTTATTAACAGCTAATAAAATCTCCAGATCAGAAGGTTGCGTGTTCGAATCACGTCGGGGTCAAAGCTAATTTTTTTGGAAACCATATATTGCGGCAGTGCTCGTTCTTGTGTACTGGTGCAGTGGTTAAAACTGCCTGCTTGGAAAGTCGGAGATCGCTGGCTCGAAACCCGCTCTGGCGTTAGGTTTCAAAGAAAATAATGTCTTCTCGGCTCACTCGTAAAGATTCAATATTGTAGGGATCCCTCGTCACCGAGATGTAGCGTGCTCGGCCTCAGACTGTCAGGGTTCGAATTTAGAATCCTGTGTCTGGAGGACATTGTCATCTCATCCGTCTCACCATTTTTAGGAGGATTTTCTGGCCTAGTTTAGCCTATATGTGTACAAAGAAGGCCTAAAACGCTATTCATTTAATTTTATTTATTATTTCTTTTATTTTCCTGACTGTCATTCTGCATGTATTTCATCTACCAATGGTAATGCCAATCTAATAACGTTTATCTAATCCTGGTTCACGTCAACCCTTATAGCGCTGAATGTATAAACCCTGGAGAAAAAAGGGTGCTTTTCAATTTGAAATCATCACAAATGTCTTAGTTAGCCCCTTCCGATTCATTTGAATACCTATGCCATTGGCAAAGCACGTCAAGCCATTATAATTTATTCTTACAGCGCGGGAATCGACTTTAGACTTCAGAATCTGTTGACTAGTTCAACAGAAAGTGTGTTAATATTTTGTATCCTTCGAATTAAAAATAGCTGTAGTTTGCTTATTTGATAAACATATTAACACATTTGTATTGGTGCAATGGCAACCTTAATTCTTTATTAACAACTATTAAAATATGGTGGTATATGGTTATTATTTATTAACAACTATTAAAATATGGTGGTAAACCATGTCTTTGTATGTAAGACTCCGTGGCGCAACGGTAGCGCGTCTGACTCCAGATCAGAAGGTTGCGTGTTCGAATCACGTCGGGGTCAAAGCTAAACATATTGGAAACCATTTATTGAGACAGTTCTCGTTGTTGGGTACTGGTTTTGTGGTTAAAACTCCCTGCTTGGAATGTCGGAGATCGCGGGCTCGAACCCCTCTGGTGTTAAATTTCAAAGAAACAAAATGCTATACTCGGCTCACTCGTGAAGATTCAATATTGTGGGGATCCCCCGTCACCGATAGGTTGCGTGCTCGGCCTCAGACTGCTAGGTATCTAATTTCGAATCTTGTGTCTTGAGGACAGTGTCATCTCATTCGTCTCACCATTTTCAGAAGGTTCTTCTGGCCCAGTTTAGCCTATATGTGCACAAAGAAGGCATAAAACGCCATTCATTTCATTTTATTTATTATTCAACCCTTATAGGGCTGATTTGTTTGTATAAACCATGGAGAAAAAAGGGTGCTTTTTAATTTGAAATCATCATAAATGTCTTAGTTAGCTCCTTCAGATTCATTTGAATACCTATGCCATGGACCAAGAACGTCAGGTCATTTTAAATATTTTTACTCTTAAAGCGCGGAATCGACTTTAGACTTCAGAATCTGTTGACTAGTTCACCAGAAAGGTATGTTAATATTTTGTATGTTTCTAATTAGAAATTGCTGTAGTCTGTATATTTGATAAACATATTAACACATTTTTATTGGTGAAATTGCAACCTAAATCATTAATTTAATTTGAATGTTAATATTTATTAACAACTATTAAAATATGGTGTTATATGGTTATTATTTATTCACAACTGTTAAAATGTAGTGGCAGACCAAGCTATGCATATAAGACTCCGTGGCGCAACGGTAGCGCGTCTGACTCCAGATCAGAAGGTTGCGTGTTCGAATCACGTCGGGGTCAAAACTATTCATTTTGGAAACCATTGGGTTGTGGTTAAAACTGCCTGCTTGAAAAGTCGGAGATCGCAGGCTTGAACCCCTCTCTGCCGTTAAGATTCAAGAAACAAAATTTGTCTTCACGGCTCACTCGTAAAGATTCAATACAGTGGGGATCCCCCGTCACCCAGAGATAACGTGCTCGGCCTCAGACTGCCAGGGTTCGAATTTCGAATTCTGTGTCTGGAGGACAGTGTCATCTCATTCGTCTCACCATTTCTAAGGGGTTCTTCTGACCCAGTTTAGCCTATATGTGCAGAAAGAAGGCCTAAAACGTCATTCATTTCATTACATTTATTAGTTCTTTGATTTTCCTGACTGTCATTCTGCATGTATTTCATCTAACAATGGTAATGCCAATATAATAACGTTTATCTAACACTGGTTCACGTCAACCCTTATAGCGCTGAATGTATAAACCCTGGAGAAAAAAGGGTGCTTTTCAATTTCAAATCATCACAAATTTCTTAGTTAGCTCCTTCCGATTCATTAGAATACCTATGCCATTGGCAAAGCACGTCAAGCCATTATAATTTACACTTACAGCTCGGGGATCGACTTTAGACATCAGAATCTGTTGACTAGTTCAACAGAAAGGTATGTTAATATTTTGTATCCTTCGAATTTAAAACAGCTGTAGTTTGCTTATTTGATAAACATATTAACACATTTTTATTGGTGCAATGGCAACCTTAATTATTGAATATTGATGCCCTATCACTTCCGTGTACTGGCAGAAAATGTGTTGCCTGAATGAATCTGCATGCCGCATGGAGATTCGTTGCTGTAAGTACCGTTAGTGTAAGTGAGAGAACAACAAATAAAACCCTATCACTGAATAATCATGCCTCGCAATCACTGGATATTCTATCTATCCAAAACAAATTGTGATAAAGTCTGATTATCTGATTTAAAAAAAATCCCCATAAAATCCTTATGTCACAATCATCATCATAATAACTTTAGATGTAACTCATAATAACTTTAGATGCGAAGAAAACCGTGTTTTTCGCAAAAATCAGTCAAAATGATTTTTATACACAAAATATATGAACAATTCAAACTGAATCTAAAAATATTCTATAAACTGTGAAACATGGATATTCTGCATACCTTAAGTGTCACACATTTGAATATCTATGCCATGGACCAAGAACGTCAGGTCATTTTAAATATTTTTACTCTTACAACGCGGGATCGACATTAAGACTTCAGAATCTGTTGAATAGTTCAACAGAAAGGTGTGTTAATATTTTGTATCCTTCTAATTAAAAATAGCTGTAGTTTGCAAATTTGATAAACATATTAACACATTTTTATTGGTGCAATTGCAATCTGAATTATTTATTTTATTTAAATGTTATTCTTTATTAGCAACTATTAAAATATGGTGGTATATGGTTATTATTTATTAGCAACTATCAAAATATTGTGGTAAACTAATTTTATGTGTGTAAGACTCCGTGCCGCAACGGTAGCGCGTCTGACTCCAGATCAGAAGGTTGCGTGTTCGAATCACGTCGGGGTCAAAACTGACATTTTGTATCATTCCTATCATCGGTATTTAACCTACTAGTACAAATGCACATGATTTCTAGGTGTGTATCATGTAAACACACTAGTAAATACTAAAGACTCAATGTCCATCTACTGGTTTTACTTTACTTATATACATGTTCATCATGTATATATCTTTTTCAAAGCCAAATTGAAAAGCGATTATTTATATCTACATACAATAATTATGGTATTTAAACATAATCTGATTGAAGTTATCTGTAGAGATAATGTAATTATTTAATTTACAATATATATAATTGCCTTGTGATAATGACTCACGCTGTTGTGTATGTCGTGTATGCATATTTATCATGACAGAGATAATCAATGAATGGCACTTGACTCAACAAATAACTATAACTTAAATTGGTCAAGTGATTAGCGTAGGTATATTTTTCATGAACAGAAGTTTAACAAGATATATTATATATCAACATTGAATAAAAGGTATGGCAATATTTTCATTTTTTTAAACCATGTCCTAGTATTTCGCTATGATGTTTTTTTTAATAATTATTAAAAGATAACGGTATGATCCAATTTTCATGTGGGTCAAGTATATTAAGTATGTCGCTATGATAAAAATGTTCATGATATTGACGTATGCAAGACTACGTGGCACGATGGTAGTGCGTATCACTCCAGTTCAGAATCTGACGTCTACAGACGTCAGATTCTGACGTCTAAAGTCGTTCTCCACACTGTAAGGGTTCATGTTGGGCCACCGTCTTCAAGGCTGGACCAGTTCAAAAGAACGGTATGTTAATATTTTGTATCCTTCTAATTAAAAATAGCTGTAGTTTGCATATTTGATAAACATGTTAACACATTTCTATTGGTGTAATTGCACCCTAAATTATTTATTTTATTTAAATGTTATTATTTATTAACAATTAATAAAATATGGTGGTATATTGTTATTATTTATTAGCAAATATTAAACTATTGTGGTAAACCATGTCTATGTATGTAAGACTCCGTGGCGCAACGGTAGCGCGTCTGACTCCAGATCAGAAGGTTGCGTGTTCGAATCACGTCGGGGTCAACGCTAAGATTTTTAGAAACCATTTATTGCGACAGGGTACTGGTGTAGTGGTTAAAACTGCATGCTAGGAAAGTCGGAGATCGCAGGATTGAACCCCACTATCTTTCTAATTAAAATTTGCTGTAGTCTGTATATTTGATAAACATATTAACACATTTATATTGGTGCAATTGCAACCTAAATTATTTATTTAATTTAAATGTTCTTATTTATTAACAGCTAATAAAATATGATGGTATGTGGTTATTATATAATAAGAACTATTAAAATATGCTGGGCAACCTGTATGTAAGACTCCGTGGCGCACCGATAGGGCGTCTGACTCCAGATCAGAAGGTTGCGTGTTCGAATCACCTCTTGGTCAAAGCTAATATTTTTAGAAACCATTTATTGTGACAGTTATTGTTCTTGGATACTGGTGTAGTGGTTAAAACTACCTGCTTGGAAAGTCGGAGATCGCAGGTTCGAACCCCGCTCTGGCGTTAATTTTCAAAGAAACAAAATCTTTCCCGGCACACTCATAAAGATTAAATATTGTGGGGAACACCCGTGACCGAGAGGTAGCGTGCTCGGCCTTAAACCGCCGAGGCTCGAATTTCGAATCCTGTGTCTGGAGGATAGTGTCATTTCATTCATCTCACCATTTTTAGGAGGTTCTACAGGCCCGGCTTAGCCTATATGTGCACAAAGGTTTAAAGGTCAAAGTCTACAGACGTCAGATTCTGACGTCTAAAGTCGTTCTCCACACTGTAAGGGTTCATGCTGGGCCACTAGTTCAACAGAAAGGTATGGTAATATTTTGTATCCTTCTAATTAAAAATAGCGGTAGTTTGAATATTTGATAAACATATTAACACATGTTTATTGGTGAAATCGCAACCTAAATTATTTGTTTAATTTAAAGGCTATTATTTATTAAGAAATCATAAAATATGGTGGTATATGGTTTCTATTTATAAACAACTATTAAAATATAGTGGTAAACCAGGTCTAAATATGTAAGACTCCGTGGCGCAACGGTAGCGGTCTGACTCCAGATCAAAAAGATGCGTGTTCGAATCACGTCGGGGTCAAAGCTGATATTTTTGGAAACCATTTATTGCGACAGTTCTCGTTCTTGGGTACTGGTATAGTGGATAAACTGACTGCTTGGAAAGTCGGAGATCACAGGCTCGAACCCCTCTCTGGCGTTAAGATTCAAGAAACAAAATTTTTCTTCACGGCTCACTCGTAAAGATTTAATATTGTGGGGATCCCCCGTCACCCAGAGGTAGCGTGCTCGGCCTCAGACTGACAGGGTTCGAATTTCGAATCCTGTGTCGGAGGACAGTGTCATCTCATTCTTCTCACCATTTTCAAGAGGTTCTTCTGACCCAGTTTGGCCTATATGTGCACAAAGAAGGCATAAAATGCCATTAATTTCATTTCATTTATTAGTTCTTTTATTTTCCTGACTGTCATTCTGCATGTATTTCATCTACCAATGGTAATGCCAATCTAATAACGTTTTTTTCTAATCCTGGTTCACTTCAACCCTTATAGCGGAGAATGTATAAACCCTGGAGAAAAAAGGGTGCTTTTCAATTTGAAAATAATCACAAATGTCTTAGTAAGCTCCTTCCGATTCATTTGATTACCTATGCCATTGGCAAAGCACGTCAAGCCAAAGGTATGTTAATATTTTTTATCCTTCTAATTAAAAATAGCTGTAGTTTGCATATTTGATAAACATAATAGCACATTTTTATTGGTGCAATTGTAAAATTTCAACCTAAATTATTTATTTTATTTAAATGTTTTTTATGTTTATTATTTATTAGCAACTATTGAAACTATTAAATATGGTGGTATATGGTGGAATAAAATATGGTGGTAAACCATGTTTTTGAATGTAAGACTGCGTGGCGCAACGGTAGCGCTTCTGACTCCAGATCAGAAGGTTGCGTTTTAGAAAGATTCAATATTGAGGGGATCCCCCGTCGCAGAGAGGTAGCGTGCTCGGCCTCAGACTGCCAGGGCTCAAATTTTGAACCCAGTGTTTGCAGGACAGTGTAATCTCATTCGTGTCAGCAATTTTATGAGGTTCTTCTGGCCCAGTTTAGCCTATATGGGCACAAAGAAGGCCTAAACGCCATTCATTTTATTCCATTTATTTGTATTGATGTAATTGCGAACTTAAGTATTTCTTTTATTTAAATGTTATTATTCATTAACACCTATTAAAATAAATACAATACCTGGTTCATGTATGTAAGACTCCGTGGCGCAACGGTAGCGCGTCTGACTCCAGATCAGAAGGTTGCGTGTTCGAATCACGTCGGGGTCAATACATGTATTTTTGCAGCCCAACTAATCATCCATTATGTACATAAGCAGCTGTGATCACCATCAATGTTAATTTGGTGATATGTGGCACATTCAAAATAATTATTTTTAATGTAAAATATGTAACCATACATCATAGTGTCTACTGGTCTAGGTCATGACAAGGTTTTGTATGCACTTTATTTAGGAGAGGCTAACTCAACTGTTTTAGAATAATTTGACCCCAAGGAACAACATGGGATGTATGCCAAATTATCTATCCTTCACGAAAAGTGTGAAAAATGCCCTCGCTTTTCGAAAAAAGCGTATTATTCATCGCAAATGTCGATTTTACATAATAAACTATATATTCTTATTTTATCTTGCAGTTTATGTTCTAAGACACTTGAATTATTTGAAATGTCCATGTTTGTCATTTCTTAGAATATTTTTTCCGCGGGGGGGGGGGGGTATTATTTGGATTTTTGAAAAAAAATACGTTTTCCGTTTTCCGATTTCGCTTATTTAGCTATATATTATAATCTTATCATGCAATTTATGTCCTGTGACACTTATGTTATGCTGAATACCCATGTTTCATGCATCATGCAGATGATGTGCACTGATGAATCTGTAGCATATGAATCTGTTGCTCTGAGTTCAGTTGAGTTCATACTGCTCGAAATAGCCACGATCTGAGAATAGAGTGTTGTAAGACATAAACTAAACTATATCAATTTCATCAAAGATTCGTCTAGTTTATGTAATAACCAGAGATATCAATGCAACAACAAAGTCATAAAATGTCTTGTCATGTGCACTTTTCCTTACAAAGTCGATGAAAATATTATTGTGATTTGCATTGTTGCATGACGTAACACTGGTCACTATGTATGATTATATACGCCGGCTGACAAAACAAGCTCCGCTGACCAGTGATACTCCGTGGCGCAGCGGTAGCGCGTCTGACTCCAGATCAGAAGGTTGCGTGTTCGAATCACGTCGGGGTCAAAACTATTCATTTTGGAAACCATTAGTGCGACAGTGCTTATTCTTGGGTACTGGTGTAGTGGTTAAAACTGCCTGCTTGGAAAGTCTGAGATCGCAGGCTTGAACCCCTCTCTGGCGTTAAGATTCAAGAAACAAAATTTTTCTTCACGGCTCACTCGTAAAGATTCAATATAGTGGGGATCCCCCGTCTCCCAGAGGTAACGTGCTCGGCCTCAGACTGCCAGGGTTCGAATTTCGAATCCTGTGTCTGGAAGACAGTGTCATCTCATTCGTCTCACCATTTTTAAGGGGTTCTTCTAGCCCAGTTTAGACTATATGTTCAGAAAGAAGGCCTAAAACGCCATTCATTTCATTTCATTTATTAGTTCTTTGATTTTCCTGACTGTCATTCTGCATGTATTTTATCTACCAATGGTAATGCCAATCTAATAACGTTTTTTTCTAATCCTGGTTCACTTCAACCCTTATAGCGCTGAATGTATAAACCCTGGAGAAAAAAGGGTGCTTTTCAATTTAAAATCATCACAAATTTTTTAGTTAGCTCCTTCCGATTCATTTGAATACCTATGCCATTGGCAAAGCACGTCAAGCCATTATAATTTACTCTTACAGCGCGGGGATCGACTTTAGACATCAGAATCTGTTGACTAGTTCAACAGAAAGGAATGTTAATATTTTGTATCCTTCGAATTGAAAACAGCTGTGGTTTGCTTATTTGATAAACATGTTAACACATTTTTATTGGTGCAATGGCAACCTTAATTATTTATTAACAACTATTAAAATATGGTGGTATATGGTTATTATTTATTAACAACTATTAAAATATGGTGGTAAACTATGTATTTGTATATAAGACTCCGTGGCGCAACGGTAGCGCGTCTGACTCCAGATCAGAAGGTTGCGTGTTCGAATCACGTCGGGGTCACAGCTAAAAATTTTGGAAACCATTTATTGAGACAGTTGTTGGGTACTGGTTTTGTGGTTAAAACTGCTTGCTTGGAAAGTCGGAGATCGTGGGCTCGAACCCCTCTGGCGTTAAGTTTCAAAGAAACAAAAGTTATACTCGGCTCACTCGTGAAGATTCAATATTGTGGGGATCCCCCGTCACCGAAAGGTTGCGTGCTCGGCCTCAGACTGCTAGGTATCTAATTTCGAATCCTGTGTCTTGAGGACAGTGTCATCTCATTCGTCTCACCATTTTCAGAAGGTTCTTCTGGCCCAGTTTAGCCTATATGTGCACAAAGAAGGCCTAAAACGCCATTCATTTCATTGTATTTATTATTCAACCCTTATAGCGCTGAATGTGTTGTATAAATCATGGAGAAAAAAGGGTGCTTTTCAATTTGAAAGCATCATAAATGTCTTAGTTAGCTCCTTCAGATTAATTTGAATACCTATGCCATGGACCAAGAACGTCAGGTCATTTTAAATATTTTTATTCTTACAGTACGGGATCGACTTTAGACTTCAGAATCTGTTGAATAGCTCAACAGAAAGGTGTGTTAATATTTTGTATCCCTCTAATTAAAAATAGCTGTAGTTTGCATATTTGATAAACATAATAACTCATTTTTATTGGTGCAATTATTTAAATGTTCTTCTTTATTAACAACTATTAAAATATGGTGGTATATGGTTATTATTTTTTAACAACTATCAAAATATTGTGGTTAACCAACTTATGTGTGTAAGACTCCGTGGCGCAACGGTAGCGCGTCTGACTCCAGATCAAAAGGTTGCGTGTTCGAATCACGTCGGGGTCAAAACTGACATTTTGTATCATTCCTATCATCGTTATTTAACCTACTAGTACAGATGCACATGATTTCTAGGTGTGTATCATGTAAATACTAAAGACTCAATGTCCATCTACTGGTTTTACTTTACTTATATACATGTTCATCATGTATATATCTTTTTCAAAGCCAAATTAAAAACGATTATTTATATCTACATACAATAATTATGGTATTTAAACATAATCTGATTAAAGTTATCTGTAGAGATAATGTAATTATTTAATTTACAATATATATAATTGCCTTGTGATAATGACTCACGCTGTTGTGTATGCCGTGTATGCATATTTATCATGACAGAGATAATCAATGAATGGCACTTGCCTCAACAAATAACTATAACTTAAATTGGTCAAGGCTCGTGATTAGCTCGTGATCATCCTCAGGAGGTTCTCCTGGCCCAGTTTAGCCTATATGTGCACAAAGGTGGCCTAAAGCCCGATTCATTTCATTTCGTGATTAGCGTAGGTATATTTTTCAGGAACAGAAGTTTAACAAGATATATTATATATCAACATTGAATAAAAGGTATGGCAATATTTTCATTTTTTTAAACCATATCCTAGTATTTCGCTATGATGTTTTTTTTAGTAATTATTAAAAGATAACGGTATGATCCAATTTCCATGGAGGTTAAGTATGTAAAGTATGTCGTTATGATAAAAATGTTCATGATATTGACGTATGCAAGACTCCGTGGCACGATGGTAGTGCGTATCACTCCAGTTAAGAATCTGACGTCTACAGACGTCAGATTCTGACGTCTAAAGTCGTTCTCCACACTGTAAGGGTTTATGTTGGGCCACCGTCTTCAAGGCTGGACCAGTTTAACAGAAAGGTATGTTAATATTTTGTATCCTTTTAATTAAAAATAGCTGTAGTTTGCATATTTGATAAACATGTTTACACATTTCTATTGGTGTAATTGCACCCTAAATTATTTATTTTATTTAAATGTTATTATTTATTAACAACTATTAAAATATGGTGGTATATTGTTATTATTTATTAGCAAATATCAAACTATTGTGGTAAACCTTGCCTATGTATGTAAGACTCCGTGGCGCAACGGTAGCGCGTCTGACTCCAGATCAGAAGGTTGCGTGTTCGAATCACGTCGGGGTCAACGCTAATATTTTTGGAAACCATTTATTGCGACTGGTGTAGTGGTTAAAACTGCATGCTAGGAAAGTCGGAGATCGCAGGATTGAACCCCGCTCTGGCGTTTAGTTTCAAAGAAACGAAATGTTTCCTCCCGGCTGACTCGTAAAGTTTCAATATTGTAGGGAGCCTCATGACCGAGAGGTAGCGTGCTCGGCGTGAGACTGTCAGGGCTTGAATTTCGAATCCTATGTCTGGAGTTTAGTGTCATCTCATTAATCTCACCATTTTTAGGAGGTTGTCCTGGCCCAGTTTGCCTATATGTGCACAAAGGTGGCCGAAAACCCGAATTATTTCATTTCATTTATTAGTTCTTTGATTTTCCTGACTGTCATTCTGGATGTATTTCATCAACCAATGGTAATGCCAACACGGAGATGTTTATCTAATGCTGGTTTACATAAGCAGCTGTGATCACCATCAATGTTAATTTGGAGATATGTTTCACATTCAAAATTATTTTTTTTAATGTAAAACATGTAACCATACATCATAGTGGCTACGATATGACCCCAATGAATGATCAATGGTAATTCCCACGGATGTGAACAGTTGGGGAAATATATATAGTGTAAATATTCCACTTACCTTGACGTGTAAACTATTACATTTGTGTTTTTGCTCATTTAGGTAAATAACTTGATCACAAAACTCAACATAAGCGAGGCGTTGACCCAATGCTGGGCTAACGTTAGTGTTTGTAGGCAGCGGGCCAAATATTTATAATAAACTACCGCTTTTGAATGTACAAGTCCATCATGACCAAGTGAGTCAATTATTGACACTTCTGAAACTAAATAATTTAAATTGCCTAAAGCTGATGAACAGCACGTGCGTGAACAGAACATCTAATCTCTTTGGAAACCATTTATTGTGACAGTGTGTTTCTTGTTATTTTACCGGGAAGGCGTAGTCCCTGGTGCAGTGGTTTGAACTGCCTGCTTGGAAATTTGGAGATTGCGGTTTCGAACCCCGCTTCAGCATTCAATTGTCAAAGAAACAAAATGTTTCCTCTCTGCTCACTGTAAAGATTCAATACTGAGGGGAGTCTCCGTGACAGAGAGGTAACGTGCAAAGACTCAGACCGCCATGGCTCTAATTTCGTATTATGTGTCTTGAGTTTAGCCTATCTGTGCACAAAGTGGCCTAAACCTGATTCATTTAATTTCATTTACTTAAATGCCAGAAGCAGCTAAAATTCCAGCCATGACAAAATACAAGTTTCTCACGGTTTGTTAGGACATTGTCAATTAATGTGTCGCGGCCCGGTTTTGAAGTCTGCCTTGGTCCGGCGACTTGACCCATGGATAGCCAGTAGAGCTACCTAGTGGTCAGGGGGCCAGGAGCTGAACCTGGAAAGTGGGTCCAAAGTTTTTTTCTCAATGTTTTCATATTATATAGGTATTGCACTCTATGAAACCGCGTGATGGCATTCCCACAGCATTGAGCATTTTTAAATAACGCGTTTTACATTTTTACGCCTATCGCGGTACAAAATAGTGGTTTTAGGTGATCGGGAAAAACAGAAAATCCCTGTATATATTCACATAACTGATAGGTATTAGTTTGATTATTTGTATATTGATGTATATTAATAATAAATATCATTGGGTCAAAGGTCAAGGCTATAATTTAAGGTCAAAGGTCAATAATTCAGGTCCATCATGCCTAATTCAGTATCGTTTGTATATTACACCCTCCACATTTATATATGTTTATATAGCTGAACCTGCATTCATTGTCTTATAATTTAGGTTTTTGTTATGAAGTTCCATGCATCTTGATAAACTAGATAACCTGTCGCTCACCTATTCTCGTTCCTCTAGGCCCCACTCCTAATGTGGCCTATTTTACCGTATCCATTTGCTGGGATGAAATATAATGGTAACATCATATGGCTTGAATTGTGTAGCAATGGATTATACGTTGCCATTCTATTGTATGGGCCATTCAACATGATTCACTAACCCAATGTTGGGTCATCATCTGCGACGCTGTCACACCATGAAATCACCATTAATGCGCTGCATTGACTCAACTCTCCCCCAATGTTTAGATGCCCGGCCGTTATTGAGACACTCAGAAAAAAATTGTGAGCCTTAATAAGGTAAATTTAAATGCCAATTGGCTAGCCTCTGTGTCAGGCATATGCCTAAGTTGAATTTTAAAATTAATTTTTTTTTTTTTTAATATAAATTTTGTTCATCAATGACAATGCGGTTTGCATTTAACTATGACGTAAATATGTTCCATTCTTGTGGTATGAAAGTTTAACAGATGAGTAAATAATTCATGATTTTTTCTTTTTTTTATAGTTCCAATATCACAGCATATCTATATCTGACTACATGTAAATGGATACATCAATTATCAATAATGTGGTGTAATAATTCAGAGGTTGCTGTAAACTATCAAAATTGCACGTAATCGTTATTTAAAAAAAGTTCTTTATCTTAAACAAGTTGAATAATCAGCAATGACACCACCGCCTTTGCCATCATTTTGTTATTTGCTATATATAATATTAAAATTGCTACTACCTTACTGTTCATTGTTTGTTTCATCATCTTTTTTAATGTGGTACTAGTATACATCATATTCTGATACAAGACGATGTATTCCTGCTTAGCTGCTTCCATGTTTCATCCATTTACTAATGGATCTAACTGGCTCAGGGCATTATCAGGGCATTATTCACCTGAAAGTTTGTAAATGTTATATTTTCAAATGTTCCTTCAAGGCTTTCTTAGTTGATGGCAATCAACATAATTATGAACAGGTGGTGCTCCCCCGGCCGACTTACTAACAACAGAATAAGTTCCTTACTGCATCAACTGATCAAGCTAGAGATCATTAATATCCCCAAGAAGCCTTGTTGGATGATATTCAACATGATTCCATTACCAATGCATTCATAGCAGCACATCGAGATAAGAAGGGTCCTGGCAGCAGGTTTGAAATGAGGTCAGAATATTCGGCAGTGACCAAGACCAGTTTGTTTGTGGCCAAGATCACCTTTGTGGTGGCTGAGATGATTTTTAAAGTGACTGTGATGGCGTATTTAATGGTCAAGTTTACTTCTGCAGTGACCGAGATCACTTTTTTCAGGGGCTGACATAAGATTGTTAGTGGCCAAGATCACTTTTGTAGCGGCTGAGAAACTATTAAAGTGGCTGTGATCACTTCTTCAGAGCCAAGATCACTTTGTAGTGGCTTAGATATTTTTTTTAGTGGCTGACACCAGTCTGTTTGTGGCCAAGATCTCCTTTGTAATGGCTGAGGTAACCTTTAAAGAGGCTGTGATCACTTCTTCTTTGGCCAAGATCACTGTTGTAGTGGCTGAGATAACATTTAATGCGGCTGTGATCACTCCTTCAGTGGTCAAGATCACCTTTCTAGTGACTTAGATAATTTTCAAAGTGGCTGTGACCACTTCTTCAGTGGTCAAGATCACTTTTGTAGAGGCTGAGATAACTTTTGAAGTCGCTGTGATCACTAAATTTTCTTCAGTGGCCAAGGTCACTTTTGTAGCGGCTGAGATAGTTTTTAAAGTGGTTGAGATCACTTCTTCAGTGGCCAAGATCACTCTTGTGGACGCTGAGATAACATTTAAAGTTTCTGTAATCACTTCTTCAGTGCTCAAGATTATTTTTGAAAAATGGCTTTATAGAATGTAAAAATAATAACAAAAATCTGTACCTTACAGAGTTAACATGAGAGAGAAGTCCTGCTGGTATTCACTAAAAACGTTGTAAATTGTTCAAATAGAGAGATAAAATACAAACTTAGCGCTGTGTTGTACATTTTCGTATTTACCAGAAATACGATATTATGCATCCACGTTAAAGCCCTTGATAGTAACTTTCAACTGATATCAATGAAGCTGGTACATTGTTTAAATTTTGGAACTCTCACATATGACACAGTCTATTTTCCTGAGCCGAAAGAAAAGTGCTCAAATTTTACGTCCAACAAAAAAAAGTGTGTAATATGTTGAAATAGCTAATTATTTTTTACTTCCAAATGGGTTTATTTTAAGTCAACAATAGTTTTAGAACATGTTTGAAGCAAAACTAAACATATATACCATACAAAAATCGGCCAAGAGAAAAGTATTTTGACTATTTAAAGTAATAAAAATAGGTGAAATTAAGGGTTAAAATACCAACTTAAAGCTTGTGCATTTTTCAAAAATCGGACAGAAAATATGTTACATCCACGGGAAAGCCTGTTCCAGTAGCTTTCTGTTGGTATCAAATATATTGATATAGCTTCATTACTCAGTGGGCGAAAATGTTCAATACGCTAGTTTTTTTCCAAATCGGAAAAAAATCGCGCATAGGTCATGTACACCTTTGGCCATATTTCAGTAAAGCAGCTACAGTGACCTGTACAGGTTGATTCTGGCCCCTGAATATTCCAACTTTGTGAAAATAATAGTGGCCTAAATTCCCATCACGGGTGACACCTTACCCCCAGCCACGTCTGGTCTAATAATCATGTTGACGGATAAACAAACAGACAAACCATCCCGACTAAAAACATGACCTCTTATGGCGGAGGTAATAAACCACACAATGATTTCTTTCAAGAAAATGTATAAATCTATAAACAAATATTTCGATGTTAAGTGTTAACATCATTGGATGACGTAATATATATAACATTTTAGAACGTATGGCCACAATTACGCATTATATTATCTCGTCGATATATATATAAATAATAATTATTGCGGTACAAATGTTTTATAGTTGCTTTGCGATATCACATTGAGGTTTGTAATGAAATTCCCTTCATTTTGATATGCCACACGCTTATATTATTATAAAATTTGATAACTGGTAACTGGGTTTATGCAAGACCTTGGGGTCAAAGGGTTCACATAACTCAAAACTTCTGGTTCAATCAATTTATACAATTATGAAATCACTTTTGCTAATATTGAATACATACTAGTTCAAATAATGGCAAATATAGATTAGGTTAGTGCTTTATATAAATATTTATATTTTTCGAACAGTGGGAAACCATTATTTTGAATCCCGATTGACGTGATTTTATAAAACGTTTTATATAAAGATGCTCAATGTTGTGAGAATGCCATCATGCAGTTTCATGGACTACAATACCTATATAACATGAAAACACTTAGAAAAAAACTTTGGACCCACTTTCCAGGTTCGCCCAAAAATATGCATTTGACCCCCTGACTATAGAGGTCAACAGCTCGGTGGTCAGATCTCCGCTGTGATAATTACTGAACGCAAATGAAATGAATCGGGCTTTAGGCCACCTTTGTGCACACATAGGCTAAACTGGGCCAGGAGAACCTCCTGAGGATGGTGAGATGATTGGGATGACACTGTCCTCCAGACACAGGATTCGAAATTCGGGCCCTGGCGGTCTGAGGCCGAGCACGCTACCTCTCGGTCACGGAGGCTCCCCTCAATACTGACTTTCACACGTGGACGGGGAAGAAACAATTCTGTTTCTTTAAAACCGCCGAGTCCGGGAACCGAACCCCGGACTCTGGCGTGAAAGGCAGCTGTGCTAACCACTACCCTAGGGCCCCCGCCCATTTTACATCACTGAACGCATGACGGAACACTGGCTATGTATGATTGTAGGCCTATCAGTCTGTGGATAAAACAACCTGTCTTACCAGTAACAACGCAACGGTAACGCGGCTGACTCCAGATCAGAAGGTTGCGTGCTCGAATCACGTCTGGGTCAAAGCTAATATTCTTAGAAACCATTTATTGTGACACTTCTTGTTCTTGGATACTGGTGTAGTGGTTAAAACTACCTGCTTGGAAAGTCGGAGATCGCAGGTTCGAACCCCGCTCTGGCGTTAATTTTCAAAGAAACAAAATCTTTCCCAGTACACTCATAAGGATTAAATATTGTGGGGAACACCCGTGACCGAGAGGTAGCGTGCTCGGCCTTAAACCGCCGAGGCTCGAATTTCGAATCCTGTGTCCGGAGGATAGTGTCATCTCATTCATCTCACCATTTTTAGGAGGTTCTACAGGCCCGGCTTAGCCTATATGTGCACAAAGGTTTATAGGTCAAAGTCTACAGACGTCAGATTCTGACGTCTAAAGTCGTTCTCCACACTGTAAGGGTTCATGTTGGGCCACTAGTTCAACAGAAAGGTATGGTAATATTTTGTATCCTTCTAATTAAAAATAGCGGTAGTTTGAATATTTGATAAACATATTACCACATATTTATTGGTGAAATCGCAACCTAAATTATTTGTTTAATTTAAATGCTATTATTTATTAAGAACTCATAAAATATGGTGGTATGCGAGTTCTATTTAAAAACAACTATTAAAATATAGTGGTAAACCAGGTTTAAATACGTAAGACTCCGTGGCCCAACGGTAGCGCGTCTGACTCCAGATCAAAAAGATGCGTGTTCGAATCACGTCGGGGTCAAAGCTGATATTTTTGGAAACCATTTATTGCGACAGTTCTCGTTCTTGGGTACTGGTATAGTGGTTAAAACTACCTGCTTGGCAAGTCGGAGATCACAGGCTCGAACCCCTCTCTGGCGTTAAGATTCAAGAAACAATTTTTTTCTTCACGACTCGTAAAGATTCAATATTGTGGGGATCCCCCGTCACCCAAAGGTAGCGTGCTCGGCCTCAGACTGCCAGGGTTCGAATTTCGAATCCTGTGTCGGAGGACAGTGTCATCTCAATCTTCTCACCATTTTCAAGAGGTTCTTCTGACCCAGTTTGGCCTATATGTGCACAAAGAAGGCATAAAACGCCATTCATTTCATTTCATTTATCAGTTATTTTATTTTCCTGACTGCCATTCTGCATGTATTTCATGTACCGATGGTAATGCCAATCTAATAACGTTTATCTAATCCTGGTTCACTTCAACCCTTATAGCGCTGAATGTATAAACCCTGGAGAAAAAAGGGCGCTTTTCAATTTGAAATCATCACAAATGTCTTAGTTAGCTCCTTCCGATTCATTTGATTACCTATGCCATTGGCAAAGCACGTCAAGCCAAAGGTATGTTAATATTTTTTATCCTTCTTATTAAAAATAGCTGTAGTTTGCATATTTGATAAACATATTAACACATTTTTATTGGTGCAATTGTAAAATTTCAACCTAAATTATTTATTTAATTTAAATGTTTTTATGTTTATTATTTATTAGCAACTATTAAAACTATTAAATATGGTGGTATATGGTGGTATATGGTTATTGTATATTAACGAGTACTAAAATATGGTGGTAAACCAAGTTTTTGGACGTAAGACTCCGTGGCGCAACGGTAGCGCGTCTGACTCCAAATTAATATGTTGCGTGTTCGAATCACGTCGGGGTCAAAGCTGATATGTTGTATAACTCCTGTGATCGGTATTATCCTACAAATGCACATGATTTCTAGGTGTGTATCATATAAACACACTGGTAAATACTGTAGGCTCAATGTCCATCTACTGCTTTTACTTCACTTATATACATGTTTATCATGTATATCACTCTTTCAAAGCCAAATTGAAAAGCAAATATTTATATCTACATGCAATAATTATTGCAAATAAAAAAAATCTGATTGAAGTTATGATTGAAGTTATTGTAATTACGTCTGACTCCAGATCAGAAGGTTGCGTGTTCGAATCACGTCGGGGTCAAAGCTAACATTTTGTATCAGTCCTGTGATCGGTATTTAACTTACAAATGCACATGATTTCTAGGTGTGTATCATGTAAACACACTGGTAAATACTGAAGACTTAATGTCCATCTACTGGTTTTACTTTATTTATATACATGTTTATCATGTATATCATTATTTATATCTACATACAATAAATATTGCATATAAACGTAATCGGATTGAAGTTATCTGTAGAGATAATGTAATTATTCATATCTAAAATATATGTAGTTGCCTTATGATAATGACTCACCCAAGGCTCGTCATTAGTGTATGTATATTTTTCATGAACAGAAGTTTAACAAGATATATTATTTATCAACATTGAATAAAAAATATGGCAATATTTTCAATTTTTTAAACCATATCCCAGTATCGCGTTATGATCAATTTATTTATAAGTATTAAAAGATAACGGTATGATGCAATTTTCAATATAGGTCAAGTATATAAAGTATGTCGTTATGACAAAAATGTTCATGATGTTGACGTATTCAAGACTCCGTGGCACAATGGTAGTGCGTATCACTCCAGTTCTGACGTCTAAAGTCGTTCTCTACACTATAATGGTTAATGTTGGGCCACCGTCTTCAAGGCTGGACTAGTTCAACAGAAAGGTATGTTAATATTTTGTATCCTTCTAATTAAAAATGGCTCCTTTCGAATCATTTGAATATCTATGCCATGGGCCAAGAACGTCCGGCCATTATAAATATTTTTACTCTTACAGCGCGGGATCGACTTTAGACTTCAGAATCAGTTGACTAGTTCAACAGAAATGTATGTTAATATTTAGTATCCTTCTAATTAAATAGCTGTAGTTTGCATATTTTATGAACATATTAACACATTTTTATTGGTGCAATTGCAGCCTAAATTACTTAGTTAATTTAAATGTAATTATTTATTACCAACTCTTAAAATATGGTGGTATATGGTTATTATTTATAAACAGCTATTAAAATATGGTGGTAAACATTGTCTATGTATGTAAGGCTCCGTGGGGCAACGGTAGTATTTGTAGGCAGCGGGCCAAATATTTATAATAAACTACCGATAGTGAAAGTACATCATGACCAAGTGAGTCAATTGATGACACTTGTGAAACTAAATAATTTAAATTGCCTAAAGCTGATGAGCAACACGTGCATGAACAGAACTTTACCATTTGATTAGAAGTTCGATATTGCGAAAGGTATGCTAATATTTAGATTTTTTGTAGTTTAATATATATTAGAGAAGTAATTAATATTAACATTTTTGCATTTATATTATTGACAATATTTATTTTATTTATATTATTCTAATAAATGTATTATTTGTGTCGCGGCCCGTGTTTCGAAGTGTGAGTTTGTTGGGCGAGTTTATCCATGGAGAACCGGTGGAGCCACATAGTGGTCAAAATCTCGTTGGTCACGTCTCTGTGTTAATTACTGAACGCATGACGTAACACTGGTCACTATGTATGATTATATACGCCGGCTGACAAAACAAGCTGCGCTGAACAGTGAGACTCCGTGGCGCAACGGTAGCGCGTCTGACTCCAGATCAGCAGGTTGCGTGTTCGAATCACGTCGGGGTCATAAATATTCATTTTGGAAACCATTAGTGTGACAGTGCTCATTCTCGGGTACTGGTGTTGTTGTTAAAACGGCTCACTCGTAAAGATTCAATATAGTGAGGATCCCCCGTCACCCAGAGGTAACGTGCTTGGCCTCAGACTGCCAGGGTTCGAATTTCGAATCCTGTGTCTGGAAGACAGTGTCATCTCATTCGTCTCACCATTTTTAAGGGTTTTTTCTAACCCAGTTTAGTCTATATGTGCAGAAAGAAGGCCTAAAACGCCATTCATTTCATTACATTTATTAGTTCTTTGATTTTCCTGACTGTCATTCTGCATGTATTTCATCTACCAATGGTGATGCCCATCTAATAACGTTTATCTAACACTGGTTCACGTCAACCCTTATAGCACTGAATGTATAAACCCTGGAGAAAAAAGGGTGCTTTTCAATTTCAAATCATCACACATTTCTTAGTTAGCTCCTTCCGATTCATTTGAATATCTATGCCATTGGCAAAGCACGTCAAGCCATTATAATTTACTCTTACAGCTCGGGGATCGACTTTAGACATCAGAATCTGTTGAATAGTTCAACAGAAAGGTGTGTTAATATTTTGTATCCTTCCAATTAAAAATAGCTGTAGTTTGCTTATTTGATAAACATATTAACACATTTTTATTGGTGCAATGGCAACCTTAATTCTTTATTAACAACTATTAAAATATGGTGGTATATGGTTATTATTTAATAACAACTATTAAAATATGGTGGTAAACCATGTCTATATCTGTATGCCTCCATGGCGCAACGGTAGCGCGTCTGACTCCAGATCAGAAGGTTGCGTGTTCGAATCACGTCGGGGTCAAAGTTAAAAATTTTGGAAACCATTTATTGAGACAGTTCTCGTTGTTGGGTACTGGTTTTGTGGTTAAAACTGCCTGCTTGGAACGTCGGAGATCGTGGGCTCGAACCCCTCTGGCGTTAAGTTTCAAAGAAAATAATGTCTTCACGGCTCACTTGTAAAGATTCAATATTGTGGGGATCCACCGTGACCCAGAAGTAGCGTGCTCGGCCTCAGACTGCCAGGGTTCGACTTTTGAATCCTGTGTCTGGAGGACAGTGTCATCTCATTCTTCTCACCATTTTTGAGAGGTTCTTCTGACCCAGTTTGGCCTATATGTGCACAAAGAAGGCCTAAAACGTCATTCATTTCATTTCATTTATTAGTTCTTTTATTTTCCTGACTGTCATTCTGCATGTATTTCATCTACCAATGGTGATGCCAATCTAATAACGTTTATCTAATACTTCAACCCTTATAACGCTGAATGTTTAAACCCTGGAGAAAAAAGGGTGCTTTCAATATGAAATCATCACAAATGTCTTAGTTAGCTCCTTCCGATTCATTTGATTACTTATGCCATTGGCAAAGCACGTCAAGCCAAAGGTATGTTAATATTTTTTATCCTTCTAATTAAAAATAGCTATAGTTTGCATATTTGATAAACATATTAACACATTTTTATTGGTGCAATTTTAAAATTGCAACCTAGATTATTTATTCAATTAAATGTTTTTATGTATGAAAGGCTCCGTGGCGCAACGGTAGCGCGTCTGACTCCAGATTAAAAGGTTGCGTGTTCGAATCACGTCGGGGTCAAAGCTGATATTTTGTATAACTCCTGTGATCGGTATTTATCCTACAAATGCACATGATTTCTAGGTGTGTATCATGTAAACACACTGGTATATCTGTCTACTGATTTTACTTTACTTATATACATGTTTATCATGTTTATCACTCTTTCAAAGCCAAATTGAAAAGCGAATATTTATATCTACATGCAATAATTATTGCAAATAAACATAACCTGATTGAAGTTATGATTGAAGTTATCGTAATTATTCATATGTACAATATATGTAATTGCCTTGTGATAATGAAGCACACTGTCGTGAATGTCGTGTATGCATATAATAATCATGACCGAGAGAATCAATGAATGGCACTTGACTCAACAAATAACTTAAATTGATCAAGGCTCTTGATTAGTGTATGTATATTTTTAATGAACAGAAGTTTAACAAGATACATTATATATCAACATTGAATAAAAGGTATGGCAATATTTTCAATTTTTTTAAACCATTTCCTAGTGTTTCGCTATGATGAATTTTTAAATAATTATTAAAAGATAACGGTATGATCCAATTTCAATGTAGGTCAAGTATATAAAGTATGTCGTTATGATCTCATCACTCCAGTTCAGAATCTGACGTTTACAGACGTCAGATTCTGACGTCTAAAGTCGTTCTCCACACTGTAATGGTTAATGTTGGGTCACCGTCTTCAAGGCTGGACTACTTCAACAGAAAGGTATGTTAATATTTTGTATCCTTCAAGTTAAAAATAGCTGTAGTTTGCATATTTCATAAACATATTAACATATTTTTATTTGTGCAATTGCAACCTAAATTATTTATTTGATTACAATGTTAATATGTATTAACAACTATTAAAATATAGTGGTATATGGTTATTATTTATTAACAACAATAAAAATAAGGAGATAAACAGTATCTAAATATGTAAGACTCCGTGGCGCAACGGTAGCGCGTCTGACTCCAGATCTGAAGGTTGCATGCTCGAATCACGTCGGTGTCAACGCTGACACTTTGTATCATTCCTGTTATCGGTATTTAAAGTACAAATGCACATGATTTCCAGGTGTGTATCATGTAAAGACACTGGTAAATACTGAAGACTCAATGTCCATCTAATGCCTATACTTCACTTATATACATGTTTATCATGTATATCACTTTTTCGAAACCAAATGGAAAAGCGATTATATATATCTACAAACAATAATTATTGCATATAAACATAATCGGATTGAAGTTATCTGTAGAGATAATGTAATTATTCATATTTACAATATATGTAATTGCCTTTTTGTAATGACTGCTGTGTATGTCGTGTATGCGTATTAATCAATGAATAGCACTTGACACAGCAAATAACTTAAATTGGTCAAGGCTCTTGATTAGTGTGTCTATATTTTTCATGAACAGAAGTTTAACAAGATATATTATATATCAACATTGAATAAAAGGTATGGCAATATTTTTAAATTTTTTAAACCATAGGCCCCCTATCCTAGTATTTCGCTATGATGAATTTATTAATAATTATTAAAAGATAAAGGTATGATCTAATCTCAATGTAGATCAAGCATATAAAGTAAGTCGTTATGATAAAAATGTTCATGATATTGACGTATGCAAGACACCGTGGCACAATGGTAGCGATAATCTATGTGATATTTTCAATGGTATGCTAGAAAATGCATTATCCCCGTTATTTCTAAAGAAGCAGCATCAATCAAAGTGTAGGAAAAACATAAAAAATAACTTTCCTTCAAACCCTTGGTATGATAAAGAATGTAAATCTCTAAAACAAGTTTTAAATAATATTGCTAAAGATAAGAAGTTTAACACACGTCAAAGTGAATATAATATAATGTTACGCCAATATAAACAATTAATCCAGAAAAAGAAAAGACATTACCAAGAAGTCAAACTTAGTCAGCTTGAAAATATGAGAACAGAAGATCCAAATTCCTACTGGAAATTTTGGAAATCATTAAAACCTAGAAATTCAACCAAAGGTCCTACCCTGTCACAATTTGTGAAATATTTTGAAGAACAAGTCTACCCTCCTCATGTTGACTATTTTGACTACGATCACATGGATAATATAATGAAGCTAGTTAAATCATCCCCAAATGATATTAATGAGAAGGTAGAAAATGGACAATCCGATTTGTTACAGTTCTTAAACAGCCCCATAACTATAGACGAAATTCAAAAAGCAATTAGAAAGTTAAAATGCAAAAAAGCGGCAGGCATAGATGGTATTCCTGCGGAATTTTACAAGCATGGTAGTAATGAACTCTTACCAGCACTAGTTTTACTGTTTAATACCATTATAGCCAATGGAGAATATCCATCAAGTTGGGCCACTGGTATAATTCATCCTGTTCACAAAAAAGCTGCCCATAACGTGCCCGATAACTACAGGAAAGTTACAGTAATGCCATGCATTGGGAAATTATTTGAATCTGTACTTAATAACAGACTGTCTTTTAAAAATGATGTATGCTATGATAATGATCCCTTTCAAGCCGGCTTTAAAAGTAACTCCCGACTGATAATATATTTATACTATGTGCCATTATAGATAAGCAAAGGGGTCTTTCAAAGCCCCTGTATACATGTTTTGTTGATTTTACAAAAGCATTTGACTATATTGACAGATCAGCACTGTACTATAAATAACTGAGCAGAGGAATAGACGGCAATTTTTTAAATGTAATAAAGAGTATGTTCTCTAAAGCTGAGTGCCGTGTAAAATGGGATTCATGCATCAGCGAGATATTAAAAAGCGAATTTGGTGTACTGCAAGGTGGTATGCTCAACCCCAAATTATTTACAGAATTTCTGCAGGATATATCCAAATCATTTGATCAAGGTGAGGGTATCCCCGTAGACACTTTATTAATTGTATACTTGTTATTTGCAGACGACCTTGTCCTTTTTTTCAGATTCTGCAAATGGATTGCAAAAGCAATTAACTGCCCTGTATAAGTATGCTTCTCTGTGGCATATAATAGTCAGCATTCCTAAAACAAAAGTTCTCATATTTAACAAACGTCATACGTCAGAATGTGACAGCTTCTATTATGGTGATGACATAATAGAAAAAAATGAAAAATATAAATACCTTGGGGTTGTATATAGCACTAAATATCCTACGAATGTATTGAAAGAAACGTTTCTCCATCTCGCTTCCCAAGCTGGTAAAGCAGTTTTTTCTCTACACAAGCAATCTCGTCCCGTAGTCGGTAAATTGTCACCTGTTATTGCATTCAAGGTTTTTGATTGTCAAATACTGCCCATATTAGAGTATGCAAGTGATATATGGTATACCGGTGATAGTGTTAACGATTTGGAAAAAATACATCTAAAATTTATTAAATCAACGCTGGGTGTTAGAAAGCAAACACCCACTCCTGCAATTTATGGTGACACAGGACGGTTTCCATTGATTATCAGGCAACATATTAAAGCTGTAAAATATTGGTGTAGAATTCTAGACCTATCTCAGAACCACCCTGTCAGAAATGCCTACAATATGCTACTAGAGCTAGATGGCACTGGATTCACAAACTGGTGCTCGCGTATTCGGTCTGTCCTTGAACTAACCGGGCTAGACCAAGCTTGGGAGACGCAGCACATTGGCAATACAAATAAATTCATGCTTTCCTTTAAAGATTCAATTGTTAGAATATTTACACAGCGGTGGAGACAAGATATTGAGAGTTCAAGTAAGCTGCGCACATATTCATTAGTGAAAAAATCTTTGTGTGTGGAACCATACATCTTAAACATAAAGGGGAACCACCTCATAACAGCAATGGCGAGATATAGAATGAGCTCACATGATTTAAAAATAGAGAGAGGACGATTCAATAATCCAATAACTCCAATAAACCAACGAATATGCACAAGGTGTGAATCAAACGAAATTGACGACGAAATACACCTTCTTCTCCACTGTAATGCCATGAACAATGAACGCGAAATCTTGCTTAATTCTATAGCCGGAATTATCAATATGCAACCAACAAATGATATTTTTCTACGAATTATGACATCTAGAGACATAACAGTGGTGAAGTCGCTAGCAAAATTTATCTATGGTTGTTTTAAACAAATTAAGGGTTAAAAATATTGAGTATGATAAATGTTAATCATCTTCAAGCTGAAATATTTTGTATGTGTGTCCTGAGCATGATTAATTATTTTCATTATTATCGTTTTAGCGTTACATGTTTATGAAGAACAATCACAAGTCACCTGTCGCTATATTATCCATATTATCATGCCTTCATGATCTGACTTGGGTATTACCACATATCAGGACGGCTGTTGCTCTCGGATCTTATTATTTGGCTTTTTAGGGCCGGTTAGGGACGTTTCCGTCGCCTTTGTTATCAGACGAGGTGGGGCCTTATGGAGGATTTCAGAGTTGCTAAGTCAACTGATTTTCTCTATGAGGTCGGGAATGTTTTTCTTCGATTGTAACTCCTAAGTATGTGGTACTAACTAGGTCGTGAGTGAAATGGTATGAACTAAACAATATAGTGAATTAAAATAAGCTGTAATGTTTTTGTGCGAGGGCCATAAAGATAATAAATCACTAGTTAATTAAACAAACTTTATTGCTATTGTGTGAGTGTCATGTCCTGCGTGAATAGCACGCATAATTATTATCCGTAATTTTTATTCTTATTACATCACTAAGTCTCCAACACTCGATAATATGGATGGTTCTGATGCTATACTTTGTTGGCAGTCGACGAACCACCATGTCCGACTTTTATTAGTATGTATATATTGTGTTTCGGTGGTATTACTGTTATTACGTTGTTAAATTTACATCACTAGTCTATATCAGGGAATCGCCGAGTTCATAGCGACTGTGCTTGCATGGTCACATGGCTCGGAGCTACATGTACCTGTGTCGCAGATTGTCACTTTGATTGTACTTGCATGATATAATATTTGATTTTTAAAAATATCGTGTAATTTTTAACATTGTCCTAATACATTCTCAAATTACTGTAGCATAATTATGCACTTGTATATATTCTAGGTTTCTACGCTTTCCAGAGTGTCTTTTTTGCTACTATATATATAATTAGCATGTCATACATAGTAGCTATTTTATCTCTGGTTTTGGTGCGGGAAACAAAATGATAGACCTTATTTTACCCTGGCAATGCCTTTTAATCTTATTTAAAGTACATACCCAGTGTTTCTTATGGCAATGCCAGTTAACATGATTTTAGTTATGTATGTCATACTATGTATATTGTCATATGATTTTAACAAATTAACAATGTTGTATATACATGTACATATCTCTAGTTTTATGACAAATAAGTCTGGATTGACTTTCTTTCTGTCAATAAAATATCTGTCTGTCTGTCTGTCTGGTAGTGCGTATCACTCTACCTGACGTCTACAGACGTCAGATTCTGACGTCTAAAGTCGTTCTCCACACTTTAAGGGTTCATGCTGGGCTTCTGTCTTCAAGGCTGGACCAGTTCAACAGAAAGGTATGGTAATATATTGTATCCTTCTAATTAAAAATGGCTGTAGTTTGCATATTTGATAAGCATATTAACACATTTTTATTGGTGAAATTGCAACCTAAATCATTAATTTAATTTAAATGTTATTATTTATTAACAACTATTAAAATATGGTGGTATATGGTTATTATTTATTCACAACTGTTAAAATATAGTGGTAGACCACGCTATGCATATAAGACTCCGTGGCGCAACGGTAGCACGTCTGACTCCAGATCAGAAGGCTGCGTGTTCTAATCACGTCGGGGTCAAAACTATTCATTTTGGAAACCATTAGTGCGACAGTGCTCATTCTTGGGTACTGGTGTTGTGGTTAAAACTGCCTGCTTGGAAAGTCGGAGATCGCAGGCTTGAACCCCTCTCTGGCGTTAAGATTCAAGAAACAACATTTTTCTTCACGGCTCACTCGTAAAGATTCAATATAGTGGGGATCCCCCGTCACCCAGAGGTAACGTGCTCGGCCTCAGACTGCCAGGGTTCGAATTTCGAATCCTGTGTCTGGAGGACAGTGTCATCTCATTCGTCTCACCATTTTTTAAAGGTTCTTCTGACCCAGTTTGGCCTATATGTGCACAAAGAAGGCCTAAAACGTCATTCATTTCATTTCATTTATTAGTTCTTTTATTGTCCTGATTGTCATTCTGCATGTATTTCATCTACCAATGGTGATGCCAATCTAATAACGTTTATCTAATCCTGGTTCACTTCAACCCTTATAGCGCTAAATGTGTTGTATAAACCATGGAGAAAAAAGGGTGCTTTTCAATTTGAAATCATCATAAATGTCTTAGTTAGCTCCTTCAGATTTATTTGAATACCTATGCCATGGACCAAGAACGACAGGTCATTTTAAATATTTTTACTCTTAAAGCGCGAAATCGACTTTAGACTTCAGAATCTGTTGACTAGTTCACCAGAAAGGTATGTTAATATTTTGTATCTTTCTAATTAAAAATTGCTGTAGTCTGTATATTTGATAAACATATTAACACATTTATATTGGTGCAATTGCAACCTAAATTATTTATTTAATTTAAATGTTATTATTTATTAACAGCTTATAAAATATGGTGGTATGTGGTTATTATATAATAAAATCTATTAAAATATGGTGGGCATATTTTATGTAAGACTCCGTGGCGCAACGGTAGCGCGTCTGACTCCAGATTAGAAGGTTGCGTGTTCAAATCACGTCGGGGTCAAATTTAATGTTTTGTATTAGCCATTTATATGATCTAAACGCCATTTGAACCACAGGTATGTATGATATAAATAATAAAGGTTCAATGTCGATCTACGGATCTTACTGTACAAATAAACGGAGCATGGGATGAGCCTGCTCTTCATATTGCTCAAATCACATGTGGCGCCACTTGCGGAAATGTGATTGAGTGCATACTCAATTACAGTTAAGGCAAGTTGCGTCACCTGCTTAAACAACCTCAAAATTCAATTTCCTCGCAATAAAAACACACCAGATTAAAAAGAATGTTATTAGACTCTCATTCTTGAAGACTGGTCAGAGGTAATTTCTCCGATTTTGTGATAAATGTATTGCCACCAAAATAGACATTTCAGCAAATTTTTACCACAACTTTGCCTATACATAATAACCATTACTCTTATGAGACATGCTATATATTATGTATAACAAACAAGGCAATTTCCCAGGACAAGGGTTATTATAAGATAGAGATAAATCGACAAAAACTATATGTAAAAACATATAGTCTCTGTTATAAAATTGTGAGTTAAAGTTGTAGATAAATGTTATACACATAAGCAACAATATTCAATATTATTATATAACAATTTAACAAATATTTTATGACTCCAAGTTAATGACAATTAGGAGGATATTATTTTGTTTTTATGTTAAAATAGTTTTTTCAAAGATAATGTGTTGAAGCACACCTCAAATGGTAATGTGTGTAATTACACGAAGCCACTTTACAAAATGTAAAATACATTAAAGTTAGCTACTTACATGTCTATCATGTATACCACTCTTTCAAAACCAAATTGAAACGCTATTATTTATATCCATATACAAGAATTATTGCATATAAACATAATCTAAGTAAAGTTATCTGTAGATATAATGTATTTTTTTTATATTTACAATATGTATCTGTAATAACCTTGTGATAATGAACCACGCTGCCGAATATGTCGTGTAGCCATATTAATCATAGCAGTGTGAATCAATGAATGACACTTGACTCAACAAATAATTTGAAATGGTCATGACTCGCGATTAGTGTACATACATGTTTATTAACGCGAAAGATATATATATACCAGCATTGAATAAAATATCGTTGTATATCGTTATGATTAACATATTAATACTGACAATTATTAGTAGACAACAGTGTAATCCAATTTCCTTGTTGGTCACGTATGTAAAACTTATCGTTATCATAAAAATGTTCTAGGTATTGAAGTATGTAAGACTCCGTGGCTCAACGGTAGCGCGTCTGACTCCAGATCAGAAGGTTGCGTGTTCGAATCACGTCGGGGTCAAAGCTAATCATTTTGCAAGCCATACACCCGGGGTATGATCACCATTACCAAAAATACGCCATGCAGTGTTTACAGCGGCGCGTGTGGCAACAGTAGTTTGTTCTAACGAGGTTGTGTACATGCGGAATGAATGAATGGATGAATGAATGGATGGGTGGATGGGTGGATAAATGAATGGACGGACGGATGGATGGATGATTGAGAGGATTAATAGGCTACATTCGCGCTTGCCAGCATAATAAATCTTTCACTCAATTGGCAAATCGTTCGTTCGTTCAATTGACCATGTTCACCATATAAGGTTGTGTGTTCGAATCACGTAGGGTTTAATGCATTGATTAATAAAACACAACAAACCATTCATTACAAACATAAGTAGCTTATATCACTATAAATGCCCTTTCGGTGGTAGATGTGTCATATCCAAAATAATTATTCACTATGTCAAACACGTGATCAGCTATGTTGATGACTACACGATAAGGACTATGTCTATCATGAATGATCAATGGTAATTCCCAAACATTTGAACAGTGGGGGCAATATAATTATTACATGGTACATTTAGGACAACGGGTATATACATTGTTGTCTTTCTTCACTTTGATAAGTAGCTAATAACATTATAATTATATGCAATAATTATTGCATATAAACATAATCTAATTGAAGTGATCTCTAGAGATAATGTAATTATTTATATTCACAATATATGTCTGTAATACCCTTGTGATAATGACCCACGCTGTCGAGTATGTCGTGTAGGCATGTTAATCATGACGGAGTGAAACAAAGAATGACACTTGACACAACAAATAATTTAAATTGGCCAAGGCTCGTGATTAGTGTAGGCCTACATATATTTTTTCATTTGTAAAAAAATAACGGTTAAATGGTTAACCTTTTGAAATAAAGTTTATTATTATTATTATATTATTTTTATTATTATCATAAAGTATATCATTATGATAGAAGAAGGCTTATTATATAGAAACACAATTTAATTGAAGATATTTGTTGAGATAATCTAATTATATATATTCACAATATAGGTCTGTTAATGCTTTCTGATAATTATCCGCACAGTCGTGTATGAATCAGTCAATCATGACAAAGTAAAGTAATAAATGACACTTGACACAACAAATAATTTAAATTGGTCAAGTCTCAGTGCTAACAGTTAGTGTACACACATCATTTCATGGATTTAAGCTTACCAAGAGATATATCAACATTAACTATGAAATGTCCTTCTTTTTGAAGTATGTAAGACTCCGCGGCGCAACTGTAGCGCGTCTGACTCCAGATCAGAAGGTTGCGTGTTCGAATCACGTCGGGGTCAAAGCTAAAATTTTTTGTAAGCCATTTCCACAATGCTTTTTTTTGGTTAGCCCACTCTCTTTTACAGAGGCTTAACATTACCCTCTGGCTCAGTGTCGTGTGTTTGATGAGACGCTGACATTGGCTGTATCCTCGCGGTGGCTCAATGGGTTTGGCTTTGGGTTGTAATCTGACTACTCTATCCGAACCCCCTCCATATATAGCCGATATTTGTCATTAATAGTAGTTCATATACAGTATTCCAAACTGTTCAAAGTTGAGGGTAGCGCAGTGGTAGATCTAACTTTGAGTGTGTGTTGACCAGTGACTAGAAACATACGTACCACTAAGTGTGGTCAGATCACTGCTGTGTCGGGCGGGGGCCCTAGTGTAGTGGTTAGCACCGCTGCCTTTCACGCCAGAGTCCGGGGTTCGGTTCCCGGTCTCGGTGGTTTGTAAGAAACAAAATTGTTTCTTCCCCATCCACGTGTGAAAGTTAGTATTGTGGCGAGCCTCCGTGACCGAGAGGTAGCGTGCTCGGCCTCAGACCGCCAGGGCTCGAATTTCGAATCCTGTGTCTGGAGGACAGTATCATCTCACCATCCTTAGGAGGTTCTCCTGGCCCAGTTTAGCCTATATGTGCACAAAGGTGGCCTAAAGCCCGATTCATTTCATTTCATTTTACTGCTGTGTCAATTACTGAATATGTGAAGTAACACTGGTCACTCCGTATTTTGTGTAATCAATCAATCAGCAGATAACACCTGAACTTGTAAGTAAGACTCCGTGGCGCAACGGTAGCGCGTCTGACTCCAGATCAGAAGGTTGCGTGTTCGAATCACGTCGGGGTCAAAGCCAAGACCTTTTATAAACCATTTAAACATTAGGCCAAATGCATAGTTGTCCGTAATGAATCAAACCATATTTTTTCAACGTAAAGTCGTGCAAGTTCTTAATACTGATATGTTTCGGCAGGATTTAAGTACCTCAGGGACAAATGCAGCTTGCAAGAGATTAGTAGCTCTTTTACAGAGGCTTAACATTACCCATTGGCTGTATCCTCGCGGTGGCTCAATGGGTTTGGCTTTGGGTTGTAATCTGACTACTCTATCCGAACCCCCTCCATATATAGCCGATATTTGTCATTAATAGTAGTTCATATACAGTATTCCAAACTGTTCAAAGTTGAGGGTAGCGCAGTGGTAGATCTAACTTTGAGTGTGTGTTGACCAGTGACTAGAAACATACGTACCACTAAGTGTGGTCAGATCACTGCTGTGTCAATTACTGAATATGTGACGTAACACTGGTCACTCCGTATTTTGTGTAAGAAATCAATCAGCAGATAACATCTGAACTTGTATGTAAGACTCCATGGCGCAACGGTAGCGCGTCTGACTCCAGATCAGAAGGTTGCGTGTTCGAATCAGGTCGGGGTCAAAGTTAATACATTTTATAAACCATTTAATCATTAGGCCAAATGCATAGTTGTCCGAGTTTGATGCAAACAAAGAGGTGTTACTGCGGACTAAATCCATATTTATGTTTGTTGAACTAAGTATGTAATGTTGGCCCACCGTCTGCGATGCTGGCCCTACATTACATAAACATTGGGAAAACACCCGTGGTTTCCTGGGGTGTGAACTGATGTACTCTCTTGATTACCATCATACCATGCACCCTGTATATTTCATTTTCCAACGTTAACACTTACAACGCTGAATTAGTTTATATGAACCATGGAAATATTTTTGTTTTAGTTTGAAATCATCATAAATGTCTTAGTCAGCTCTTTCTGACTTATTTAAATACCTATGTCATGGGTCTACGAGCATTGAAATATTTTAATTCTTTCAGTGCTGGGACCGTCTTTATACGTCAGAATTTGACGTCTGCAGATTCTAACGTACAAAGACGGTCCCCGCGCTGGAAAGGCTCATGTCAACCTGGTTACAGATTGAGGTTTCGCTTCTATTTAGAACCAAAAGGTGGTGAAATTACAACATTTTACGGAGTTGAGATTTGGGCTGCAATAGCCCTATATTCAGGCTCGCATACAATTATATACAGATAGCAACAGTATTGAATATTATTGTTTTACAATTCAACACGTATCTTATGACTGCACGTAAATGACAAGTGGGATACAATTATATGAGCTAAAGAAAATATTTTTTAAATACTTAGAAAAAAAAAGAAACTAGTTTCCAAAATATAAAATACATCAGGTTGAACAACTTACATGTCTATCATTTTAATTTTTCTTTCAAGGCAAAATTAATATACACGTACGAGGAGGCTTATTGTATATTATAAACGCATTTTAAATAAAGTTCTTTGTTGAAGTAATGTAATTATTTATATTTACAATATGATTATGTAATACCGTGTGATAATGATCCTCGCTGTCGTGTACGTATGTTCATCATGACAGAGTGATTCAATAAACACTTGACACAACAAATTATTTAAGTTGATTAAGGTTGTGATTAGTACACATCATTTCATGGACTGCAGAACTATAAAAGAGAGATAGGCTTACATTGCGAAATATATCCCGATATGTTCAATTATTTAACCCTTTAAGCCCCCACGATGCATTAAAGCATTATTTTACACCATTGAAAAAAAAAAGATTTTTTCACAGCTAAGGGTTTTAGAAGGCGAATTTCGATAAAATTGTTCTATGAATACATAGTGATTTTCTTTAATTTATCACCCACATCAAATCATCTTCATCCGAGTCGTGAATTGCGACAGCAATTCGCGGCTTGTAGTGGGTGAAGATTACAATGGTAAACTCAGGCTTGAAAGGGTTAAATAAAGACGCGAACAGTTTTCATATTAGACAAACCTTTTTATTTTTGACAATTGGTGATAATTGTTGAAATATACCGGTATGTTCCCATTTTTATGTGGATGATATATTTAAAAGGTATCTGTGTTATCATAATGGCCAGGTTTTAGAAGTATGTAAGACGCCGTGGCGCAACGGTAGCGCGTCTGACTCCAGATCAGGAGGTTGCGTGTTCGAATCACGTCGGGGTCAAAGCAAGTATTTTTACAAACAATTGTATCATCGTAAGTTTATATTAGTGGCTCTGATAACAATTACAAATATACTTTCCACTCATTTATTGGTGAATGTGTGGCAACCAAGAAGGACCAATACTTTAAAAAATTTATCAAATTTACAAATTTTGAGTGTGACCTTTGAAGTGGAGTTATCACATGTTTTATCAAATCTTCTTTATGTTGTATGGGCTTAATTGGCCTTTGATCAATATGTTTTATACATTATATGTGATGTGCTTTCAAAATTAGGGACAATACATGTATTAGAAAAATACCCTGACAGTCAAAATGCTTATAATTATGCAAATACCAACTCCAAACTGCTCTAACAATGTGAAGTTTCCCCTTGCTAACATAGCCTGTCATTTTAATTAACCAAATATCACAAGCTTGCTACATGGACACGAGCCACAATGGATTCCGACTACTACTTTTACTGCAGGCCGTACCCGATGTCTGTCATCGTGGTTGTTCATATTTAGTTCTCCAAACTGTTCAAAGGAATGGCATGTTCAGTGTTGCCTGCAGAATCGACTTTAGTCGTCAGAATCTGACTTCTATAGACGTCAGATTGTGACAACGAAAGTCTATCCCCGAGCTGTAAATGTTAAACAAATATTTGTAATGGCAGTAGACCCATAACATAGGTATTCAAATGACGAGGAAAGAGTTAACTAATCCATTTATGATGCTTTGATATTAAATAAAACCTTTTAATTTCCATGGTTTACATAACAAATATTCAACGCTTTACGGGTTAAAAAGTCAATCAGATCACATGTGAAAGGGATCAGTCCTTGCCCCTGATGTCAGCCACCACCACCGAAGGCTTACCTCGGTTGATGAAGGGTCGTGTGATACAGAGCATGCATGTCATATCCGTATAAAGGAGAAATAAAATAGGGGCTTATACAGCATTTAAAACAAGGGTCATGTGGTGCAGGAAGGCTCCTTGATCCTTGTCTCCTGTCGGATGAATTGTTGTCTTGCTTTGTGTACAGGCCATTACATCTACCTCACCAGGTGATAATAAGAGAGACATTATAAGGTTGATAACAGAACCTTAGTGCTGTTCCAGTAAAAATCCGGGCTCCTCCCTCACCCCTCCCTGAAATCTTAGTTCTTGGGCCACCACGGAGCCCGGACTTCCCGAGTTTTTTTTAGCACCACAGTCCCCGGAATTTCCTCATAGTTTTCATCTACCACCCCCACGGATGTTGTGAAAAGGGTTGAAATATGAAACTAACAGGTGCCTATTCGGCGAACGAGACTTCGTATTGCTATTTTGTATCTGGTTCAATTGCTCAATAAAATATGTTTATACTAAGTACCGCCCCACTAGAAAAGTATCAATTGCAACCAAGCACCCCTCCGGAAAAAAATTAATGCCGTCCATGGGGGGGGGGGGTACCCGGATTTTTTCTGGAGCAGCCCTTAGCACAATAACGAGTTAGCGCCGCGCTGTGCGCTCTTCTCGGCCAGTCATACATGCCACTTAGTGGTCAGCGGTCAGATCAGTAATTATTGAAGGTGTGACGTAACACTGACCACTGTGTGTGATGTGTAAGCAGTCAGCTATCTGACAACACAAAGCGTAACAGTAAGACTCCTTGGCGCAACGGTAGCGCGTCTGACTCCAGATCAGAATGTTGCTTGTTCGAATCACGTCGGGGTCAATGCGAATGCTTTTGTCAAAAACACAGTCTACAATTTTCTTATGAGCTGAGTAACTGTTTGTGCTCACGATGAGGAGCCTAAATGAACCTATCCATTCATTTAGATATATATATATATGTGTGTCACAACCAGGATGAACTGAACATTATTTATATGGATAAAATTCATGTTTTTAAACATTTATTTTTATTTTTGAAAGGTTGGAAATTGCGTAAGCAATAATCTGGCATTAAAATATATTATAGAAAATTGTTGAGCTGTTCAAGAACACGTAACCAGTTTACAATCATATCACGACATATAAACCCTGTTAAAGGCATACTCATAATAAAAAGAAAAGTTTATGTCATTTCAAGCTTGAAATTGGGTTTCTAATTCCAAATTGACATGAATAAATAAATACAAAATGGCGAACAAGAGTTATTAAAAAAGTGATGATATATTTTAAAAAGTCATAGTGAAGTACATGTACATCAAAAGTTGTTTGTTAACAGTGGATATATAATAAAGCTTTCATGGTTACTTCTATAATAAAATGTTCCAGATAAAGTGGCAACCGCTCGAAGATATTACCATGGGATTCATGCATAATTAATATTATGCATGATTAGTGTGATTAGTGCACATCATTTCATGGACTGCAGAACTATAAAAGAGAGATAGGCTTACATTGCGAAATATATCCCGATAGTTTAATTATTTAACCCTTTAAGCCCCCACGATGCATTAAAGCATCATTTTACACCATTGATATAATACTTGATTTTTTCACAGCTAAGGGTTTTAGAAGGCGAATTTCGAAAAAATTGTTCTATGAATACATAGTAATTTTCTTTAATTTATCACCCACATCAAATCATCTTCATCCACTACAAGTCGAGAATTGCGACAGCAATTCGCGGCTTGTAGTGGGTGAAGATTACAATGGTAAACTCAGGCTTGAAAGGGTTAAATAAAGACGCGAACAGTTTTCATATTAGACATACCTTTTTATTTTTGACAATTGGTGATAATTGTTAAAATTTACCGGTATGTTCCCATTTTTATGTGGATGATATATTTAAAAGGTATCTGTGTTATCATAATGGCCAGGTTTTAACAGTATGTAAGACTCCGTGGCGCAACGGTAGCGCGTCTGACTCCAGATCAGGAGGTTGCGTGTTCGAATCACGTCGGGGTCATGGCTAGTACTTTTACAAACAATTGTATCATTGTAATTTTATATTAGTGGCTCTGATAACGATTACGGGCGGGGGCCCTAGGGTAGTGGTTAGCACCGCTGCCTTTCACGCCAGAGTCCGGGGTTCGGTTCCCGGTCTCGGCGGTTTGAAAGAAACAAAAATTGTTTCCTCCCCATCCACGTGTGAAAGTTAGTATTGTGGGGAGCCTCCGTGACCGAGAGGTAGCGTGCTCGGCTTCAGACCGCCAGGGCGTGAATTTCGAATCCTGTGTCTGGAGGACAGTGTCATCTCAATCATCTCACCATCCTCAGGAGGTTCTCCTGGCCCAGTTTAGCCTATATGTGCACAAAGGTGGCCTAAAGCCCGATTCATTTGATAACGATTACAAATATCATTTTATCTCATTTATTGGTAAATGTGTGGCAACCAAAAAGGACCAATACTTTATAAAAATTAATCAAATTTACAAATTTGGAATGTGACCAGCCTGATTTGAACTTTTAACCGGAGTTATCACATGTTTTATTAGTGCTTCTTAACGTTTTATTGGCTTAATTGGCTTTTGATCAGACATGTTTTATACATTATATGTGATGTGCTTTAAAAATTAGGGAAACTATTAAAAAGAATAGCCTGGCAGTTGAAATGTTTATAATTATGCAAATGTCATCTCCAAACTGCTCTAACAATGTAAAGCATCCCGTTATGACCACAGCCAGTGATATTAATTAACCAACCTATATCACAAGCTTGTTACATGGACACGAGCCACAATGGATTCCGACTACTACTTTTATTGCAGGTCGTACCCGATGTCTCTCATCGTGGTTGTTCATATTTAGTTCTCCAAACTGTTCAAAAGAATGGCATGTTCAGTGTTGCCTGCAGAATCGACTTTAGTCGTCAGAATCTGACGTCTATAGACGTCAGATTTTGACGACTAAAGTCGATCCCCGAGCTGTAAAAGTAAAACAAATATTTGTAATGGCAGTAGACCAATAACATAGGTATTCAAATGACGCGAAAAGCGGAACGAAGCCATTTATGATGATTTCAAATTGAATAAAACCTTTTGGTTTTCATGGTTTACATAAAAAATATTCAACGCTTCACGGGTTAAAAAGTCAATCAGATCACATGTGAAAGGGATCAGTCCTTGCCCCTGATGTCAGTCACCACCACCGAAGGCTTATCTCGGTTGATGAAGGGTCGTGTGATACAGAGCATGCATGTCATATCCGTATAAAGGAGTAATAAAATAGGGGCCTATACAGCATTTGTCTTGCTTTGTGTACAGGCCATTACACCCACCTCACCAGGTGATAATAAGAGAGACATTATAAGGTTGATACCAGACCTTAGGGCTGTTCCAGTATAAATCCGTGTTTTTTAGCACCACAGTCCCCGGAATTTCATCGTAGTTCAACAAAGTTTTCATCTACCACCCCCCACGGATTATGTGAAAAGGCTTAAAATATGGAACTAAAAGGGGCCGATTCGGCGAACGAAACTTCGTATTGCTATTTTGTATCTGTTTCAATTGCTCAATAAAATATGTTTATACTAAATATTTATTGACAAAATACCGCACCCACTAGAAAAGTGTCAATTGAAACAAACCACCCCCTCCGGAAAAAAACATATTGCCCGGATTTTAACTGGAGCAGCCATTAGCACAAAAACGAGTTAGCGCCGCGCTGTGCGCTCCTCTCGGCCAGTCATGCATACCACTTAGTGGTCAGCGGTCAGATCTGTATTTATTGAAGGTGTGACGTAACACTGACCACTGTGTGTGATGTGTAAGCAGTCAGCTATCTGACAGCACAGAGCGTTATAGAAAGACTCCGTGGCGCAACGGTAGCGCGTCTGACTCCAGATCAGAAGGTTGCGTGTTCGAATCACGTCGGGGTCAATGACTTGGTTTTGAAAAAAATATAGTCTACCATTATTTTATGAGTTAAGTAAGGCTGTGGTTGATCACCATGAGTGAATGATCAATGAACATGGCCATTTATTTAGATATATATATATATATGTGTCACAACCGCGATAAACTGAACGTTATTTTTATGGATATCTTCACATGTTTTTCCACATTGTTTTTATTTTTGAAGGTTTGGAAATTGCGTAAACAATAATTTGGCATTTAAAATTATGAAAAATTGTTGAGCTGTTCAAAAACACTTAACCAGTATAAAATCATATCACAACATATAACCCCTAATCCAGTTAAAACCTGACAAGACAGTGTCAAGCGAGATGAAAGGCAGTTGAAATTTACAAAAAAAATCCATTATTTTTCCATACACATGATAATAAGAATAGTTCATGTCATTTCAAGCTTGAAATTGGTTTCAGGATAACTGATTGATAGCGTGGTTGACACAGAGCCCAAATGTATTTTTAAAAAAAAATCAGGCTTTCTATAAGTACAAGTATATGTGTGTAAAATATACAAGAATAACACTGTACATATAGAGGCCAATGACCTGTATCCTGAACTAAACAATGTAAAACATGCCACGATTTAGAAATATTGTGCATGTCAGCTGTTAAAGCCGTATCTTCTAGGCTACGGTTTAAGCTACCACACATTTGAGATATTTTATTAAACATGATATTGTATAACATACCCACATAATCTATATGGATACATTCATATATTTTTCCACATTGTTTTGATTATAGGAGGGTTTGAAATTCCGTAAACAATAATCTGGCATTGAAATTATGAAAAATTGTTGCACTGTTCAAGAACACGTAACCAGTTTACAATCATTTCAAGACATATAAAACATAATCCTGTTAAAACCTGTCACGAAGGTGTCAAGCAAATTTAAAGGCCATTAAAATTGACAAAAAAATCATTATTTTTCCATATTCATGACAATAAGAATAGTTCATGTCATGTGAGGGCTTAAAATTGGGTTTGTAATTCCAAATTGACATGAATAAATAAATACAGAATGGCAAACAAGGGTCATCAAAGTGATAATATATTTAAAACAGCTACAGTGAAGTCCATCAAAGTTGTTTGTTAACAGTGGATCTGAAATAAAGCTTTCTATAATAAAATGATCCAGATTGAGTAACAACCTCACGAAGAAATTACCATGAGATTCATGAATAAATAATAATTACTATGAGTTGATTCCGCACTCATTCTTTAAGACTATTGATTTATTTTATACAAACTTGCTACTTTAGATCATTAATCCCTTACCCGCCGGTGCCGCATATATTCGGGTTTTCATTTTTATTAGCACATTAAGTACCACATTTTTAATATGTTTAAGATAAAATGTGACATCACCCAGCCAAATTTGAAAAGAGTTGACCGCCATTTTATCAAATGTGAATAATTTTCACTCACTTGAAGTTGTGGATCGCCTCAGCGAGACACAACTTCAAGTGGGTGAAAATTTAAGTTGAATAATTTGGCGGTTAAAGAGTTAAGGCATGCTTCGACTTGAACGTACGATGTGATTATAATCTGGTTTTAGTCATGGTTTTTACATTGTAGATACTTGGCAGGTATATGTATAGTTAGCGATTTTTAGGGTTATCATGATTATAAGATCATTCAGCGCCAGGATAGCTCATTGGTGGCATGGTTGACTCAGAGCCCAAGTATACCGGTTCGAATCCCGCTGCGGCCGATATCTTCCTCGGTGCACACATATGTAGTGGCCCAAACTATTCTAATTCTCGATATAATGACAACTGAAAATAACTGACAAGCGCCACAGAAACTGATCCCCGTTTTTGATCCCCGTTGTTTTGAATAAGGCTTATTCAAAACAACCATAACGATTAGATATGGATTTTTGAACAATTGTACATAATTCTCATCCAACACTATTAAACTCCCAATGTTGGATCAAAACATGCTGTCTGCATTGAAATCCAAGTATATATTTTCATTTATTCATATACATGTATTAAACATGATCGTATGCAAACTATCAAACTTTGT